>CM077824.1:35635258-35889202 GCA_039720395.1 Liquidambar formosana | reverse complement strand
AATGACTTCCTCCCTCTACTGTGGAATAGTCCCAACCCAGCTAGGGCTGAACTCCTTTAGGATCATCATGGGGGTTCATGTCCTTAACCAGCTTCTAGGGACTTCTGTCGGGGTGCGTGAGATCTTCCACCATTACAAAATCTGCGCCCTTAAAAATAAACCCGATGTTTACCTCTCCCTCAAGCGCAGGAAGAAACCCTTTGTCACCCACATCCCAGACTCCAACCCGGGAGCTCATGACATTGTGGTCTTCGTGTACAGGCCCGTAGATGGGACTCTTCCCCCTGATCCTCCCATGATTCCCCGAGAGAGAGGCTCTAGCTGTAAGAAATCAGTGATTGTCATTTTGCTTTTTTCTGTTTTATATGACCTCGGGTTGAATCTTGGACTTGATATTGATACTCATGTCGTGTTTCTTTCTAGCAGCTCCTCACGCCAACGAGCCCGCTGACAAGCTGAACGAGGAGGATATCGAGAGACTGCTCGGATATCAAGTCAGCCAGCGTTGCCGTGCGGCGGAGACCTTGCTCAACTACCACGCGCGGTACCAGACTTGGGGGAAGGCGAGTTACCCCCATTGGGAGCAGCCTGACGACGAGCTGACCCGTGTGGTGGAAGAGGACGTGGAGAGAGGAGAGCAAGAGGAAGAGGAGGAAGAAGGGATCCGCCTCCGACCTGAAGGGGAAGGAGCTGAGGAGATTAGGCCCTCCGAAAAGACGGCTCGCCGCGCCCCCTTCGTTATTGAGAGCTCCAGCTCTGAGGAGACTGTCTCCCAAGCCATGGAGAGGAGAGGTTCCCGTCCCCCCCCCCCCCCCCCCGCCAAGAGACAGAGAACAGACTCCGGCAGCCAGAGGACCCAGAAAGACTCTGGGATGAATTTGAGGGCTCTGGTTGCTGAGAGAAGGGCGGCGGAGAAAGAGGCCCAGGAAAAGGAGGCTGCTGAGCAGAATCAGCAGCAGCAGAATCAGCAGCCGCAGCAACAGCGGCAGAATCAGCAGCAGCAGAGAGCTGGCAAGACTGCTGCTGTTGCTGTTCCTGGGTCTGGTCGGGATGGCGGCAAGAAGTCCACTGACCCCAATAGTGGCAAACTTTTGTCGGGCGCCATGAAGGGGCAGGACGTGGGCAGGCCCCAGGCGCCCGAGGTTACTGGGAAGGGGAAGGCTCCACTGGTTCCTGCCACGAAGCCCCGGAAGCCCTCCACAGTCCCTGAACAGCAACCCACTGCGCAAGGGTCTGGACAGGGGGGAACCAATGCTTCGGGGGCCGGAGATGGGAGCGCCCATGCCCGTGCTGATGTGATAGCACAATACCCCGAGGTAAAACTTCACTTCCTTCTGTGCCTTTTATCCGGAAGCCTATTACGAATTCTGACTGACTTTATGTCTCTGTTCGCGTGTGCAGTTCCCCGTACCCACAGATAAGGGCGTTACCAGCTCCTTCTCTGCGGAGTACAACTTCAGGCAGCTGGGGAACCCCATGAGGTTGCCGGCAGACATGGCGCACTTCAGGAAGAGGTCCGCCCTCAACAACCTCCGCTTCGGGTTTACAAGCCTTTACCGAGTAAGTTCCGTTCTTTTGTGGTTTCATTACTTGGTGTTCAACCCTGTTTTTGACTTGATGATGTCTGTATAGGGCTGCCAACAAATCTTGCTGGCGGGCGATCGCCTCGAGGAGGAAGACAATAAGTTGCAACTCGAGCTCGCCAAAGTCCGGAGTGAGTACGATCAGAAGCTAGCGGAGGCTGAGGCCAACTGTACTGCGGCTATGTCTCAACTTCAGAAGGTAAAGTCTGAATGCGAGACTCTCAAGTCTACAGCCGAAAGTGCCATCAGCAAACTCGAGCTCACGAGGAAGGACTACGCAGATTTGGAGGCTGAGCTGAGGAAGGCAAAAGATGCCCAGGATGGGTTGGCCCGGGAGAAGCGCGAGCTGGCGAGTAAGGTCCGGGCCCTTGAGGCTGAGGTAGAGAAGGAGAAGGCCTCCGTGAAGAAGGCCGTGACTGAGGAGAGGGAGAGCGTGACGGCTTCCCTCGTTGGGCAGTTGACCACCGAGCTCGAGGTCACCTACAGATTTGCGTGGGAGACCTTGGTCGGGTTGGCATCTGCCCAATTTCCTGGCATTGCCGATATTCCCTTTGAAAGGAGGGATATTCCCCTGGATTACGATCCCGAGGGAGGTGATGTCGGGGAAGCTGAGATGGAGGTTGCTGGCGGCGATGAGGCCGGGGAGAACAATCCCGAGGTCACGTCCCAGCCTAATGCCACCATTGAAGCCGAGAGGACCGTTGACGTCCCCGATGACACTTCAGTTGCTGCCAACGGGGACCAACCCGTAAATGCAACGGAGAGCACCACGGAGGCTATCCCTAATCTTCCTCAGACTCCCGTGGCCCCGCCTGTCTCTACAGATCCCGTCGCGGCTCCCGAGGTCATTGCTCCAACTGCCGGGAACTCGGGGGAGAATGTAGTTACTTAGGTTTTTTCTTTTTCATTTCTTCTGGCTGAATGCCCCAATCTGTACAGACCATTGTAATGCTTTTTCTATTGGAATGAAATACAGAATTTTTCTTTCTCCTGTGCATGTATCTTTTATTTTCATACTGGTTGTACGTTTGAATGTACTATCGGGATAAGATCCCTTGCTGCTGTGGTGAAAATAATTAGACCCAATCTGACTATGGGCTTTAGCTTGTTGAGTGAGAGACCTGAACACTTGTTGGTCCTTGTTCACTTAGACCCATCTCTTGGTTATGTTGTTGCGTTGAACCTGTTCTTAGGTGAGAATTCGTTGTGAACCCATTCTTAGGTTCGATGTGCTCAAGCCATTTATTAGGTGAGACTTATGCCCATTCTTAGGCAGCTTTGCTTGGACCCTCTCTTGGGCAAGACTTCGTGTTTAACCCATTCTTAGGTTCAGCGTGCTCAAGCCATTTATTAGGTGAGACTTGTGCCCATTCTTAGGCAATTTTGCTTGGACCCGTTCTTGGGCAAGACTTTGTTGTGAACCCATTCTTAGGTTCGGTGTGCTCAAGCCATTTATTAGGTGAGACTTGTGCCCATTCTTGAGCAGTTTTTGACTTCGACCCGTTGTTGGGGAAAATGCCTTTAGCTCGACTAATAAACAAGCGATGACGTTCTTGAATAACCTCTGAACTTGTATTGAATAATCATTGAATGTAATTACAACTTTGGCTATCGGTAAAACAATCTTAGGTTAGCTATGTTAACTGATCTCGGGAGCTCTTGTCCGGTCTCCAAGCTCTTCAGTTTGTAAGAACCTGTACCCCCGACGTGGATGACCTCGTAAGGACCTTCCCATGTTGCCCCGAGCTTCCCGTCTGCAGGATTTCTGGTTCCAGCGTTGACTTGTCTGAGTACCAACTCTCCGACATCGAACTCCCTTGATTTTATTCTTCGGTTGTAATATTTTTTCAGTTCTTGTTGGTAAGATGCCATTTTAATTCGAGCCCTTTCCCTTCTTTCTTCTGCTAAATCCAGATCTTGAGACAGAGTTTGATCATTCGTTGCCGCGTCATAAGATTCGGTTCTGAGACCTGGTAAACCCATCTCTATTGGTATAACTGCTTCCATGCCATAGGTCATAGAAAACGGAGTTTCTCCAGTGGACCTCCGCGGGGTAGTTCGATATGCCCATAATACAGAATGCAGCTCGTCGGGCCAAGACCCTTTCACGTTGTCTAGCCTCCTTTTTATCCCCGCGACTATAATCTTGTTGGTTGCCTCTGCCTGACCATTGCACTGCGGGTAACTCGGATTAGAATACCACCACTGAATTCCCTGTTCTGCACTGAATTCCCGAGTTCTCTTACTGTCGAACTGAGTCCCATTATCCGATACGAAGGCTCTCGGGATCCCGAAGCGAGTGATAATATTTTCCCAAAGGAACTTGATAATATCAGAATCTTTAATTGAAGCAAGCGCGATAGCCTCTACCCATTTGGTAAAATAATCAGTTGCGATGAACAAGTACTTCCTGTTCCCTGAGGCTGTGGGCAATGAACCAACGAGATCTAACTCCCACTGTGCGAAAGGCCATGGACTAGATATAGGATGTAACTCCTGAGCAGGCTGGTGTATTTTGTCAGCAAACATCTGGCACTTCGGGCATTTCCTCACATACCTGATAGCATCCTTCTGCATGTATGGCCACCAGTAGCCTTGAGTGTTTGCCCTATGGGCTAGTGATCTTCCTCCTGCATGACCTCCGCATGATCCCTCGTGGAGTTCAGCCAGCAGGTCCAGCACTTGGTCTGGATGTACACACTTCAGGTATGGTCCCGTGTAGGATCTTTTGTAGAGAGAGCCCGACGGAGATAACCAAAAACGAGCTGACTTAGCGCGAATTCGGTGACCCTGATTGCGATCCTCGGGTAGTTCATCTCTTTGTAGATAGGCAACTATCTCATCCATCCAGCTCGGGGTCGAAGGCTGGATGTCCGAGATGAGCTCCTCTGTCCCAATACTGGGTTCTTGCAAGATTTCGACCTTTATGGCTCGGGGGGTGTCTGTTTCCAACGCTGCAGCCAGGGCGGCCAACCCATCTGCATGTCTGTTTTGATCCCTGGCAAAGCGTTTGAACTCCACACTGGTGAATTTCGCAGCTAATTCCCATACCTTGTGCGTGTACGCAGCCATCCTTTCATCTTTGGCTTCATATTCTTTGTTCAGCTGGTTAACCACTAGCCTGGAGTCACTATATACTGTCAGCTCTTTCACCCCCATTGCTTGGGCCATTCCTAGTCCTGCCACCACTGCCTCATACTCTGCTTCATTGTTTGAGGCTGGGAACATAAGTCTCACTGCTTGCTCGATGATCTCTCCTTCGGGATCTGTCAGCACAATTCCCAAACCTGCACCTTTCGCATTAGATGCACCATCCACTTTGAGCTCCCATCTCTTCCTCTTTTCTGTGTTTATATTGTCTCTCCCCTCCAGTTCGGGCAGAGAGGATTTGAATGCTGTCTGTCCCGAACTGGAAGTAGGATCTGCGAACTCAGCCAAAAAATCAGCCAATATTTGCCCCTTTATGGCAGGTCGGGGCTGGAAGTGAATGTCGTAAGCATTGAGTTCTACCCCCCACTTCGAGACGCGTCCTGACAAATCAGCTCTGCGTAGCACATCTTTTAGTGGGTAGTTGGTGAGGACGATGATAGGATGAGACTGGAAGTAGTGTTGGAGTTTTCTGGAGGCTGTGACAAGGGCTAGGATCAATTTTTCAAGGAGCAGATAGCGGGTTTCGGCGTCTAATAGTGTCTTGCTAATATAATAGATTGGGGCTTGAGTAAGGTCTCGTTGGGCTAAAAGAACGCCACTGAGTGCATGAGCTGATACAGCAAGATAGAGGTAAAGAGGTTCCTTGTGGTAAGGGTGGGTCAGGGTGGGCAGTTTTTCTAAATGAGCCACTAACTTTTGATAAGCTTCTTGGCATTCCGTGTTCCATCCCGAGTTAGTGCTCTTCTTCAATATTTGAAAGAAAGGGTGGCATTTGTCTGATGACCTCGAGATGAATCTACTGAGTGCTGCCACCATCCCGTTCAACTGTTGAACGTCCCTGACCGTTGTTGGAGTGCGTAAGGTTCTTATCGCCTCGATCTTACTTGGATTTGCTTCGATCCCCCTTCTTGAAACTAAGTGACCCAGGAATTTTCCCGAGCCTATTCCAAATGAGCTTTTCTTCGCATTTAACTTCATCCCATACTCCCTGAGTCGGGCAAAAGCCTCAGTTAGGTCTGCCAGGTGATCTTTCTCTGAGCTGCTCTTAACAATAGTGTCATCAACGTACGCCTCAAGGTTTTTGCCAATCAGTCCTTCAAACAGCCTGCTAACAAGACGTTGGTAGGTGGCCCCTGCATTCTTTAACCCGAACGGCATCACCTTGTAGCAGTACGTTCCTCTAGGAGTAATGAACCCCGTCTTGTCTTGGTCGTGTTCTGCCATAGGGATCTGATGGTAACCCGAGTAGGCATCAAATATACTCAGTCTCTCATACCCCGAGATAGAGTCTATAAGTTGGTCAATCTTAGGCAAGGGGAAACTGTCCTTCGGGCACGCTTTATTGAGGTCTGTGAAATCGATACAGACTCGCCAGTCCCCTGTCTTCTTTCTTACACATACGGGATTGGCCAGCCAACTCGGGTACTTTACTTCTCTGATGAACCCTGCTTTCAAAAGCTTATCAACCTCGGCAGAAACTGTTTCGGCTCTATCATCTGACAACCTTCGTTGCTTCTGAACCACTGGCTTGTAATTCGGGTTAACTTGTAACTCATGAGTAATAATTCTGGGATCAATTCCTGGCATTTCATGGGGTGACCAAGCAAATACATCGATGTTTTCCTTCAAAAACTCGAACAGCTCTGCTGCGTGGGTTTCACTTAATGACTTTCCTATCCAGAAAAACCTCTCTGGATCATCAGGGTTGATTATCTTCTTCACTAGCTCCTCCCCCGTTCTATCTGCGGGTTCCAGAGCTGTCTCTTCTACTCCGGGCCGTTCTCCCTTTCGTTGCTACAAGGGGACCTCATCAATCTTGGCTTTTTTCTTGTGCTCAGGCTCTTGCCTCGGGGCTTTGAGTTTGCCAGTTCCCGAGCTGGGAAGGCGTGGGACCTTGGACTTCAGTTTGTCCTCAGAAGGTGCTGAGTGGCCTGCATACTCTGCCAGAAAACACTCCCTGGCCGCCGCCTGATTTCCCTTTATCTCCATGATCCCTTCTGGGCTCGGGAACCTGATGGATTGGTGGTAGGAGGATGGGACAGCCTTTATAGCATGAATCCAGGGTCGCCCGAGTATCACATTGTAAGCTGACCTTTCCTGGATTACCACAAACGTCTCCATGGATTGCACTGGCCCGGCCCGAACTGGGAGCGTTATCTGCCCCAATGGGAAAGTCATGTTGCCATTAAAAGCTTTCAAGCTGACGTGGCAGGGCTTCAGGTCGAAGTCCTTGAGCCCGAGTTGACTGAACAACTTCTGAAACATGACGTTCACAGATGCCCCGTTATCCACATAGACTTTGCCCACGTCGTAGTTCCCTATGAGCATGCGGACAACTAGAGCATCGTTGTGCGGGCAGCGTACCGTCCCATCAGTCTCGGCATCCCCGAAGAAAAGCAGTTTCTCACCATTTTCTCCCTCACTTTGAGGTAACAGTATTGGCTCATCTCCAATATCACTGACTTCAGCATCTTGACACGCCATCCTATATTGTGCCCTAAGCTGGCTGGTTGACAGAGCGGTTTCCTCATATCCTCCGGTGATCATATCAATCCTCCCGAGGATCTTTGGTTGAGTGGATTAAGGAGCCCTGTTCTCGGGTTTTTTCTGCTCGGATGGTTGTCCCTTGTCCTTTCGTGCTATAAACTCATCGAGTTTCCCTTCCTTGGCCCAAGCCTCGAGGTTGTACTTCAAAACCTTACAGTCCTCTGTCCTGTGGCCATGATCCTTGTGGTAACTGCAAAACAGCTTCTTATTTCTCTTCTCGGGCTCTGCGAACATAGGTCGAGGTTTCTGGAAGAAGTCCTTGTTCTCCAGTGCCTTCATTAACTTGTAGATGGGGAGAGTAAATACAGTGAAGATGGCCTGGTTTGGATTGGTGGGTGGCCTAGATTTCTCTCCTCGGGGATTGTCTCTTTGTGGCCTAGAGTCCTTTTTCTTGTCATCTTTTTCGCCAGTTTTGGCAGACTGTGGGGTGTAAAAATCATCCAACTTGGAATAATTGGCTACAGTGGAGAGTAGCTTGGCTAGGTTTCTGGGGGGATTAACAGTGAGCTCCTTAAACAGAGGTGACGGTTTCCTCAACCCGAGACGAAACAGATCCATTGCATTCTTCTCAATGGGGTCGTCAATCTCATTGTAGACCTCCCAGAACCTCTGAGAGAATTCCCGAAGTCCTTCCCCATCTTTCTGTTTCAGCTCATATAGGTTCTGCATGGTCCTCGGGAATTTGCAGCTAGTGATGAACCTTTTCTTGAATAGCTTGCTTAGTTCGTGCCAGCTGTCAATAGATTCATCTGGGATCTTGGCCCACCACTTAAGAGCCACTTCCCCCAAACTCATAGGGAATATTTTGCAGAGAAAACCCTCGTTTCCAGCATATAACGACATACGTTGCAAGTAATAATTCAAATGATGATCGGGGTCTATTGAAAGAGAGTAAAGAGTAAAAGTTATCTCGAAATACCCTCGTGGGATTGGGACCCGTTGAATCCATCGTGTGAATGGGCTCCGAGCCACAGCAAGGCTTTCAGGTCTCTCTCCTCCTCTACTCTGGTTACCCCGGTGTCTCTTGGAGGCTTCTTCCTCGTTTCTTTCACGCCTGGGTGACCGAGAGTGCTTTCTGCTTGTCCCCCCAGTACTTCTCTCCCCCCTTCTTTCAAGAGACCGAGACCTGTGATAGCGTCTCTCTTCTCTGTGAACTTCGTGCCCAGAGCGCACCTGAGAGCGAGGTCTTGGGTGGTCCTCATTCCACCTTCGCGCATGGTCTGAATGCCTTGAACTGCGTTCTGGGGACCTCTGAATCAGCGCATGATGTTGTTCATCTCCCCCTCCCAAATGTTTCTGTTCTGGATCAGTTAATCGTGGCTGATCGTCATGTCTGCTGCGGTGGTGGTGGTGCGAGGCCCCGGGCCTGGGTGAGCTCTCCTGATGCCTGGTGCGACGGAGTGGACTGGTTTGGCTAGCCTCCTCAGCGACAATATTAACTCCGCGAGGAGCAAAAGTTCGCTGGAGGTAGCGGTGGTAATTTTGCTCCGCATTTAGCTTTGCGAGCTGCGCCGATTGAATCTCCGATTGCATGGTTGCAATCAGTTCCACTACCGCCGCTGGGTTGGGGTTATTTGTCACAGCCTTATCGAAGGCGGCTTTCAGAACAGGCTGGTCATCAAGAGAATGTAGAACAGCGGACATTTCCGGGGAGATCTGATGTTGCTGAATAGGAGGAAGTTGACTGGTTCCCGCCGCAGTCAATGGCGGGTTGGCCTGTGAAGGCTGGGTTTCTGCTCGCCTCCCAGCATCGCCTGTAATGGCTTGGTCTACGCGAGTAAAGTTCGCTCCAGATCTGGTTCGCCCAAAGGTGGGCGGAGGTGGTGTAGCCATCTTATCGCGATGGTTCCCACAGACGGCGCCAAATTGTACGGGGTAAAATCTGCTCCCCGAACTACGTGTTGATGATGGAGCTTGCTCCCTCGCCTGGACCTGCAATCACAAGCTTGGAAAAATGGGTCAGAGGGTAGGCCAAGGTGGGTTTTGGCCGTGCCCTCTCCAAAGCTTAAGTCAGAAAGCTGTACTGGGGAGAATGAGGCAAGGAAGAAGATGAATCTCAGAGAATTAGGGTACTGTAGCTTACCAAATTAGGCTGTATCGTATTCTTTTTATACCCACCTGTACGGACTGACCATGTGAGGTCAGATAACTGCTTGGGTTAGGTCAGATCTGACCATGGTTTGCCCATAACCGTCTGACCATAGTTTAGTGACCATGGTTGGCCAGAGAATCGTGGTTTCTTGTAACCGCTGTGTCAGGAATTACAGCTGCTAGGACAGTTTTGGACTGTAGTAGGATTTGGACTGTAGTATGAGTCATAAGACAGGTGTCCCGAGGTGAAAGCCAGGAACCGAGTTGGGAGATCACGTGCCTTGTAGCGGGTCCTACCGTGCAGGCCTCCCACGTGTCAAGTGAAGTGTTTTAACTCCTTGCCCCGAGCTGGATCTTCGGAGGTGAATCACGTGCGTTGTGGTTGGCCTGGTTGAGCAATCTTCGCCACGTGTCAGCGTTTCAGACTTGAACCTTCCATCCCGAGTTGAGACCTCAGTTCAGATATATTTCCACACATAACCCAATTATTATATGGAAAAATATATTTTCACAGTTTTCTAAACATTTTTATATTTTTTTCAAACAATTTTAACCATTTAACCAACGAGAGTTAGCCTGATGACAAAAGAGTGAGCTGTAAATTCAAACTTTTTGAGTTCGAAATCAATCAATCTCTCTTGACCAGACACCGGTCATGATTATTAGTCTGAACGTTAAACGACTTCATGGGATGGTAGCCCCGCATGAGAGAGTGGGGATTAGTTGGACTTTGAAAGTTCAGACACCTCGTTGCTTGGCAAATAAAAAAAGAAAAAACTTTAACTATTTACAATGCATTTTTATCATTTTGAATGTAATAATTGAATCATTAATTACAACTTAATATATACCCTAATACACATTAAGAAAACCCTCGTATGAGTAGTGTTAGTTTGATTTGATGATTATGATTAATCGTATCTATTAAGGGCAACTCCTGTCAACCCAAAATGAATGGAGAGGACGGAGGGATTCACGCACATGATCTTCACAAGTCAATACACAGCTGGGCTTATCACCATATTTTCCATCTTCTCCACTGACAAGAGATTCCATTAATATATCCTATCTTCTTCATCAATTTTGGACTTGTACATAATAGTGTCCTTCAATCCACTCAGAAAAGAAAAAAAAAAAAAAAAAGGAGAGATGATTACGATGAATTGTATCCTTCAACCCACTAAAAAAAAAATGTGAGAGAGGGAGAGATGTGTGTTCGTTTTTTTTTTCTCGAATATAAGATAACCTATTAATGTTACTGACAAGGGAACAATAATAAACTGCGCTCAACCCAGGACCTCCCGTTTGGGAAAATATGCCACTAGGCTACAACGGATATTGGCAATTATCCAATGAAACTCTTACGCGCACATAACTCTCTTTGCGCCAGCAGATGCCCGCCCAGAAGTGTGCTCATGGAACAATAACAAGTGGAACCTGTGAATTTTTTAGGTGAGAGAAAAACCAGGTGGCAGCACATAAAAGCTGACCTATACTGTGGGCCGACACACTTTGAGCTTTACGAGGAAGAGGCTGGATCACATGGGAACAGCTATTGCAACCCCCCATTCTTATAAACCCACCCCTTTCCTTTTGGTGTTTAAGATTTCATGAAAAATATAAAAGGTTTTTGCAAAAACCGATCGCTTATTCTACTAGAAAACATCATTTTGAATAACTTTGCAGAAAATTTTTTTTCCAAAATCTATCGTTTAGGTAGACTTTTTGACAAAAAATGAAATAAAGGCTACAAATGGCTAAAAAGTATATTTAAACGATATATTTAGGAAAAACTTTCTCCTACAAAGTTGTTCAAAATGATGTTTTCTAATGAACTTCGTGGCCGGTTTTCATAAAAACATTTTATATTTTACATAAAACCTTAAAAATCTAAAGGATGAGGGGTGAGGTAATAAGAATGGGGGGTTGCAATAGCCGTTCCCGGATCACATACCTTAACTGAGCTTGTATATTTTGAGTCCACCAAAAATTTTTAGGAGGCCCAAGCTGAGTGTGGGGATAGAGAATTTTGGTTTGGTAAGTTGTTTATGGTTGCAATTCAAGCCCTCGGTACAGTGTTCCGTTGGTTAATTTGAGTTGTAATAAGTGCTAAAAAACTTGACTTCAATCGCATCTGAAACTTTTTACTGCTGGTTGAATTGATACTGAAAAAAAAAAAGGGGGAAAAAAAATTATGGCCAGAGGCTAAGCAGAAATGAAGAACTATCCCTCATAAAATGGGAAAACGGAGTAAGACTGGAATTATGGCCAAGAGAGTTGGACTCCTCCAAACTGTTGTTGCTTTACCCGAGCATGAATCCACCAAACAATTCGAGTACAAAAGTCCAGGCCCATCTTAAAATTAATACGGGGAACGGCTATTGCAACCCCACAATACACTAAGTTGACCCTCATATATTTTAATTAAAAAAATTATGCGGCAAAATTACCAAAAAAGGCTTAAGTATCCACCCCACCCCACCCCACCCCACCCCACCCCACCGGCGACGGCAGGCTCTGGCACCCTCACCCACCCCACCCCACTGTCGACAGCAAGGCTCTGGCACCCCACCACACCCCGTCGGCGGCCCTCTTCTTCCTTCTTCCTTTTCCCTCTTCTTTTCTTCCTCCTTCCTCTCCCGCAATAACAGCCCTCACTCCCCTCCCTCCCATCGGAACCCTCTTCTTCTTTTTTTTTTTTCTTCTTTCCTTTTCTTTTCCTTTTCTTCTCCTCTTCCCTCCCGTCGACAGTCTCTGTTTTTTTCTTTCCTTTTCTTTCTCTTCCCTCCCATCGCCGGAAAAAAAAAAAGAAGGGAAAGAACCTCCTCGCCAAAAAAAATAGAGGTTTTGAAATCTTTTGTTTTTTTTCTTCTTTCCTTTTCTTCTTTTCTTCCCTCTTGTCGGTAGTTTCTTTTTTTGCTCTCCTTTTCTTTCTCTTCTCTCCCGTCACCGAAAAAAAGAAGAAAGGGAAGAACCTCTTAGCTGGAAAAAATGGAGGTTTTGAAAAAAAAAAACCTCCCTTGCACAGATCTGACCAGTAGAGGAAAAAAAAAAAAGAAACAAGAAGAGAGAAGAGGCACCGAAAAAAATAGAGTGGGCCTTCCTCACCGGTCGCGGTCGCTTCTTCTTCTTCTTCTTCTTGCCGGTCCATTGACATGGGGTGTAGGGTGGGTGAGAGGGGTGGGTGAGAATGAGGGGTATTAAGGTCTTTGAGAGGAGTGGGTATGAAAATTTGGAGGGTTGGGATAACAGGTGGAGGCAATTTAGGGGACCGGGGGGTTGCAATAGCCGTTCCCATTAATACGCCTGAAATCAAGCACAAAAGTCCAGGCCCATCTTAAAATTAATACGCCTGAAATCAAAAGCCATGCGCCCATGTGGCCATGTCCAAGCCTTCCGCAAAATGGAAAGGTCAAAATCTAGAAGAACCCGGGACATAATACCAGTGTCAGCAAGCAGTTTCAACTACGCCCATAGTTTTTTTTTTTTTTTAATCAATTTCTTCCATCGTGCTCTCCCTCCTCCTCCTCCTCCTTTATATGATTGCCTTGCGGACCAATTGTAGCATTAGAGCCAAGGCAGCCAACGAAACCAAAACGAAAACCAAGCAAAATCATCATGATGGCGGCACAGTGGACGGTGACAAAACCCAGCCGGAGCGACGACGTGTTAGCGGCGGATCAACAGCTGAGAATCGCCAACCAGATCAGAGCTCACTTCGACTCCATGGCTCCCAAGCGACCCACCAAGCCCAGCAGAAGCGAATCCGACTCAACCACTCCTCTATACATCTCCGACGTAGTCCAACAGATTCCTGAGCTCGACAAGTTTCGATCACTTCAATCCCAATCCCACGTTCGTCATATCACCCACTAATCATTCTCTTCCCTTTCTTTCAACAATTTCAATTTTAACGCTTTGCTTTCCTGACTTTCGCAATATTATCAGGCCATGCTGAGAGCAGATGGAGGTACTGTGGTGCACGAGGAGTTTGTGGAGACCCAATACTACAAGGAATTGGGATCCATCGATAAACAGCATTACACGGTTGAATCTCACTCTTCTGTCCCTCTCCTTTTTCATCTTTCCATTATAATGAGAGTTAATTGGGTTGGTTTTTCAAAATTGAACAGACGGGAACTGGGTTCATAAAGGTGGCGAAGGAAGGAAGCGAAAATGGATACGATCTTCAGTTTCAGAGAGGCCATGATGATGGAGATAGGGAGATTGTGTTCCAAGGTTTCAAAAGTAACCCAGCTACAAACGACTGGATTCCAAGCTTTGATGCAGATCAGGTATTGCTGTTGTAAGTCAATTGAAATCCTCATTTGAAACCCAACCTTTGAAAAGCCTGTGTCAGTGAGTAGTATGTGTTGTTGCTTCTCAGGTCGTCTATGTGTCCTCAAAGCCCAATCGGAGTGAGAGCTGTTAGATCGGGATAGAGATCCGATAAGAGAGAGAAGCTTTGTTTGTATTAACTGTTCCTCCTATTAAATATTTGTTGCGTGTTCTGTTCTGGACAATCGGATAAGGATGGGTTTGGCGGAAGGCTTTTAAGAATTTTAGTATGTCTTGTTCTTATCCATTTCTACTGTTCCGCTAATAAATTAATCAAATAGAATATTTAAATGGAAAGGGTAAAAGGGAGTTCAACAATAAACATCCACCAATGAAAGCGCAGGTAAGGCCAACGACCCAATAATCGACCTGCATTTCCATGGTTTTTTTTATGAAAAAGTAATAATAATAATTTTGAAGTTGGTAATCAAAGAATAAAATAATTGGTTATATAAGTTGAATTATATCAACACTACGTATTAGGATTATTTCTTCTGTATTGATTTAATATACTCTATAAACTAAATAATAATACAAAATACAAACCTTTTTTTTTTTCTTTTTTTTTTTGGTTTCCCAAGTATCTCATGCTTCGCTTAAAATTAATCCTCTAAAGTACTGTCGGGTACCAAAACAGAAATTTCTCTCACAAAAATTTGCTATACAGAAATTTCTCTCACAAAAATTTGCTATATCTACCAGGATTCAAATACGAAAATACAAATCTTGATGAGAGAGCTAAAATAACTTTTGACTTATATGGGACCGTTTTTACCGAACACCATCTATTATATATAAGAGAGAATTGCTTGATTGGTGTGATTATCTGGTGCGGTGACAAGTTGATGGGCCCGTTGACTAGAGGCTCCAGATGTGAGGTCATGACAGCAATCAGCCCCGGGGGTCAATGGAAGCCAACATCACTCTGCTGCATTTGCATTAGCATCCTTCACAGTGATCTATGGGTGGGCCGGGTGGCTATGGTCAAATTAAGAAAAGAAATGTATCCATATATTGTAGTAGAATGGGTCCACAGTTAGTTGAAATATTGATAAGCAAATGCATACAGAAAATGTGCAGAACATGAACATGTTCTGCACATTTTCTGAGATTTGATCTCAAAAACACATTACGAGAAAATAAGGAGAATTTTTTAGAATTTGTTAATTTCAAGGGTTTTTTTCTTGTTTTTTGTTTTTGTCACTTCATCAGAAAACAAAGATCAACTCTGAAAAAAAGCTGTTTTCAGAACACATTTTAAACATACTTTCTACTTGATTTTTTATTAGATTATTTTCAGAGAAGGTGCCCAAACAGACCCTATCTTTCCAACCAATCTTTTGGGAAGTAACATACAAAAAATTAGAAAATCCACTCCATCGTTTTGAAGGACGATTAGATACTGTCGTCAACAAAACGTCTATCTTCTTATGTACTGCAAAGGACAGTAGTCATAGTGCTTTCCATCACCAAACAATGCCTTTGGGCTTTGTCACACAAACAAGCCATCCATCTTTAAGGGTGCAACAGAATCTGAATCCGAACTCGAGATTATCCAACCCAAGCCCAGTCAGAGCTTAATTTTCTGAACTCTGATGGGCTCAGATTACACAAAATCATACCAGCAGAGATAGAAAGATCTAAATATCAAATATCATTTTTAAGTCATTGAATTCACAAGATCTAATGGTATTTCAGAAAGCTAACGTGGCCAAGCTTCACTTACTATTTGACAAATCATCTAAAGTGCAAAAATGAAGTGCTTTATATGAGTCCATGAATCCTAATCCTATATATATATATATATGAAATCAAGATCAAGAGACAGCTTTTATACGTGATTTTTTACACAATTTTTAAATCATTAGATCCACAGTATCCAATGGTAATAAAAAAGACTGAGATAGCTAAGCTCCACTCACTATCTAACAAATCAGCTTGACACAATTCTTAAATCACGAGATTCTATGAATCCAATGGTAGCCAAATTCCACTCACTATTTAAAAAATCAGTTTGACACAATTCTTAAATCATTGGATTCACAAGATCCAACGGTAATAAAAAAAGCTGATGTGACTAAGCTATATGATCACTATCTAACAAATCAGTTTTTCTAAAAAATTATGCGCAAAATTTGTGTCCTTTGATCTTGACTTATATATATATAACAATTAAAAATTTAATACGTTGAAAAATAAGTAGATCAAACTAAAGAATAAGTAAATGAAGCAATGAAATAAGTTGATGTAAAACAACAAACATAAGTAAAAATAATTGTAACAATATTGTTACTTCGTACAACAATGGCAGTGGGTGTTTGGCTCCTAGATCAACAGCGATGAAAGTGTCTTGCACCAAGATCAACGATGATGGCAATGGGGTCTCCAAATTCATTCAAGACCTTGAAATAGAGATGATTTCTATCCATTTTAATGGCTAATTCCCTTCAATCTGTTAATACTCTATAAACAATTCTTCGGCCACAGTGACCAAAGAAGAACTTACATTAAAAAAAAGGAGGGGGGGGGGGGGGAATATCCAAAACCTCCTTTAAAAATAAAATCATATCTAAAAACCCCATTAAATATTTTTCATATCCATCTAATCCAAATAGAAAACAATCATATCCATTAACTCCAACAAAAGTTTATTGATGCTAAAAAAAAAAAGGTGATCCGACTAAAATACCCTTCTTTCACATTAAATTAATATGTTTAATAACAAAACTGCATATTAAACAAAATTTTCCCTTTCACCCCTTATTTTCCCAAATCTCTCACTCTCTCTCTTTCTTCCCCCTCCCACGTGTAAATTGGAGAAGAATTAATTAATGATAGTTAATTTTATTCTAATTACACTAAATAAATAAAAGTAGAAATTTAGTTAAATAGGTATGTTTTTCATTAAACATTTTAATATCAAATAAGGGTAATTTAGTCGGATCACTTTTTTTTTTTAACATCAGTAAATAAAAAGTTAACTGATTGGAGTTAATGGATATGATTGTTTTTCATTTGGATTAGATGGATATGAAAAATATTTAATGGAGTTTTTAGATATGGTTTTATTTTTTAGGGAGGTTTAGGATATTTCCCCTAAAAAAAACTTACATCTTTAAAATATGCTTATGTCATATACTCATATATTCGCAAAAGGTCATTCAAGAGTCAAGACCTTGAAATAGAGACTAGAGAGTGATTAAGCTCTTAGGTAGCTATTCTTTACTTTGTGAATTGTGATGTCATTAGTAAGGTTAGAATAGGTTACTAAAAGGACTATTACGAATCAATATCACCTATTGGAGGATAGGGTGGCTCAATAAAGGATCTACTGCCTTAAAATGGAAAATTTCCGAACAGGATTCACTGCCTTAAAATGGACAATTTCCAAACAGGACCTCAAATTCAATTTGACAATGATTTCACTTGTTCTCTAATAAATAATTGATCAAAGATTTCAAGTTGTCCCAGGCAACTAATAAATCAATCCATCTGTAGTAATATCCATCATTAAAACTTTCCAAAAGATATGTACTCCTATATTTTACAAAAGGAAAGCAAAAGGAAAAACAAGAAACCAAGCATTAGGAATAAAAAGTAATTGTGCGAACCTATAAATTCAAATGATATACCTCAAATTTCTAATTAAGCTATGTTTATGCTTGTAAAATTACAGTCAATAGTTAAAACCTAGCCTGTAGGAAGCTTCAAAATGGATGTGGATCCTCTCCTCGTTGCTTTCATATCCTCGTTTTTCCTTGTTATCTATGTAGGCAAAAAGAGGCTCGAAACTACAAAGTTTTGGCAACATAAAAAATAAACAAATAAAAAAAACACATCCAAACTATGTACTCCGTAGTATTGAGCTTCTTCATGCCGACATAAAAAGCAGGGATATGGATAAAAAAACAAGGAGAGGATCCTGATCCCTTCAAAACCAAGGTATTTAAATCAGTCATGACATGATTCATGAATTGGACCAAAAACATTTCATGGAACCTTGAACACTATAGGCAAAACAATGTGTCAGAAAACCAAATTAGGGAACTCAACTCAACCATCTCAATTTATAGTCAACTGCTAACCAAGAAAACACAAAAAAAAGTTTCTCTGCCAAAGGATAAAGAGCATGCTCAATATATTTAAATTTATTCAAATTTCAAGGGACTGTGTATACTCTTACAACCTCCAAATGACAGAACAAATTTTCAAAATGTACTTCCCATAAGCACTTATAAGAAAGGTAAAGCAATTCATATAGTTTTCCCTTTTCATTCATCAATCTCTAAAGATCGAACGACGATAAAAACATGCAATGAGAAAGGCGAAAATCTCTACAATCAAGCAACCAAACAATATACGAGGAGTTCGATGACGGTCTCGCAAGTTTGATGCGTCGGAGGCTAAATGCTGAACGAGATCTCCATCCTCCCGGGTTTGTTCACTGGTGTTGGGCTTCGACCATTTCTAGTGGAAGCCCAAATAATGGGATACCAACGCCATAAATTTGGGATTTTAGAGCATCTCCAAAGATGAGCTATATAGTGTGCTATTGCTATATTATAGAATTTAGCACAAGTTGGGATGCTCCAATGGTGTATTAAACGCATGTGCTAAATATAGCAATAGCTCACCCTTATGCTATATTTGGCACAAGGATGAGATATTGCTATTTTTGCCATGTTACCTTTTCATCCCTTCCTCAACAACCAAACACATCAACAATTTCTTATTCTTAATTTTTCTTCTAAAATTTTCTCAGTAACCAAACAGCTCATAAATAAATACAATATTTTCAAAAATAATATTAAAATCTTATATATAAAAATCAAAAAATCAAAAAACATACCCTTTTTTTTAACTCATTCATCCCACTTAAGTAACATTGCATTTGATCCACGATATACTTCATTTACTATCTTACAAGACCTTAAATCTGTGGAAAGAGTTGAAGTTGTGGCAAAAAATAGCACACTACATTTATTTGCATCATTGGAGCATATCGTGCTAAATTATAGCATTTGACACTGTAGCATGTGCTAAAATAGTAATAACACACCTAATTTAGCTCACATGGTTGGAGATGCTCTTATGTGGACTAGTGATTTCCTATGGTGGCCTTGGACTGTGTTTAGAGGGAATTAGTCAATTCTAAGGTGGCCATATCCTTACCAGTAAAAAAAAGTTAAAATACCATATTTTAGCATACTTGATTCAATATTGAAATTTCAACGAGAGTAAGGTTAGAAATCCCTAATTATTAATATATAAAAATTTAAATTAAAAAAAAAAAGAAAAAGAAAAAGGCATACATGCTCTAATGGGAGATGAAAGTTTTACGGCCTTACATGTATTGGTTATTACTACACTAATGACAAAGCTCACGTAACACATGTACCAAACACGAAGGGGGAAAAATGCAAAATTATACTCCCTCCATCTCATAAAGATAGGTTATTTTATTATTTTTTATGTCCCAAAATATTTGTTTATTTTGAAAATTCAAATCATAAATTTTCTGAATTTTCCTATACTACCTTTTAATATTTCAATAATTACTTTTAATACAAAACCCAATACCAAGTAAGAAAAGGTATTTTTGGAAAGATAAAATTTAATAAATGACAAGTCAATACAATGATGATTTTTTTTAAATTGCGTGTTTTGTCAACCTTGACTTATCTTTATAGGACGGAGAAAGTATATGAATAGCCATTATTAAACCAAATATAAACATTGATACTGTACGGGGTAAAATCTGCTCCCCGAACTACGTGTTGATGATGGAGCTTGCTCCCTCGCCTGGACCTGCAATCATAAGCTTGGAAAAATGGGTCAGAGGGTAGGCCAAGGTGGGTTTTGGCCGTGCCCTCTCCAAAGCTTAAGTCAGAAAGCTGTACTGGGGAGAATGAGGCAAGGAAGAAGATGAATCTCAGAGAATTAGGGTACTGTAGCTTACCAAATTAGGCTGTATCGTATTCTTTTTATACCCACCTGTACGGACTGACCATGTGAGGTCAGATAACTGCTTGGGTTAGGTCAGATCTGACCATGGTTTGCCCATAACCGTCTGACCATAGTTTAGTGACCATGGTTGGCCAGAGAATCGTGGTTTCTTGTAACCGCTGTGTCAGGAATTACAGCTGCTAGGACAGTTTTGGACTGTAGTAGGATTTGGACTGTAGTATGAGTCATAAGACAGGTGTCCTGAGGTGAAAGCCAGGAACCGAGTTGGGAGATCACGTGCCTTGTAGCGGGTCCTACCGTGCAGGCCTCCCACGTGTCAAGTGAAGTGTTTTAACTCCTTGCCCCGAGCTGGATCTTTGGAGGTGAATCACGTGCGTTGTGGTTGGCCTGGTTGAGCAATCTTCGCCACGTGTCAGCGTTTCAGACTTGAACCTTCCATCCCGAGTTGAGACCTCAGTTCAGATATATTTCCACACAATTTGCCCCAAATTATGACATTCCCGAGCTGGGACTTGTCATAATTTTGTTTTGCTGAGTGTTTTTCCCTGTGCCCCTATGCCGCTTGGCATTCTAGGGCTTACCTGGCAAAGAGGCGGTTAAGCCTTTCCGTATTCCAAGGCGCTGACGTCATGTGTCTTGGAACCGTACGATCTGCATTTAATGCTCCAGAAGCATTATGTCTTTGGAGGGAAGCAAATTACTGCTCATTTTATCTTCTGCACTCTCTCTCTACTTTCTGCCTTTTCTCTCTGCATCCTGTTCTCCGTTTTCTCTCTCTACTTTCTCTACTCTTGCTTTCTGTTTTTTCCAGGAAAATACCGTATTTTCCACCGGAATCCACTGTCTACACCATTCGCTTGTGGGAGAAGATCCGTTCTGCTCTCCTTCGTTGCCTTTGCGAACCGTTTCTTCGGTGTTATTTTCTACTGGTGCTCTTCTTGCTCGCTTCATCCTTCCAAGAACAACTTTTGAAGGTTTCAGCGCCGTGCCGTACAGTTTCCCCGGCGAAACAGCTTTTTTGACCACCGTTTGATCTTCTGTGAAGGTATAACTGGTTTTTGTTCTTTATTCTTCAATTTGTTCGGTGTATTTTTCTATTTGCGGTTGTTGGAGATGTTCTTGGGGTTTGCTTCGTAATCCTAGGGTTTTCCTCTGGTTTTTGGGGCAAATCACCAAGATACAGATTTTCCCGCTTTTTAGGGTTTGAAAAACTCCATCTCGGGGTAAACTTGAGAAAAAGGTTTTTGGTGTCCTTTTTAGTCTTTTCCCAACACCGAGTTGAGTGTTCCCCGAGCTGACACTTAGAAAAATTTTAGAGTCTGTCAAGGCGGGGGTAACATACCTGTTAGAACTTGATCATGGAGTTTTAGGTCGGGACATGCTAGCACGGGTTGAGTTATCCCTGCATTTAACCTTCCCCTTTCATCTTGGCAGATGTCTTCTTTTTATGACATTAGGGGGAACCCTGCAAAGGTAGCAGAGTTTAAGGCCTTATACGGCTTTGAAGACGGGAAGTTTAGCTTCCGCTTTGCTGAGCCCGGGGAGGACGTCTTTAGGTCAGATGCCAAGGATGGCCTCCCCGTTCCCATTGCTGCTTTCATGGAGGGTGGAGTTCGTGTCCCCTTCCCCGACCTTCTCAATGACTTCCTCCTCTACTGTGGAATAGTCCCAACCCAACTAGGGCTGAACTCCTTTAGGATCATCATGGGGGTTCATGTCCTTAACCAGCTTCTAGGGACTTCTGTCGGGGTGCGTGAGATCCTCCACCATTACAAAATCTACGCCCTTAAAAATAAACCCGATGTTTACCTCTCCCTCAAGCGCAGGAAGAAACCCTTTGTCACCCACATCCCAGACTCCAACCCGGGAGCTCATGACATTGTGGTCTTCGTGTACGGGCCCGTAGATGGGACTCTTCCCCCTGATCCTCCCATGATTCCCCGAGAGAGAGGCTCTAGCTGTAAGAAATCAGTGATGTCATTTTGCTTTTTTCTGTTTTATATGACCTCGAGTTGAATCTTGGACTTGATATTGATACTCATGTCGTGTTTCTTTCTAGCAGCTCCTCACGCCAACGAGCCCGCTGACAAGCTGAACGAGGAGGATATCGAGAGACTGCTCGGATATCAAGTCAGCCAGCGTTGCCGTGCGGCGGAGACCTTGCTCAACTACCACGCGCGGTACCAGACTTGGGGGAAGGCGAGTTACCCCCATTGGGAGCAGCCTGACGACGAGCTGACCCGTGTGGTGGAAGAGGACGTGGAGAGAGGAGAGCAAGAGGAAGAGGAGGAAGAAGGGATCCGCCTCCGACCTGAAGGGGAGAGAGCTGAGGAGATTAGGCCCTCCGAAAAGACGGCTCGCCGCGCCCCCTTCGTTATTGAGAGCTCCAGCTCTGAGGAGACTGTCTCCCAAGCCATGGAGAGGAGAGGTTCCCGTCCCCCCCCCGCCAAGAGACAGAGAACAGACTCCGGCAGCCAGAGGACCCAGAAAGACTCTGGGATGAATTTGAGGGCTCTGGTTGCTAAGAGAAGGGCGGCGGAGAAAGAGGCCCAGGAAAAGAAGGCTGCTGAGCAGAATCAGCAGCAGCAGAATCAGCAGCCACAGCAACATCGGCAGAATCAGCAGCAGCAGAGAGCTGGCAAGACTGCTGCTGTTGCTGTTCCTGGGTCTGGTCGGGATGGCGGCAAGAAGTCCACTGACCCCAACAGTGGCAAACTTTTGTCGGGCGCCATGAAGGGGCAGGACGTGGGCAGGCCCCAGGCGCCCGAGGTTACTGGGAAGGGGAAGGCTCCACTGGTTCCTGCCACGAAGCCCCGGAAACCCTCTGCGATCCCCGAGCAGCAACCCGTTGCGCAAGGGCCTGAGCAGGGGGGTGCCAGTGCCCCGGCGGCGGGAGGTGGGAGCGCATCTTCCCGTGCTAGTGTGTTAGCGAAATTCCCCGAGGTAAACCTTCACTTCTTTCGAGTTTATAACTGTCTTAAATCCGGAAGTCTATCCCGAATTCTGACTGACTTTATGTATCTATCCGTGTGTGCAGTTCCCCGTACCCACAGATAAGGATGTTACCAGCTCCTTCTCTGCGGAGTACAACTTCAGGCAGCTGGGGAATCCCATGAGGTTGCCGGCAGACATGGCGCACTTCAGGAAGAGGTCCGCCCTCGACAACCTCCGCTTCGGGTTTACAAGCCTTTACCGAGTAAGTTCCGTTCTTTTGTGGTTTCATTACTTGGTGTTCAACCCTGTTTTTGACTTGATGATGTCTGTATAGGGCTGCCAACAAATCTTGCTGGCGGGCGATCGCCTCGAGGAGGAAGACAATAAGTTGCAACTCGAGCTCGCCAAAGTCCGGAGTGAGTACGATCAGAAGCTAGCGGAGGCTGAGGCCAACTGTGCTGCGGCTATGTCTCAACTTCAGAAGGTAAAGTCTGAATGCGAGACTCTCAAGTCTACAGCCGAAAGTGCCATCAGCAAACTCGAGCTCACGAGGAAGGACTACGCAGATTTGGAGGCTAAGCTGAGGAAGGCAAAAGATGCCCAGGATGGGTTGGCCCGGGAGAAGCGCGAGCTAGCGAGTAAGGTCCGGGCCCTTGAGGCTGAGGTAGAGAAGGAGAAGGCCTCCGTGAAGAAGGCCGTGACTGAGGAGAGGGAGAGCGTGACGGCTTCCCTCGTTGGGCAGTTGACCACCGAGCTCGAGGTCACCTACAGATTTGCGTGGGAGACCTTGGTCGGGTTGGCATCTGCCCAATTTCCTGGCATTGCCGATATTCCCTTTGAAAGGAGGGATATTCCCCCGGATTACGATCCCGAGGGAGATGATGTCGGGGAAGCTGAGATGGAGGTTGCTGGCGGCGATGAGGCCGGGGAGAACAATCCCGAGGTCACGTCCCAGCCTAATGCCACCATTGAAGCCGAGAGGACCGTTAACGTCCCCGATGACACTTCAGTTGCTGCCAACGGGGACCAACCCGTAAATGCAACGGAGAGCACCACGGAGACTATCCCTAATCTTCCTCAGACTCCCGTGGCCCCGCCTGTCTCTACAGATCCCGTCGCGGCTCCCGAGGTCATTGCTCCAGCTGTCGGGAACTCGGGGGAGAATGTAGTTACTTAGGTTTTTTCTTTTTCATTTCTTCTGACTGAATGCCCCAATCTGTACAGACCATTGTAATGCTTTTTCTATTGGAATGAAATACAGAATTTTTCTTTCTCCTGTGCATGTATCTTTTATTTTCATACTGGTTGTACGTTTGAATGTACTATCGGGATAAGATCCCTTGCTGCTGTGGTGAAAATAATTAGACCCAATCTGACTATGGGCTTTAGCTTGTTGAGTGAGAGACCTGAACACCTGTTGGTCCTTGTTCACTTAGACCCATCTCTTGGTTATGTTGTTGCGTTGAACCTGTTCTTAGGTGAGAATTCGTTGTGAACCCATTCTTAGGTTCGATGTGCTCAAGCCATTTATTAGGTGAGACTTATGCCCATTCTTAGGCAGCTTTGCTTGGACCCTCTCTTGGGCAAGACTTCGTGTTTAACCCATTCTTAGGTTCAGCGTGCTCAAGCCATTTATTTAGGTGAGACTTGTGCCCATTCTTAGGCAATTTTGCTTGGACCCGTTCTTGGGCAAGACTTTGTTGTGAACCCATTCTTAGGTTCGGTGTGCTCAAGCCATTTATTAGGTGAGACTTGTGCCCATTCTTGAGCAGTTTTTGACTTCGACCCGTTGTTGGGGAAAATGCCTTTAGCTCGACTAATAAACAAGCGATGACGTTCTTGAATAACCTCTGAACTTGTATTGAATAATCATTGAATGTAATTACAACTTTGGCTATCGGTAAAACAATCTTAGGTTAGCTATGTTAACTGATCTCGGGAGCTCTTGTCCGGTCTCCAAGCTCTTCAGTTTGTAAGAACCTGTACCCCCGACGTGGATGACCTCGTAAGGACCTTCCCATGTTGCCCCGAGCTTCCCGTCTGCAGGATTTCTGGTTCCAGCGTTGACTTGTCTGAGTACCAACTCTCCGACATTGAACTCCCTTGATTTTATTCTTCGGTTGTAATATTTTTTCAGTTCTTGTTGGTAAGATGCCATTTTAATTCGAGCCCTTTCCCTTCTTTCTTCTGCTAAATCCAGATCTTGAGACAGAGTTTGATCATTCGTTACCGCGTCATAAGATTCGGTTCTGAGACCTGGTAAACCCATCTCTATTGGTATAACTGCTTCCATGCCATAGGTCATAGAAAACGGAGTTTCTCCAGTGGACCTCCGCGGGGTAGTTCGATATGCCCATAGTACAGAATGCAGCTCGTCGGGCCAAGACCCTTTCACGTTGTCTAGCCTCCTTTTTATCCCCGCGACTATAATCTTGTTGGTTGCCTCTGCCTGACCATTGCACTGCGGGTAACTCGGATTAGAATACCACCACTGAATTCCCTGTTCTGCACTGAATTCCCGAGTTCTCTTACTGTCGAACTGAGTCCCATTATCCGATACGAAGGCTCTCGGGATCCCGAAGCGAGTGATAATATTTTCCCAAAGGAACTTGATAATATCAGAATCTTTAATTGAAGCAAGCGCGATAGCCTCTACCCATTTGGTAAAATAATCAGTTGCGATGAACAAGTACTTCCTGTTCCCTGAGGCTGTGGGCAATGAACCAACGAGATCTAACCCCCACTGTGCGAAAGGCCATGGACTAGATATAGGATGTAACTCCTGAGCAGGCTGGTGTATTTTGTCAGCAAACATCTGGCACTTCGGGCATTTCCTCACATACCTGATAGCATCCTTCTGCATGTATGGCCACCAGTAGCCCTGAGTGTTTGCCCTATGGGCTAGTGATCTTCCTCCTGCATGACCTCCGCATGATCCCTCGTGGAGTTCAGCCAGCAGGTCCAGCACTTGGTCTGGATGTACGCACTTCAGGTATGGTCCCGTGTAGGATCTTTTGTAGAGAGAGCCCGACGGAGATAACAAAAAACGAGCTGACTTAGCGCGAATTCGGTGACCCTGATTGCGATCCTCGGGTAGTTCATCTCTTTGTAGATAGGCAACTATCTCATCCATCCAGCTCGGGGTCGAAGGCTGGATGTCCGAGATGAGCTCCTCTGTCCCAATACTGGGTTCTTGCAAGATTTCGACCTTTATGGCTCGGGGGGTGTCTGTTTCCAACGCTGCAGCCAGGGCGCCAACCCATCTGCATGTCTGTTTTGATCCCTGGCAAAGCGTTTGAACTCCACACTGGTGAATTTCGCAGCTAATTCCCATACCTTGTGCGTGTACGCAGCCATCCTTTCATCTTTGGCTTCATATTCTTTGTTCAGCTGGTTAACCACTAGCCTGGAGTCACTGTATACTGTCAGCTCTTTCACCCCCATTGCTTGGGCCATTCCTAGTCCTGCCACCACTGCCTCATACTCTGCTTTATTGTTTGAGGCTGGGAACATAAGTCTGACTGCTTGCTCGATGATCTCTCCTTCGGGATCTGTCAACACAATTCCCAAACCTGCACCTTTCGCATTAGATGCACCATCCACTTTGAGCTCCCATCTCTTCCTCTTTTCTGTGTTTATATTGTCTCTCCCCCCCAGTTCGGGCAGAGAGGATTTGAATGCTGTCTGTCCCGAACTGGAAGTAGGATCTGCGAACTCAGCCAAAAAATCAGCCAATATTTGCCCCTTTATGGCAGGTCGGGGCTGGAAGTGAATGTCGTAAGCATTGAGTTCTACCCCCCACTTCGAGACGCGTCCTGACAAATCAGCTCTGCGTAGCACATCTTTCAGTGGGTAGTTGGTGAGGACGATGATAGGATGAGACTGGAAGTAGTGTTGGAGTTTTCTGGAGGCTGTGACAAGGGCTAGGATCAATTTTTCAAGGGGCAGATAGCGGGTTTCAGCGTCTAATAGTGTCTTGCTAATATAATAGATTGGGGCTTGAGTAAGGTTGCGTTGGGCTAAAAGAACGCCACTGAGTGCATGAGCTGATACAGCAAGATAGAGGTAAAGAGGTTCCTCGTGGTAAGGGTGGGTCAGGGTGGGCAGTTTTTCTAAATGAGCCACTAACTTTTGATAAGCTTCTTGGCATTCCGTGTTCCATCCCGAGTTAGTGCTCTTCTTCAAAATTTGAAAGAATGGGTGGCATTTGTCTGATGACCTCGAGATGAATCTACTGAGTGCTGCCACCATCCCGTTCAACTGTTGAACGTCCCTGACCGTTGTTGGAGTGCGTAAGGTTCTTATCGCCTCGATCTTACTTGGATTTGCTTCGATCCCCCTTCTTGAAACTAAGTGACCCAGGAATTTTCCCGAGCCTATTCCAAATGAGCTTTTCTTCGCATTTAACTTCATCCCATACTCCCTGAGTCGGGCAAAAGCCTCAGTTAGGTCTGCCAGGTGATCTTTCTCTGAGCTGCTCTTAACAATAGTGTCATCAACGTACGCCTCAAGGTTTTTGCCAATCAGTCCTTCAAACATCCTGCTAACAAGACGTTGGTAGGTGGCCCCTGCATTCTTTAACCCGAACGGCATCACCTTGTAGCAGTACGTTCCTCTAGGAGTAATGAACCCTGTCTTGTCTTGGTCGTGTTCTGCCATAGGGATCTGATGGTAACCCGAGTAGGCATCAAATATACTCAGTCTCTCATACCCCGAGATACAGTCTATAAGTTGGTCAATCTTAGGCAAGGGGAAGCTGTCCTTTGGGCACGCTTTATTGAGGTTTGTGAAATCGATACAGACTCGCCAGTCCCCTGTCTTCTTTCTTACACATACGGGATTGGCCAGCCAACTCGGGTACTTTACTTCTCTGATGAACCCTGCTTTCAAAAGCTTATCAACCTCGGCAGAAACTGTTTCGGCTCTATCATCTGACAATCTTCGCTGCTTCTGAACCACTGGCTTGTAATTCGGGTTAACTTGCAACTCATGAGTAATAATCCTGGGATCAATTCCTGGCATTTCATGGGGTGACCAAGCAAATACATCGATGTTATTCTTTAAAAATTCGAACAGCTCTGTTGCATCGGTTTCACTTAATGACTTTCCTATCCAGAAAAACCTCTCTGGATCATCAGGACTGATTATCTTCTTCACTAACTCCTCCCCTGTTCTATCTGCGGGTTCCAGAGCTGTTTCTTCTACTCCGGGCCGTTCTCCCTTTCGTTGCTACAAGGGGACCTCATCAATCTTGGCTTTTTTCTTCTGCTCAGGCTCTTGCCTCGGGGCTTTGAGTTTGCCAGTTCCCGAGCTGGGAAGGCGTGGGACCTTGGACTTCAGTTTGTCCTCAGAAGGTGCTGAGTGGCCTGCATACTCTGCCAGAAAACACTCCCTGGCCGCCGCCTGATTTCCCTTTATCTCCATGATCCCTTCTGGGCTCAGGAACCTGATGGATTGGTGGTAGGAGGATGGGACAGCCTTTATAGCATGAATCCAGGGTCGCCCGAGTATCACATTGTAAGCTGACCTTTCCTGGATTACCACAAACGTCTCCATGGATTGCACTGGCCCGGCCCGAACTGGGAGCGTTATCTGCCCCAATGGGAAAGTCATGTTGCCATTAAAAGCTTTCAAGCTGACGTGGCAGGGCTTCAGGTCGAAGTCCTTGAGCCCGAGTTGACTGAACAACTTCTGAAACATGACGTTCACAGATGCCCCGTTATCCACATAGACTTTGCCCACGTCGTAGTTCCCTATGAGCATGCGGACAACTAGAGCATCGTTGTGCGGGCAGCCTACCGTCCCATCAGTCTCGGCATCCCCGAAGAAAAGCAGTTTCTCACCATTTTCTCCCTCACTTTGAGGTAACAGTATTGGCTCATCTCCAATATCACTGACTTCAGCATCTTGACACGCCATCCTATATTGTGCCCTAAGCTGGCTGGTTGACAGAGCGGTTTCCTCATATCCTCCGGTGATCATATCAATCCTCCCGAGGATCTTTGGTTGAGTGGATTGAGGAGCCCTGTTCTCGGGTTTTTTCTGCTCGGATGGTTGTCCCTTGTCCTTTCGTGCTATAAACTCATCGAGTTTCCCTTCCTTGGCCCAAGCCTCGAGGTTGTACTTCAAAACCTTACAGTCCTCTGTCCTGTGGCCATGATCCTTGTGGTAACTGTAAAACAGCTTCTTATTTCTCTTCTCGGGCTCCGCGAACATAGGTCGAGGTTTCTGGAAGAAGTCCTTGTTCTCCAGTGCCTTCATTAACTTGTAGATGGGGAGAGTAAATACAGTGAAGATGGCCTGGTTTGGATTGGTGGGTGGCCTAGATTTCTCTCCTCGGGGATTGTCTCTTTGTGGCCTAGAGTCCTTTTTCTTGTCATCTTTTTCGCCAGTTTTGGCAAACTGTGGGGTGTAAAAATCATCCAACTTGGAATAATTGGCTACAGTGGAGAGTAGCTTGGCTAGGTTTCTGGGGGGATTAACAGTGAGCTCCTTAAACAGAGGTGACGGTTTCCTCAACCCGAGACGAAACAGATCCATTGCATTCTTCTCAATGGGCTCGTCAATCTCATTGTAGACCTCCCAGAACCTCTGAGAGAATTCCCGAAGTCCTTCCCCATCTTTCTGTTTCAGCTCATATAGGTTCTGCATGGTCCTCGGGAATTTGCAGCTAGTGATGAACCTTTTCTTGAATAGCTTGCTCAGTTCGTGCCAGCTGTCAATAGATTCATCTGGGATCTTGGCCCACCACTTTAAAGCCACTTCTCCCAAACTCATAGGAAATATTTTGCAGAGAAAACCCTCATTTCCAGCATATAACGACATACGTTGCAAGTAATAATTCAAATGATGATCGGGGTCTATTGAAAGAGAGTAAAGAGTAAAAGTTATCTCGGAATACCCTCGTGGGATTGGGACCCGTTGAATCCACCGTGTGAATGGGCTCCGAGCCACAGCAAGGCTTTCAGGTCTCTCTCCTCCTCTACTCTGGTTACCCCGGTGTCTCTTGGAGGCTTCTTCCTCGTTTCTTTCACGCCTGGGTGACCGAGAGTGCTTTCTGCTTGTCCCCCCAGTACTTCTCTCCCCCCTTCTTTCAAGAGACCGAGACCTGTGATAGCGTCTCTCTTCTCTGTGAACTTCGTGCCCAGAGCGCACCTGAGAGCGAGGTCTTGGGTGGTCCTCATTCCACCTTCGCGCATGGTCTGAATGCCTTGAACTGCGTTCTGGGGACCTCTGAATCAGCGCATGATGTTGTTCATCTCCCCCTCCCAAATGTCTCTGTTCTGGATCAGTTAATCGTGGCTGATCGTCATGTCTGCTGCGGTGGTGGGGGTGCGAGGCCCCGGGCCTGGGTGAGCTCTCTTGATGCCTAGTGCGGCGGAGTGGACTGGTTTGGCTAGCCTCCTCAGCGACGACATTGACTCCGCGAGGGGCAAAAGTCCGCTGGAGGTAGCGGTGATAATTTTGCTCTGCATTCAGCTTTGCGAGCTGCGCCGATTGAATCTCCGATTGCATGGTTGCAATCAGTTCCACCACCGCCGTTGGGTTGGGGTTATTTGTCACAGCCTTATCGAAGGCGGCTTTCAGAACAGGCTGGTCATCAAGAGAATGTAGAACAGCGGACATTTCCGGGGAGATCTGATGTTGCTGAATAGGAGGAAGTTGACTGGTTCCCGCCGCAGTCAATGGCGGGTTGGCCTGTGAAGGCTGGGTTTCTGCTCGCCTCCCAGCATCGCCTGTAATGGCTTGGTCTACGCGAGTAAAGTTCGCTCCAGATCTGGTTCGCCCAAAGGTGGGCGGAGGTGGTGTAGCCATCTTATCGCGATGGTTCCCACAGACGGCGCCAAATTGTACGGGGTAAAATCTGCTCCCCGAACTACGTGTTGATGATGGAGCTTGCTCCCTCGCCTGGACCTGCAATCACAAGCTTGGAAAAATGGGTCAGAGGGTAGGCCAAGGTGGGTTTTGGCCGTGCCCTCTCCAAAGCTTAAGTCAGAAAGCTGTACTGGGGAGAATGAGGCAAGGAAGAAGATGAATCTCAAAGAATTAGGGTACTGTAGCTTACCAAATTAGGCTGTATCGTATTCTTTTTATACCCACCTGTACGGACTGACCATGTGAGGTCAGATAACTGCTTGGGTTAGGTCAGATCTGACCATGGTTTGCCCATAACCGTCTGACCATAGTTTAGTGACCATGGTTGGCCAGAGAATCGTGGTTTCTTGTAACCGCTGTGTCAGGAATTACAGCTGCTAGGACAGTTTTGGACTGTAGTAGGATTTGGACTGTAGTATGAGTCATAAGACAGGTGTCCCGAGGTGAAAGCCAGGAACCGAGTTGGGAGATCACGTGCCTTGTAGCGGGTCCTACCGTGCAGGCCTCCCACGTGTCAAGTGAAGTGTTTTAACTCCTTGCCCCGAGCTGGATCTTTGGAGGTGAATCACGTGCGTTGTGGTTGGCCTGGTTGAGCAATCTTCGCCACGTGTCAGCGTTTCAGACTTGAACCTTCCATCCCGAGTTGAGACCTCAGTTCAGATATATTTCCACACAGATACTATTACAAATGGGAATGATACACTGATACAATGAACTTGAAAATCCGTATATATTATGATTCTTTATGTTCAAACACGTCAATGGCCTTACAGTCTAGTGACACTTTTTCTCCTAGTAGGGGAGGTTCTGGAATTTGAGTCCTTTAGTAGGTTATTTGATGTTCTATTTCCTAAAACAAAAAAAAAAAAAAAAAAAAGGCTCAAACACTGTTGGTACTTGCAGAGAAGACCTTGTTCATAATGTGGCGTGCTTTACACATAGCCTCCAAGGGCTCGGCTTTGGGCATGGTAAGGCCTTTCCCTTCAGCCATGTCAACTGCCTCCTCACTTACCCTCTCCCACTCGAAGCATTGAATCATTGACCCCAAAGCCAAACCCACCACACGGTTTGCTAAGCCAGCCCCAGGGCATGCCCTCCTTCCCAGCCCGAAAGGCATTAACTTGTGCATCTCTCTCTCACCTTCTCCACTTTCAAACCTCTCTGGCTTAAAACTTGTTGGGTCATCCCAAAACTTAGGGTCCCTGTGAATGGCCCATGCATTGACCAATAATATTGTGTCACGTGGTATATCGAGTCCCCCGACCAAACAATCATTGGACGAGGTATGTGGTAGTAGAAGTGGGACAGCTGGGAACAATCGAAGGGTCTCGGATATGATACATTGAAGGTAATGTAGTTTTGGGAGATCTGGTTCGTCTATCAAGCGATCATGTCCAATTTGGGTCTCTAATTCGGCTCTAGCTTTCTTCAGCACATCTGGATGGTTGAGCAAAAGGGACATTGCCCATTCTATGGTTACTGATGAGGTATCCGTTCCCGCAATTAGCAAGGTCTGCACGTTAAGATGAGTTAATTAATAAATTAAGAAAAAAGAAGAAAAGTGTACGTGTAAGGTGTGGGATTAGACTATTGATGATATGATAGGGATTCGATGATCCTTGAGGAAACTAATTATAGAGAATTGCAGCTGCAACCTCAGATGGTTGATCTTATATCTAGGCAAAATTACACTTTGGTGAGTGCTTTCCAAGCTTATCGCAATTTGGTTCATCAATTGTTTAGGAAAGTTGAACCTGTGTTTTAATTAAGGAAAATGCTTACCCAACAAACCTATCATTACTCTTTAGCAATGATTTTCGATCTTTTTTTTTTTTTTTTTTTTTTTTGGCAATCGATGGAATCTTTCTTTACCCATAACTTCCCTTAATATCAGCAAATAAGTATTAATGTTATTTATAAGTTTGAACCTAAGATCACTCACTCAACAAGTGAGAAAAATGCCACATACTATCATGCCATTGATAGAAAAAATAGATTAAAGGTGTGGTGAAAAATCAACCCTATATCTTTTTTGTGATCATGATTTGGTTGTCATTACTGAAAACAATAACAATATGTTATGTTAGAAGGATCCTTTTATTTAATTCACCAAAAAAAAAAAAACCACCACTTATTCCCGATAGTTTTAAATCAAATCAACAGTCAAAAACCGTCTGCTAACTATGTTATGATTATCAAATTGAATTAATTTTTTGTAAAATTAAGGCCTGTTTGGACATTTGAATGAAAATTAAATAATTTAGTATATTTGATATGGTGTTGAGGCATAAATCCATTAGCTGAAAAAAAATTCGAGGTTATGATGGTGATTGCCACAAATGAATTAAAGAGATCTTACTAGTACGAGGCCCTTGATGATTTCATCTGTGTAGTACTCTGGCTCCAACTGTTGCAAAGAAAGAAGATGATCAATCATAGTATTTCCACTCACTAAGCCTCCCTTCTTACTTCGATGCTCATCAACCAGACCTTGCAAGAATGCATCCGTCTGTCCACCAAGTCTCATCAACCTCTTCTCTAAACCCTGATAATCAATCCATTGCAACACAGGCAAGAAATCCCCTGGATTGTCAGCTCCAGCATATTCAACAATCTCCCTCATAATCTTGCGAAACTGCTTCGCCTCCTCAAAATCCACGTCTTCTCCATAATACCTCTTCCCTGCCATCATCCTCATTATAACATTAAACGTTAGCTCTGCAAGCATTGATTTCAACTCTACCTTTGCAAAATCTCGACTCGAACTCCGATACAATTTCTGCAATAAAACTTTGATTTCGTCCCTTCGAATGCCCAAAAACATATTAAGACGACTGGACGAGAAGATTTCCAGAGCACTGATTCGGCGGAGGTTGCGCCAGTGGTCGCCGTAGGAGGCGGAGGCGACGGTGGTGTCGTTGTAGCCGAGGTACTTGCCCATGAGGAAGTGAGGGCGGTTTGCAAAGATGACGTCGTTTTTGGTGAAGCATTCTTCGACGGCTGACGGAGAGGAAACGACGATCACGAGGCGAGAACCGAACCAGAGGGAGAAGATTGGACCGTGTTTTTGTGAAAGACGATGTAGAGTTCGATGGAGTGGTTGTTTTAGGAGATGGAGGTGACCTATAACCGGAAGGGGAAGTGGACTTGGTGGAAGGTTCAGGCGACGACGTCGTGTTATTGTGTGTAGGAAGAAGGTGAAAGCCAGAAGGAGAAAGAGAATAGAAAGAGATGAGTATTGCCAGATAATTTCCATTTTGATTGGTGTGTATTAATTTAATTTCTAAGGAAGATACTGATATAAAGGGTGGGAGGGGCATATGTGTCCAAACAATGACGACAGACACTACCAGTGGTAGAGTTTTTGAAGTAGATTTGTTGTCTTCCAAAGTAGCTGGTGAAGTTTTTGATGAAATTAACCATATATGTCCATTTCTCATTCCCATTTGCTGCTACCAGGGGATGGTGACATTTTTCTTTTTACTTCAAATGGGTAATGGAGACGACCTTTGTCTCCAAGTGATACGCTTCTTCTGTAATTTCCGGCAGCTAATGGGAATCAAAATTGAAACGAAATTGCTCTACTTGCTGCTTTGCCAAGGCCAATTATTGTTCATCAGTTACAGACCTACAGGCCTGCTAATGATGGGCCCATTGTGTATGTTTTGAGAAAATTTTCAAAAGGGTAATTCTACTTTGTCCTATATTTTGTCCTATTATGTGTATTTGGAAAAATAAAGTTATGGAACCCATTGATACGATTAAACCCTAAAAATTAAAACTTTCCTAAATGCACATAATAAAGCAAAGTGTATGTTTTTTATTAATATTGTTTTTATGGACTTCCTCATTTGTATATTGTAAATATTATTTATGTGTGTTGGCAATCTAGGACGACAAATAAAATAAATAAATAAGAGAAAAAGAGAGAAAAAGAAAAAGGTGAAGTGGTCAGCTTATGAAATTTTTATCAGGCTAAAACCCTTTTTTGGGTAAATTTAACCTTGGTTGAAATGATATAGCAATAAAGAATGCTCACCAAACAGATAAAAAATATAATATGGAGTAGTTAGCAAGAAAAAAATAAAATAAAATAAATAAACAATGACCCCATAAAATAATCTTTTTTTTGATAAAGGACCCCATACAATAATCTTGTTATTTAATTTCTTAAACCAAACATGAACGTTAAATTTAAGGCATATTGCTCGTAGTTTCAGAGAGGACCTTGTTTATGATTTGTCGCGATTTACACATGACCTCGAAATAGGTCCGTTTTGGGCATGATGAGTCCTTTCCCTTTAGCCGTATCAACTTTCTCCTCACTAACCCTCTCCCACTAAAAATATCGAAACATTCACGAATAGAAGAACTCACCTAAATGAGTCAATATGGCAGCTCTCGCAATAGTTGGTACTTGGTAAGTAAACTTGAACTCGTCGATGGTCTTTGGGTTTAATAGTATGTTCTATTTCAATAGGGGTGTGGGATTTGCGAATGTATTGATTTCGATTCCGTGTGAATACGTGTGTGGGTGTATGTTCTCTTATCGTTTAACATAAATAAATAAATAATAACTTGTAGTGTTTAGCATTTTCTAAAGTTAAATTAGACCAATAAATAAGTCAAGTTAGCCTTGACTTTGATTAAATACATAACCATCTCCTTGTTGCCATAACTAGCGGCCACATGGAGAAGCCACGAATCATTCATTGGACTATTAGGCAAGCTTGGGTTATGTTCCACAAATAAGTTGGCTCATTGGCTGTCGCAGCTAGTGTTGCCAAACGATGAAGCATGATGAAGGGCCGTCATTGGTGAGAGTCAACAGTGACTCAGGTGGTATCAATTTTAGTACTCCTTCCTCCACAAATTGAATAGCCTTTCTTTGTCCAAACTGCTATGTGAAGATCTTGAGAGAAATGTAAATGGTAGTGAGGATTGGGGGTATTTTGGTCTTAATAAGGGGTTGGTCTAGTGACAAGTTAGATCTTTATAAGAGCCTTAAGAGGCGTAGATTAAGTGTTCGAAAATGTTTGAAAACATTGATCCCCTTTGGGGTTGGGATTAATTGGTAATTACCCTATACATGTGAGAAGAAGGGACTATATACATATTCAAGAGAATAACTCCTTTGTTATAAAAGCAAAAAAAAAAAAAAAAGAAAAAAAGAAGAGATCAATGTGGGACATATGGTGATCTCAGATCATGCCATGTATATGTTCAGAGGAGTTATAAAACAATGTTTTAAAAAACAAAAAAATTACTAAAAGCGGCGTTATCAATGACGCTTTTTAGAATCCTGTTATTAACGGCTCGAAAGAGCTGTTGATAAAAGCGCTTTCAATTTAATTGAAAGAATCGTTAGTAGCCACGCTTTTTCGATAGAAAACATGGGGCAAATATTAAGTTATGATTCCTGCCATGCCAACTCCCGTCTCTCTGCAATTAAACCCCTGCTCTCTCCCAAGAAAAACCCTAACTCGACCCGAGTCAACTCAATGGACACTCACTCAACCCTCCTCAACGCACCAGTCCGGTCTCGGACCTCACACCCTCACCCTGCCAGTCCCGTCTCCGCCTCCCTGCGAGTGGAATCTCGCGCCGTTTCTCCTCCCTCTCCGACACTCGCGACGGCGGCCTCACCACCACCGCCAATGACGACCTGGGGAGCATCAGCGCCCACAGTGGCGCCGAATCTGAAGAGGACTGCGACAATTACTCCATGAGGACTTTCACCACGAAGAGGTTGGAGAGCAGTACGGCAGCGGGGAGGAACACGAAGCTCAAGACGGAGAATTCGACGGTCAAGATCTAATCAGAGGCCACAAAAGAATTGTGGGGACGGAGTGGCCGCGAGTTCGGTTCCGGGGATTGTGGTGGAGGAGGATGTTTCGATGATAAATTACAGAGAATATACGGACTAGTGGGGCGCTTATGGTGCGAGGGAAGAGAGCTTGAAGAGAGAGGTAAGAATGTGTGCTTCGAATTTTTGATAAATTTATTTTATTTTTGTTTAATTTCATTTACTTATTCATGACACTGAATTGAAGTGGAATTTCTTGTCCTTATATAATGAAAATTCGAATTATATTGAATTGTTTTTATTAGTGCTTATTGCGTAGAGAAGAGAAGGAACATTTATAGAAATTTGGTGTACAAGGAACTGTCCTTGTGGACTATAATGGCACGTTTGTTTGGTTGGAATCGGGGGAATCATAATGGAATGGAATGAGCGCTCACCATTTAAATCACATTCCATTCCATTCCGATTCCACCCCATTACAGCCAAACAAACAAACCCTAACATGAATTTGTTGAATGAGCTTGCTGCAAAATTTCTAATTGATGAATTAGGGTGTAGTAACATTCAGCCATTACCATTCTTACAGTTGCTGAGTTGCTATTCCCCCATTAAGTATCATGTTTTTAAACATGAGTGAAGGGTTGTATTTGAGTCAGTGCCAAATGCATAAAGTATAACTGTGAAATGGTGGGACTTGATGCACTCTCGCAGAGTTACAGCCTTGCTTCTCTCTTGCTGTATGAACAAACTATTTTTGTTCCTTTGCCTAGCATGTACACCTACCTATCTAGTTTTGATGACGTTTTTTCTACTCTTAGATAGGTTGACTCCTTGTAGATATGTTCATTATCTTCTTGTTATTGATCATTGGTTCTCTGGATTCCTTGGTCACTGAATTTGAGGCAGATACTCTAGCTAAAAAGCGGGTGATGATGATGGGTTAGTTTGGGACATGGCAAAGATTTCCAAGCAAAATGGGGAGAGGGAGGAAAGAATAGGGAAAAAGGGAGAGGGGAGAGGAGAGAAAAGTGGAGAAATGGACCCAAATTACCCCTGAAGGGGTGTGGGTGAAGCCTTTTAGGGTGTGGAAATAGTACTACCCTAGAAAATATTGTAATGACTTGATTAATTGGCTTTCAGGTACACGAGTGATAAAATATATTGTTTATTACAATAGTAGCCACCCAAGAGCAATGGACCTACACAACACTGATATATACGGAGTATGTATAATATTTATCTATATGAAATGAATAGTTTATAATAAAGACTACCGATCACCTCATGTTGTGAGGCTTAGAAACTCAATAGGTCAACTCTTAGGGTGCGAAAGAAGGAAGAAAGAGAAAATAAATTAATACATAAGTGACAAAGGCAGTAAGAAAGAAGATGCAAGGTAACCAAGGGCGGTAATGCTACTATCTTGCATCTTTTTTTTTCACAGTCGATAGAAAACACCCATAGCCTAATGTATATAAACATTGATACTAATGTACATTGGGACAATATAGTAGCACAATGAACCTAAAAAACCTTGCTATAACACTTCATACGTACATACTCGCAAAAATTGCTCAAACACTATTGGTAGTTGTAGAGGACCTTGTTCATTACGTGGCGTGCTTTACACATGGCCTCCAAGGGCTCGGCTTTGGGCATGGTGAGGCCTTTCCCTTCAGTCATGTCAACTGCTTCCTCACTAACCCTCTCCCACTCAAAGCATTGAATCAACGACCCCAAACCCAAACCCACTACACGATTAGCTAGCCCAACCCCAGGACAGGCCCTCCTTCCCAGCCCAAAAGGAATTAGTTTGTGTGTCTCTCTGTCACCTTCTGCACTTTCAAACCTCTCTGGCTTAAAACTTTTAGGGTCATCCCATAACTTAGGATCCCTGTGAATGGCCCATGCATTGACCAATAACATTGTGTCACGTGGCACATCGAAACCTCCGGTGGAACAATCATCGGAGGACATATGTGGCATTAGAAGTGGAGCCGCTGGAAACAATCGAAGGGTCTCAGATATGATACTTTGAAGGAAATGTAATTTTGGGAGATCTGGTTCGTCCATTAAGCGATCATGTCCAATTTGAGTGTCCAACTCGGCCCTAGCTTTCTTCAGCACCGCTGGATGATTGAGCAAAAGGGACATTGCCCATTCAATTGTCACTGCTGCCGTCTCCGTTCCCCCAAGTACCATGTTCTGCACTTTAAAAGTTAATTTATAAATCAAGAAAATATTGGAAAATGGATTGAGGCTTGCATAGGGTTCATATCATTTACTTCATCAGTTAATATAGGAAAGTTTAACTTCATATTTCATCTGAAGGGTCTTTCTATGACAGGGTGCATTTCTATCGAGGCATCACTCTTATATGTCAATTAGTGGGGTCATGTATTGATTTAAACCATTTATTTATCTAGGTAATTTTGTTGAAATTAATAGGCATATTTCTATTTTTACAACAATCAATAGTGCAGAATTTTACTCCGTATCTTGATTTACGTTTTATATTTGAACAGAGAGCACCTACCAGTGCAAGTCCCTTGATGATTTCATCTGTATAGTAGTCTGGCTCCAATTGTTGCAGAGAAAGAAGATGATCAATCATAGTGTTTCCCCTCTCCAGACCACCCTTATTCCTTTGATGCTCATCAACCAGACCTTGCAAGAACGCATCCGTCTTTCTACCAAGTCTCATCGCCCTCTTCTCTAAACCCTGATAATCAATCCATTTCAACACAGGCAAGAAATCCCCTGGATTCGTCGCTCCACCATATTCGAAAATCTCTCTGAAAATATCGCGAAACTGCCTTGCCTCCTCAAAATCCACGTCTTCTCCATAATACCTCTTCCCTGCAACCATCCTCATTATAATATTAAATGTTACCTCTGAAACCATTGATTTTAACTCTACCTTGGCAAAATCTTGACTCGAATGCCGGTACAATTTTTGCAATAAGAGCTTGATTTCATCCCTTCGAATTCCCAAAAACATATTAAGACAATTGGTCGAGAAGATTTCCAGAGCACTGATGCGGCGGAGGTTGCGCAAGTGGTCACCATAGGGGGCCACGGCCATGGAGGTGTAGTTGTAGCCGAGGTGCTTGCCCATGAGGAAGCGAGGGCGGTTTGCAAAGATGATGTCGTTTTTATTGAGGCATTCTTCGACAGCTGATGGTGTGGAAATGATGATCACTAGACGGGAACCAAACCAGAGGGAGAAGATGGGACCGTGTTTTTGTGAAAGAGAGTGTAGAGTTCGATGGAGTGATCCTTTTAGGAGATGGAGGTGACCTATTACCGGAAGAGCAAGCGGGCTTGGTGGGAGGTTTCGGTGGCGAGTTCTTGCTCGAAGAAAGAGCTTGAAAGCAAGGAGGAAGAGAATAGACAGAGATAAGTATAGCATGGTTTGATTGATTTGTTTGATCTAAGGTTTGTTTCTGAACATCCAGGGAAGATAATTGATATAAGGGCTGCAAGGGTATTATTATATGATATTATACAATTGATGACAAACTACAATTTTTTTTATTTTTTATTTTGTTCAAAGTAAACAAACTATAATTTTGACTAAACTCTCGAATGAAAGAGAATAAAAGGGAGATTTTATGCCCCTCTGCTAATCCCCTTTTCATATAAACAAAAGGCACTCTGTTTTATATGGTTAGCCTATTTCCCTTTGTTTAGCTTTTCATGTTTTGTCACTTAGCTCTCCGGAATGACTTTTGGGGGGAGTTTTGGAGTATTTTTTAGTTCTCTTTCATGTCACTGATGAAATTTATTATAAGACCATGGCCATTTCTTTTCTTTCTTTTCTTTTTTTGGTTGGGTAGCAAAGCACAGGATATATATTTCAAATTTTTAATAGATAATGGAGTCAACCCTTGTCTCCATTGAAAGTGCTTCTTCAGGAATTTCAGGCGTTTTAATGGGAAAGGAGAGTGGAGAACGGAATTGGTCAATTGCTTTTAGACTTGTCAATGAATTGAATCTCGATCTGAATCTAGTCTAGACGATCCAATTCAATAATTCAGATACAAAAAGGGAATAATGATCCATTAATTCATCGAGGATTTGAATCCAATAGTCTATTCGTTATCCATTAATTCAGATCCAAGGGCTCAGCTTTGGGCATGGCAAGGCCATTCCCTTCAGTCATGTCAACTTCTTCCTCACTAACCCTCTCCCATTCAAAGCAGTGAATCAATGACCCTAAAGCCAAACCCACCACACGGTTGGCTAAGCCAGCCCCAGGACAAGCCCTCCTTCCCAGCCAAAAGGCATTAGCTTGTACGTCTCTCTCTCACCTTCTCCATTTTCAAACCTCTGGCTTGATACTTGTTGAGTCATCCCATAATTTAGGATCCCTGTGAATGGCCCATGCGTTGACCAATAACATTGTGTCACGTGGTACGTCAAAACCCCCAACGGAACAATCATCGGATGACATGTGTGGCATTAGAAGTGGGACTGCTGGAAACAACCCAAGGGTCTCAGATACGACACTTTGAAGGTAGGGTAGTTTTGGAAGATCCGATTCGCCCACCAACCGATCATGTCCAATTTGAGTGTCCAGCTCGGCTCTGGAAAAAGAATGCTGGCCAAATAAATCAACCGAGAACAATAACAATAATAATAAACAAGAAACAAAGGAAAATATACAGCAAACGCAAACAATAATAATTTAAAGATTTAATCAAAATATGCACAAGGCATCCTCACCGTTAAACTCCAAGAAAATAAAAAATAAAAAATTAAAAATAATGGTCTAGCTAATAATATTTAATACAACGACAAATGCGGCAGTGGAAGTGGGGTTGCTGGGTACTAGCGAAGTGTGTTGGATGACATCCAATTTAATCCATCAAATTAGAGCGATCTTGACATTTTGTCCTAAGGTTCTATCCTTCTCCAACAGCTGGGTCTGGTTGGTGAAATAGGACAGTGCCCATTCTTTCGTCATTGCTGACGTTTCAATTCTCATAATTGGCAAGATCTGCAAATCAAAAGTAAATTAATAAATTAACAAAGCAATGGGGAATACGTACGGATAAGGCCAGCAAATGTTTTTTGCCCTTTCCTTTTTTGAGCAAGAAGGCCGGCATTGAACGACAAACACCCCAACAGCTGATGTGCCCATTTTGTGTAATTTCAGCTTCTGCGACAAAAAAAAATTTAAAAAATTTAAAAAATACTAGTACCACCAGTTGGCTGTTGGTTCCCGGGGGTATGTTTTCAATTTATTTGTCCTATTTTGATTAGGAAAATACTTTCCTTCACTTTTGGGTGGAGGAGCTCCTTCTCTCTTCTGACTCATATTTCACCATTTGTTTAAATAAAGAAGGAGAATTGATTGTGTGTATGCATTATTATGTTTATATAATTATGAACACATTTTTATAAATCCATATTTGAGTATTACATTTTTATATTAACATGAATATGTCCACAGTATTCATATTAGTCTATTTATTTGTTTGTGATTTTAAATTCATAGTTTTCTAAAATATTTATAACACATGAGAGAGAATAAATAGAAGTGGAAAGAAACTCCTCCACCTTGGGATGGTGGCAAGTAAGTGTCCTTTAAAGAGTGTCCTCCCATGCTAACAGTTTGAAGTAGCATTTTGACATGGTTGCTAAAAATATGTGTCCATGGAAGCCACTATATCCTTGAAATGACACTTTTGCTCTTACAGGAAGTGCTTATTTGCATGTTTGACAATAAAATTGTTGCTGAAGAGTACTGCTTGTTGGAATGTGCGCAGCTCAAAAGACTCAAATCAGTAGGACAATACGGAGTATATTGATACTAACCTACATTTATTGGGATGATACAGTAACACAATGCACCTAAAAAAACCTCAAGCTACAACACTTCATATTGTCCTTACGAGTTACAACATATACCCACAAACATTGCTCAAACACTCTTGGTAGTTGCACTGTGGGTCGTTGTAGACAGTACCCTTTTCATAACGTGGCGTGCTTTACACATGGCCTCCAAGGGCTTGGCTTTGGGCATAGTGAGGCCTTTCCCTTCAGTCATGTCAACTTCCTCCTCACTAACCCTTTCCCATTCGAAGCAATGAATCAACGAGCCCAAAGCCAAACCCACCACACGGTTGGCTAGCCCAGCCCCTGGGCATGTCCTCCTTCCCATCCCGAAAGGCATTAGCTTGTGTGTCCCTCTCTCACCTCCTCCACTCTCAAACCTCTCTGGCTTATAACTGGTTGGGTCATCCCACAATTTAGGGTCCCTGTGAATGGCCCATGCATTGACCAATAACATTGAGCCACGTGGGACATCGAATCCCCCTACCTGAACAATCATCGGAGGACACGTGTGGTAGTAGAAGTGGGGCCGCTGGGAACAATCGAAGGGTCTCGGATATGATACTATGAAGGTAGTGTAGTTTTGGGAGATCTGGTTCGTCCATCAAGCGATCATGTCCAATTTGAGTGTCCAATTCGGCTCTAGCTTTCTTCAATGCCCCTGGATGATTGAGCAATAGAGACATTGCCCACTCAATTGTCACGGATGAGGTGTCGGTTCCCGCAATTAGCATGTTCTGTACATTAAAAATTGATTAATAAATTAAGAAAATGAAGGAAATCGGGTTGATTTTTACATTTTTTTTTTTTCATGAGAGGACTGATGGGAGTGATTGGTTAATCTCTAAGGAAAACATCTGTCGAGTAGATGCTTTAATCCAAAACAGGGTGCCGTTCTTTCCTAATGAGATTCAAATTTGGGGACATATTTCTACTTGGGTGGACTTATTTTCACTTCCTTTTTTCTTTTTTTTTTCTTTTTTGGGGTGGGGGGAGGGGTTAAATCCACACCTCTTCATGAGCAAAAAGATGTGAATTTATTAGACCTATCAATAGATCGGATTTTGATTTGAATTCACTCCGATAATTAAGATATGGTAAGAGATGTGTGATCCGTTACTTCATTAATAATCCAGATTATCTGATAATCCATTAGTTAACAAATCAAATATGGATATTGCCTACTTTGATCTGATAAAAATCCGATTTGATAAATTAAATAATATATTAGATTATTTATTTTATTAATTGTTAATTGACTACATAATCTTTGATTCTTATGAATATTATATAGCTAAACTGTTGAAATTTATTTTCAAATTAAAAATATATTTCTTATGATTATACAAATTTTAAAAAGTTATACTTTTTTTTCCTTTAAAATTCAAACTAGTTTTTTTTTTAGTTATACATTTTGTAAGATTATCAAATCGGATAGGATATTCGGATCAAACATCCGAAAGTAATAAATTGATCCGCCGAATTTTATTCTTTATTGATTCGTCGGATTATTGGACCGGATCATATTAAAATTATTCTTTATTGGATTGGATTTCGGATATATCTTGATCCGATCCGAATCCGACGCATTGAGGCCATGTTTGTTTAGCTGGAATGGAAGGGATGGAATGGAATCTCATTCCAATTCATTCCAAACAGCATGTTTGGATGAGGTAATTTGAATGGGAATGGAATCAAATAGTGTGTTTAAACAGCCATTTCAAATCCATTTTCATTCCAGACTACTTCAAGCATGGAATCACATTCCATTCCCATCCATTCCATTCCAGCTAAACAAACATGGGCTGACAGGTGTAGGATTTACCATTAATTATCAGAGAAAAGTGCAATTTTCTGGGAAAAAAAAAAAGAAGAAAAATTGCGTAATTTTGTTTAGAGAGAGAGAGAGAGAGAGAGAGAGAGAGCTCCTACCACCATAAGCCCCTTGATGACTTGATCAGTGTAGTACTCTGGCTCCCCTTGTTGCAAAGAAAGAAGATGATCAACCATAGTGTTTCCACCCTCTAAGCCCCCCTTACTACTTCGATGCTCATTAACCAGACCTTGCAAGAACGCATCCGTCTTTCTACTTAATCTAATCACCCTCTTCTCTAAACCCTGAAAAGGAATCCAATTCAAGACAGGCAAGAAATCCCCGGGATTCGCCGCTCCAGCATGCTCAACAATCTCTCTCATAATCTTGCGAAACTGCCTCGCCTCCTCAGAATCCACTTCTTCTCCGTAATACCTCTTCCCTACCAATATCCTCATTATAATATTAAACGCCAGGTCTGTGAGCATTGATTTCAACTCTACCTTGGCAAAATCCTGACTCGAACACCGATACAATTTCTGCAATAAGAGCTTGATTTCATCCCTGCGAATTCCCGATAACATGTTGAGACGGTGTGTTGAGAAGATTTCGAGAGTGACGAGGCGGCGGAGGTTGCGCCAGTGGTCGCCGTAGGAGGCCATGGACACGGAGTTGTAGTTGTAGGCAAGGTGTTTGCCGAAGAGGAAGCGGGGGCGGTTCGCGAGGACGACGTCGTTTTTGGTGAAGCATTCTTCGGCGGCTGATGGCGACGAAACGATGATCACACGGCGAGAACCGAAGCAGAGGGAGAAGATGGGGCCGTGTTTTTGTGAAAGAGTGTGGAGAGTTCGATGGATTGGGTCTTTTAGGAGATGGAGATGACCTATAACCGGAAGAGCGAGTGGGCTTGGTGGGAGGTTACGGTGTCGCTTTGTTGTATGTTGAAAAAGCTTGAAAGCAAGGAGGAGAAAGAGAATAGAGAGAGAGGATGAGTATAGCCAGGTCTCTTCCATGGTTTGATTGGTGAGAAGTGATGAGGAAGATATATACTATATATAAAGAGATAAGAGCTGCAAGAGTGTGGTATAGACTGTATAGTCAAGTGATGGTAAGTGACAATATTGAATAAACGTCCGGCGGCTACACCCTACCAACTGGAGTGAGTCTGCTAGTGTTTCAAATCAACAGAGATCAAATAAAGTGAGATTGTGAGTAAAAAATTACATTGATAATCTCATTTTACTTGATTTTTATTGGCTTATGACATCACCTGACCATATCATAATTACATGAAAGTTTTTTTCCCACCAACTAATAATTAGGTAGTGTCGAGAAAATCTAGAGGGGCAAAAAAAAAAAAAAAAAAAAAAAAAAACTATCAATTTGATTGTTTTCTCAAAAATGGCTCTTATAATATATTTGTTTGGCTGGAATCAAAAAAAATAAAAATGTACTAAAATGAGATTTCAATAGTTTGAGGTTACGTTCACAGTTTACCATTCTTTCTGATTCTAATCAAACAAACAAATTCTAATAATCGTGACTCAAATGGGTATTTAAGTGAGATGGGATTATAATAAGTTACGAGTTTAACTCTACTCCGATGTAGTAACAATCAGAAATAATTACTCTCACATGTTATTTATTTGATATCAAGCGGCTATGCCGCACCAGTTGATTAGGTGGTGATAGATAAAAAAAAAAGGAAAGGCAAAAGAAAATCTATCAATTTGATTGCTTTCTCAAAAATGGCTCCCACATGTTTAACATTGTGGCTCAGATGACATCGGGGGTAAGGTGGGATTAGAGTAGGTTAGATGTTTTAACTCCCTTCCAATGTAACAAACACGTACAAATAATCGCTTCTCATGAGATTTATATAGCAATAGCTTTTTTTCTCTTAATTCAGTTTTGCATCCTCTTTACTTGGACCTTTTGAAGGGGGATTTGGTAGAGAACTCTATGTATAGTCCTGTCGTGAATGGGCAACACGGAAGCCTGTGCTACCACGAGCCTTACACGACAAAGATGCAGGCTCACTCGCAGTCCCCACACACATGGCGTCATCGGATTTGACGTTCCTCGCGCTTTCCCCTGTCCCAATCACCCTTTCATTTATCATAACCCCAAGTTTGGGACTTGACTCAAGGGATTCAGTCTGATTGGTAGGAGGAAAGTTTCTCCATTCTATTAATTTGGATTTGATTTTTTTAGAGAATGTTTTAGGAATTAATTTTTTAATGCACCAAGCCAATGTAAAAGAGTGCATTCTTAAAATCATTCAAAGAGAAATTTAATAGATGTGCGTATAAACTGATTCAGACACCTGACTGTAAAATTAAACAAAAAAAGAAAAAAAAAAGGGTAAAAGTTAGGGACTTAGTGGGTAGACCTGGTAACTTTGTCATCCCTCCTTGTTTTTTTTTTATTTATTTATTTTTTTTTTTTTTGAATTTTAAATTTTAAAATTTTATTTTTAATATTGCTGCGTAAAACAGGATTGTAGATACGTAAGCACTGACTATATGGTGGTATTAGTTCATAATTTTTTAAAGGAGTTGTTGAGTGAAGCTTGAACTTGGTACAAGTTTGGCCGAAGTTCATGTAAGTTAAACTTTTGGGACGTTTGCAATGACTTCATCAACCAAAATATATTTCTACAAGCTTGCTTTAGGAATGATCAATTGAATTTCAGTTACGCTAGAGATGAATTTTGTATCAGTCTACTTCTATTGTTTATTATGATAGTAGCCAAACACAAATAATATTAATATAGCCCTTCTATTATCGGGTGCACCTGATATAGTTTGCATCAAGTGCACTCTAAAACCTTACTTAGTAATGCAGTGGAAAATATGCGGTCGAGACAAAACTCACCAAAAACAATTAAGCGTCCACTAATCTATTGATTGTCGTAAGAACAATACCAGATAATAGGTAACCACGATCGATATTCACCCCAGAACACAAAAGTAAAAAATAAAGGAGAAACTCTTTCTCTCAATATTATTAATCTCAGAAAATAATCAATTATCATCCAATCATAAGGTTTACAATCCTTTATATAGAAAACTAATAAGAAAATCTAGTTCTACTAGAACAAGCAAATATTAACTCTTTAGGAAATTAATTAAATTAAAATAACAAATTAAAATGAAATAAATAAAACCTTAAAATAACTAAAATAAATTAAACTAAGCTAATTGACCTGAGTCTCAAAATAGCAGCAGCAAATAGTAGCAGTGACAGCAGCAATAACAACAATAGCCAATGGTGCATACGCATAAATTAATTATGCGTACATTCAAGTTTCTATGTGTACGCATATTTGAATTATGTGTACACTCCAAAAAGCATGCATACGCATATTTGAATTATGCATATATTTAGTTTTTCATTGAGCCATCGAAAAGCGAAAAATACCATTTACACTTGACGTCTCGACGATCCATTGCTTTTAGGATCTCCAAGGCTAAGCACGCGATGCGATCTGCATCACTTAGTAATTTGTATTTTGTAAATTCAACCATTGGATTAAATAACTTTCTCATGTAGGCATTCCACACCAAATATCATGTTGATCTGAGATTTATTATAATTTGATCCAAAACTTATATTTTTTAATCAATAATAATCGCTCATTTAAGGATATTTCGAATGAAACAGGTCTTAATCTTAAATTAACTTGATTTTTGGCATGTACAACTAACATATGAATCAAATTTAATTCAACGGTTGTTTTGGCCAAATAAGAGTCGCACGTAAAAATTTTAGAATGCACTTGATGCAAAATTATATTAAGTGCACCTAATAATAGAAAAACTCAAATACAATATTTGTCCAAATCTATGACCAAAACACGTTCAATTATATAACTTTGAGGAAGGCATAGCTATAAACGTTCATGTTTTCTTTTTCTTCCTGACTCTTCTTTTTTCATGCTTGCTTTTCTTCTCCTTTTCTTCAACGTTGTTCAAACCCCATCATGGAGTCCCATAAAACCTTTTCTACAAACCCTCATTTAGTAAAAATTTGAATAAATAAAAAAATTGTAACGTCTTACCTTACAAGCCCTAACTCTCACCATCTCTTCTCACCCTTAATACCTCGGATCGTTGACGGTCATCATCCCCACTGGCAATAATTGAGTATGTAAAATAACAAATGCATAATGTGGGTTAAGATATGCAGATATAATTCTACACATAATTTTTGGAGAGAATTACATATTGATCCTGTTACGGCAAATAATTACATATCAATACAAATATATGCTTACCAAGATGATTACTAACTTAAAATTAATAACTTTTATTGATAGATAATTATTTGTCCGTAGTGGACCAATCTGTAATTTCTTCTAATTTTTATATGAGTTTCAACAGCTTATTGTCCAACTTATATTTTGTAAAACTTATTGTATTTGTTGAATATTAAGTTCATTGGAGGTTGATACCTTATTTATCCATAAATGTGAGGTTTTTTATTGATAAAAAAATGTGACTTTAAATATCGAGTGGCAATTGATATCTAATCAATGCCATGTTTTATCATGCAAAGCTTGCATAGGACGGTATAATCCAAGGAAGTGCTTATTTGCATGTTTGGCAATAAAGTTATGGCTGAAGAGTACTGCTTGATGGCATGTGCGCAGCTCAGTAAGACCCAATCAGTAGGCCTATCCTTAGAGAAGGACAATACAGAGTATATTGATACTACTCTACAATTATTGGGATGATACAGTAACACAATGCACCTAAAAAAACCTCAAGCTACAACCCTTCATATGTCCTTACAAGTTACAACATATACCCACAAACATTGCTCAAACACTCTTGGTAGTTGCACTGTTGGTCGTTGTAGACAGGACCTTTTTCATAACGTGGCGTGCTTTACACGTGGCCACCAAGGGCTCGGCTTTGGGCATGGTGATGCCTTTCCCTTCAGTCATGTCAACTTCCTCCTCGCTAACCCTCTCCCATTCGAAGCAATGAATCAACGAGCCCAAAGCCAAACCCACCACACGGTTGGCTAGGCCAGCCCCTGGGCATGTCCTCCTTCCCATCCCAAAAGGCATTAGCTTGTGTGTCCCTCTCTCACCTTCTCCACTTTCAAACCTCTCTGGCTTATAACTGGTTGGGTCATCCCACACTTTAGGGTCCCTGTGAATGGCCCACGCATTGACCAATAACATTGAGTCACGTGGGACATCGAATCCCCCGACGGAACAATCATCGGAGGACACATGTGGTACTAGAAGTGGGGCCGCCGGAAACAGACGAAGGGTCTCGGATATGATACTCTGAAGGTAGTGTAGTTTTGGGAGATCTGGTTCGTCCATCAAGCGATCATGTCCAATTTGAGTGTCCAATTCGGCCCGAGCTTTCTTCAATGCCCCTGGGTGATTGAGCAAAAGAGACATTGCCCACTCAATCGTCACCGATGAGGTGTCGGTTCCCGCGAGCAGCAAGTTCTGCACATTAAAAATTGATTAAGAAATTGACAAAATGGAGGAAATTGGGTTGATTTTGCATTTTTTTTATGAGAGGACTGATGGGTCAATTCCAAAGGAAAACATCCGTAAAGTTGGGCCTATTTTCATAATGAGATGCTAATCCGTAAAATTGGGTTGATCTGTTTTAGATGCTAATTCAAAACAGGGTGCCGTTCTTTCATAATGAGATTCAAATTAAGGGACATGTTTCTATTTGGGTGGGCCTATTTTCATTCTTTTTTTTGGGGCTAAATCCACACCCCTTTCATGAACATAAATACGTGGATTTACCATTAATTTTCAAGTAGAAGTGCAATTTTCTGAAAAATTTATTGCGCAATTTTGTTTTGAGAGAGGGAGAGAGCTCCTACCACAATAACCCCCTTGATGAGTTGATCTGTGTAGTACTCTGGCTCCCCTTGTTGCAAAGAAAGAAGATGATCAACCATAGTGTTTCCACTCTCTAAACCCCCCTTATTACTTCGATGCTCATTAACCAGACCTTGCAAGAACGCATCCGTCTTTCTACTTAATCTAATCACCTTCTTCTCTAAACCCTGAAAAGGAATCCAGTTCAAGACAGGCAAGAAATCCCCGGGATTCGCCACTCCAGCATACTCAACAATCTGTCTCATAATCTTGCGAAACTGCCTCGCCTCCTCAGAATCCACTTCTTCTCCGTAATACCTCTTCCCTGCCAACATCCTCAACATAATATTAAACGCCAGGTCTGTGAGCATTGATTTCAACTCTACCTTGGCAAAACCCTGACTCGAACACCGATACAATTTCTGCAATAAGAGCTTGATTTCATCCCTGCGAATTCCCGATAACATGTTGAGACGGTGTGTTGAGAAGATTTCGAGAGTGACGAGGCGGCGGAGGTTGCGCCAGTGGTCGCCGTAGGAGGCCAAGGCCACGGTGTTGTAGTTGTAGCCAAGGTGTTTGCCCAAGAGGAAGCGGGGGCGGTTCGCGAAGACGACGTCGTTTTTGGTGAAGCATTCTTCGGCGGCTGATGGCGACGAAACGATGATCACACGGCGAGAGCCGAAGCAGAGGGAGAAGATGGGGCCGTGCTTTTGTGAAAGAGTGTGGAGAGTTCGATGGAGTGGGTCTTTTAGGAGATGGAGATGACCTATAACCGGAAGAGCGAGTGGGCTTGGTGGGAGGTTACGGTGTCGTCTTGTTGTATGTTGAAAGAGCTTGAAAGCAAGAAAGAGAAAGAGAATGGTGATAGAGGATGAGCATAGCCAGGTATTCCATGGTTTGATCGGTGTTTTACTGATTTCTAAAGGTTTTGTTTTTGAGAACGGATGAGGAAGACATCATATATAAAGAGATAAGACCATAAGAGCTGCAAGAGTATGGTCAATGGTGTAGACTGTAATAGTCCAAGTGGTCCAAGTGATACTATTGAGTAAATATCCGGTGGCTACACCCCACCATCTGATTAGGTGGCGCTGAAAAAAACGAAAGGCAAAAATTTAAAAACACCTAGCAATTTGATTGTTTTCTCAAGAATGGCTCTCACCGTGCGTTATTTGATTGGAATCGAAGCGAATCGGAATGAAATATAATGAGATTTCAAAATTTCGATGATATTTTATTCTATTCAAATTTCTTTTGAGTCCAGCCAAACAAACGAGTCTTAAAAATTGCAACTCCAATGGTATTCAAGTGAGGTAAAATTATAATAGATTAAGGATTTAACTCTGCTCTAATGTAATAACAAACACAAACGATCCACCAATTGATTAGGTGATGTTGAAAAAAAAAAAAAAAAAAAACCTAATCAATTTGATTGTTTTCTCAAAAATTGCTCTCACATGCTAATAGTCAAGGCTTAGATGACATCGGGTGAGATGGGATTAGAATTTAGGCCTGGCAATTTGGGCGGGTTGGGTGGGTTTGGGTTTAGAATAAATGGGTTGGGTTGGGTTTGGGTTGGGTCATTAATGGGTTATGTAATTTATGCCATTAATGGGTTGGGTTATGCCCAACCCAATTACTATGCAAACCCAAAACCAACCCGCAACCGACCCAATTATGACCCGGCCCAGCTTAAAACCCGACCCACATTTTGACCCGACCCATTTTTGACCCTGACCCATTTTGTGCCCTAGTTTTTTTTTTTTTTTTTTTTTTTTTTTTTCCCCCCCCTCTCTCTCTCTCTCTCTCTCTCTCTCTATGTAGTAAACAGGCCTCATACAATTAAATCGAAAAGAAACATGAAAAAATTCAAAGATATCCCAAAGACCTCATACAATTCTGAAAATGAACAAAAAATTCCAGATTGAAAAAGAATAGCTATGAAAAAATTCTGAAGATGAACAAAAAAAAAATCTCAGATATCTGTTGGCGCAACTCTCCTGCTAGATATTTTCTAGAAGTATTTGGCCGGAAAAAAATAATAATAATAATCCTAGATATCTATTAATGTAATCCATAACTCTTGATGGATCAGCCTTGATAGCTGTCGATCAGGATGAGCAAATTTTGCAGATTGAAGTTCCCACTGAAAGTAGAACTTTGGAGCACAATCTTTTCAAGAAGCTCAATCAATTCATGTGGAAGGTCAACAGTCATAAAAGCTTTAACAGCTACTGAAGCTTGCTCTGGCTTTCAGGCAAAGCAGTAGACACAACTTGGTCAATTAGCTGCGTTCTATAAACATTATCAGGACTAAGAACTTTCTCCCAGAGGTCACTATCCATCCTCTCCACCACATATCTGGAAAAAAAAAAAAAAAAAAAAAAAAAAAGGGGGGGTAATTAACATTAATGAACCTGTATAAAGTTCCATGATTTAAAGCGACAACTGCAAGGGTGGGATCCCGTTTCTCACAATATTTACCCACAACACGTGAATCATAGTACGGGTTAGTGAAATGTGAATTCTACAAAAATTTATTAAGCGGTGCAACAATTAGAAGTCTTACGCTAGGTATAAGTTGATCTTGCCTCTCACACACACACACACACACACACACACACACACATATATATGGGGGGTTATCTGTGGTTGGGGTGGGGGATTGAAAGATGGCTGAAGAATACGATTCATTTAGGAGAATGTCCACTAATGGATATTTCAAATAGACTGGTCTGCCCACTAGATGAAAGCTTCAGGTAGCTACACATTATACATCTAAATAGTAATGCAAATTTTGAACTTGTAAAAAATGTGATTGAATCCCTAATGAGCTTAAACGATATGCAGTTTTTTATGATAATTTTCTGTTTAAATGCAACAATAGGCTTAGCATCCCTCAAAATCACCCACATGATACAGGACCATCTTGATAGGCAACAACTTCTACAAAAGCTGTCAGGCAGCAGACCTTTCCAGTTATGGTGAAAGCCACTAATTATTTTTTAAACAATAGAGGCAAGAAATGGGGCTCATTTTTTTGCCAAAGTGGTGAACCCATGGGCTACAACTTTCCACACTTAGATGAGGTGATATTGCAGAATTAGTGAACAACTATCATCCTGCCAACCTAACTGTCGCAGCCAGTTTTTAAAAATAAAAATAAAAATAAAGCATCCCAATGGTATTCCATAACCATCGTTCCTATAAACAGGTTCCTCAGCTACAACAAGAAAGATAGTTAATAGGAGCAGAATATTGCAAAAGAAAGAAATGGGCTCATTTTTTTTTTCCATCAAAAAAAGAAATAGAAAAAAGGAGCAGAATAATGCAAAAGACACCCAAAAAGCAGGTGGGTGACATTAATCTGAGCTCAAAGTGTTTGCTTGGCAAATTAAAATCTGACCCACCAGAGATGGAAAACATAGAAATTGATACAGAGCCCACAAGTTTCCAACTCTCTGCATACCCAAACTTATTTGTAACCAAAATCTGACAATTGGCAATGGAAATAACATCAAAATCCAAACTTATTTGTAACCCAAATTTGACAATTGAGCATGCAATTAGTAAATTATTTGTAACGCTCTCTCTCTCTCAATGTAGTAAACTAGGCTAGTATGATATTATTAACTTAATAGTTCAAGCTTTTGTGAGATAACAAACATATATATACTTGGATGACTAATCATCAATGCTAAAGCTACTTTTAACCATCAATGCTAAAGCTTAAGCAACACTTGTTTAGATTTCAAAAAAAAATTGCAATGTGGCAATCAAAAGCCATGAATGATCAGACCCTCCAAACTGTAATCACTTAATCAGATAGCAACACAATGGACTCATCATTTGTCTAACCAGATTCGGAGCAACATTTGAATAAACTACCAAATTAAAGAAGCAGAGATAGAACACTAGAAAATAACTAATACCAAACGTGGGCATGCTTCCTCACACCAAACGTGGGCATTCTAAGAGGCCATGATACAAACACCCAACAAGCAAAAAACAATAACTAATACCAAGACCATCAAGAAGCCAACAGCAACTAGAAAATAGAGCACCCAAAAAGCATAGAAGGAGACACATTACAAGGAGAAAGGAAGAACTTATACCAATGAGTCAATTACCAACCCTCAAGAACCACAGTCAAGCCACAAACGGAACAAATCTGTCCACTCCCAACTTTTGTCTCTTGGATACAAAATTCTGTCCACAAGATTTGACCTCCTCAACAACCAGATAGAGGATTATGATTTTCCATATATAGATCTGTAATAGAAAAACCCCAAAATTACAAACCCTAGATTTACAAGACAAAGATTGAAATTTTTTTCGGTGATTTTAGCAGTAAAATGAGTGATTAAATGTAGATAATTAGTAGAGTAAGAGCTGACCTCCGATGAAATTTCCTAGAACAGTCGTCGTCATCGCACGGTGAGAAGGAGCTCTCACAGCCATGGAGTCGTCTTCTTCGCATGGTGAGAAGGAGCTCTCACAGCAATGGAGTCGTCGTCTTCGCCCGGTGAGAAGGAGCTCTCCCCGCCGGTGGTCTCTTCTTCGCGAAGATCACTAACGTTCTGTCGTTCTGGTCTCTTCGCGAAAGCTGAGAATGGCAAAAACCCCCAAATCCAACTCCAGCCTTATTTTTGTTTAGTTTAAAACCCAACGGGTCCGGTCGTGAAACCCATAACCAACCCATTTATAGCCAGGTTGGTTTTGAGTAACCCATTAACAACCCATTTAAAAATTTTATAAACCCAAACCCATTTAACCCATTTATCGCGGATGGGTTTGGGCGGGTTCATGGGTTTGGGTTGGAATTGCCAGGCCTAGATTAGATTAAGTTGGAGGTTTAACTTTCCTTCAAGGTAACAAACACAATTAATCGCTTCTCAAACGTTATTTATTTGGTACTACAGTTCTATGCGGACTTTTTTTTATATGGCAATAGCTTTTTTTCCTTTGTTTAATTTTACATCCTTTTCACTTGGACCTTTTAAAGGGTGGTTTGGTAGAGATTTTGATTATTTTAATTCCCATTCTAGAGTAGCAGGTGAAATTTATCATAAGACCAAGTTAGGGTGTAGACCAGGTTGGGTTTTTCTTCTTCTTCTTTTTTTTTTTTTTTTTTTTTTTTTTTTTTTTTTTTTTTGCGTGAAACATGAATGTAGACCAGTCAGAAACCCTACCAGGTACTCTCTCTGGTGGTATTACTCATTAAATTTTAATGGAGTTGTTGAGTACTGAAGCATACAAAGTTTGGTTGAAGTTCAAGTTAAACCCATGGGGTGTTTGCCCAATGAATTAGCTTGATCAATAAAAATATATTTCTACAAGTTTGCTTTAGGCATGATCAACTGAATTTCAGCTACACCAGAGATGAATTTTGTATCGGCCTAGCTACTTCTATTGCGTATTATGCTAGACTTGCTTGTGGCCAAACGCTTCCTATTGGTGGGAGATTAATAGCTTTTTCATCCATAAATATAAGGTTTTTTTGGATAACAGAATACACCTGAAACCCCTATTGTAACACTCAAATAAATTGCCTAAACACCATTGGCAGTTGAAGAGAAAACATTGCTCATAACGTGGCGTGCTCTGCACATGGCCTCCAAGGGCTCGGCCTTGGGCGTGATGAAGCCTCTCCCTTCAGTCATGTCCACTTCCTCCTCACTAAACCTCTCCCACTCAAAGCAGTGAATCAATGACCCCAAAGCCAAACTCACCACACGGTTGGCTAACCCAGCACCAGGACAGACCCTCCTTCCAATCCCAAAAGGCATTAGCTTGTGTGTCTCACCTTCTCCACCTTCTTCAAACCTCTCTGGCTTAAAAGCTGTTGGGTCATCCCATAAATTGGGGTCTCTATGAATGGCCCATGCATTGACCAATAACATTGTGCCATGTGGTACCTCAAAACCTCCCACTGTACAGTCATGGTACGACATATGAGGTACTAGAAGTTGGGCTGCTGGGCACAATTAATCGAAAGCTCTCGAATATGATACTTTGAAGGTAGTGTAATTTGGGCACATCTTGTTCGTCCATCAGGCGATCTTCTCCAACCTGAGCGTCCAATTCGTCTCTAGCCTTCTCCAACACCAGTGGGGTTAAGCAAAAGGGACATTGTCCATTCAATTGTCACTGCTGAGGTATCCGATCCCGCAACTACCAGAGTCTGCACGTGAAAAGTAAATTAATGAAACTAATAAGGAAGGAAAATAGTTTATTTCACGGAGAAAAAATTGTTTTTTGAGTATGTTTTGACCCAATTTGTCTCTTATGTTATAACCTACATATATAATGGTGTTGTTTTTAGGTGTTTTTTTTTTTTTTTTTTTTTTTTGAGAGAAATAACTAGTTTTGAGATAACCGTCAGCGAGTGTTAAAAGGAATATCAGGTTTGTGAGTGCTTGCACTTATATTTTCCTCACTACTTAGTGATTGATCATCACTGTTTATAAACGTAGGCATCTTGTGTTCTCTGTGATTGTTTTACTTTTCTGCTTTTCATATCAATTTAGTTGTTTTTATTGTTTCCACGCAACAATGGTCGAAACCATTTAAATGAATTAATATTGTAGGGACAATACAAACTAAGTGGGACCCATTATTTGATAGGTGTTGATGTAATTTTTTTATACTAACATGACCCAATCACAAGAAGCATAGAGCCCGGCAGAGGATTTCCATTCAGGAAAATGGGTAGAGGCTCGTAGTGTAGGCGGGATTTCAGTGCATGACTAGTGGAGATCATTGTCACATGGTAAGGTATTTGAAGGAACAATGGGTGCGTGTTTGTGAGAAAGTGAGAGAAAGCACCTACCAGCATAAGCCCCTTGATGATATCATGTGTAGTAGTCTGGATCCGATTGTTGCAAAGAAAGAAGATGATCAACCATAGTATTTCCACTCTCTAAACCACCTTTATTACTTCGATGCTTATCAACCAGACCTTGCAACAATACATCCGTCTTTTTACAAAGTCTCCTCACCCTCTTCTCTAAACCCTGATAATCAATCCATTGCAACATAGGCAAGAAATCTCCTGGATTGGAAGCTCCACCATACTGAACAATCTCTCTCACAATCTCGCGAAACTGCCTCGCCTCCTCAAAATCCACCTCTTCTCCATAATTCCTCTTCTCTGTCACCATCCTTAATTATTATTGTATGGGAATATCTCTGAATCGAGGATCCAGCTCGGGATAATGAGCTCAAGCTAGAAACGCTGACACGTGACAAAGACAATTCAACCAAGCCCGTCACAACGCACATGATTCCTCTCCCCCCAGGATCCAGTTCGGGCCAAAGAATTAAACCACAATATTTGACACGTAGTTAATGTAACACGGTGGAACCTGTTGCAAGCCACGTGACCTCTCAGCTCGGGGCCTTATCTTCAGCTCGGGACACCTGTCCTATGACTCACACTACAATCCAAATCCTGCTACAGTCCAAAACTGTCACAGCAGCTATAATTCCTGACACAGCGGTTACCAGGAACCATGGTTCCATGCCCAACCACGATCAACAAACCATGGTCAGACAGTTATTGGTAAACCATGGTTAGATCTGACCTAACCAAGGCAGTTACCTGACCTCACATGGTCAGTCCGTACAGGTGGATATAAAAAGAATACGATACAGCCAAATATGGTAAGCTACAGTATCCTAATTCTCTGAAATTCATCTTCTTCTTTGCCTCATTCTCCCTAAATAGCTTCTGACTTAAGCTTAAGCTTTGGAGAAGGCTTGGCCAAAACCCACCTTGGCCTACCCTCTGACTCTCTTTCCAAGCTTGTGATTGCAGGTCCAAATGCGAGAGCAAGCTCCATCATCAACACTCAGTTCGGGGAGCAGATTTTACCCCGTACAATTATGATATTAAATGTTAGGTCTATGAGCATTGATTTTAACTCTACCTTGGCAAAATCTTGACCCGAACGCCGATACAATCTTTGCAAAAAGAGTTTGACTTCATCCCTTCGAATGCCCAAGAACATATTAAGACGATTGGATGAGAAGATATCAAGAGTGCTAATGTGGCGGAGGTTGCGCCAGTGGTCATCATAAGGGGCCGTGGCCATGGAGGTGTAGTTGTAGCCAAGGTACATGCCCATGACAAAGCGAGGGCGGTTTGCAAAGATGATGTCGTTCTTGTTCATGCATTCTTCAACACCTGATGGCGAGGAAACGACGATCATTGGGCGAGAACCAAACCATAGGGAAAAGATCGGACCGTGTTTTTGTGAAAGACTATGTAGAGTTCGATAGAGTGGTTGTTTTAGGAGATGGAGATGACCTATAACCGGAAGAGAAAGCGGGCTTGGTGGGAGGTTTTGGGGTCGTGTTCTTGCTCGTAGAAAGAGCTTGAAAGCAAGGAGAAGAAAGAGGATAGACAGGGTTGAGTATAGCATTTTTTTTCCATACTCTGATTGAAATTCGGAGAATGTCCGAAGAAGATGCTCATATAAAAGCTGAATGTTAGTATGGTCCAAGCCATAAGCGAGAATTTCTACTGAAACTCTGCTGGCAGCCACCCGACATCAGCCTAGGCGGCTGTGAAAAAATCCAGAAAGAAAATCAATGACCTCCCAAACGAGCTCTTCTGATTTGGATCATTTGCATAAAAAATGCTCCACACATTATTCATTTGGATTATGCAGCAAATTTGGATCCGGGCGGTAATAGATTCTCTCTCTTTATTGTAGCTTTAAATCCTTTCTCACTTAGCCAATTATGACCATCTAATTAAGGAAGAGTCTCCAAACACTAGGAAGGACGATCACAACAAGAAGAGAAACCCACTAAGACCTAGCAAACTACGATTAAAACAGGAATCAACAGTACCTCAACTACATATCTAACAGCCGGAAAGAACCCAAAAAAAGAAAAAAAACAAACAGACAAACAAAATCGACTTACAGATATAAACGATGCGTCCCATGGAAAGATTCCTCCACCAGTACGTTAGTACCAAAAGTGACAATAGCCAACGAGCAACCCATCAGAAGAAAAATCCTACCCTATTTGCAGAGATGTCTATGAACCCCTTCATTCATTTGTAGTCGTCCCTCCTTAAAGAACATATGAGATTTTTACTAATAAAAGAAAACTAAGAGGAAAGTCCTAAAAAATTAGACTATTTATACTGAGCCAATTCAACCCCTGTTCACAAGCTTAATTGCAAGCCACGAGCCCTTAAAAACCTTGCTCATGAGCCCACCTAGTCGAGCGTTGGTTTGCTGGAGATTACTTGTTTATTAAACAATAGTCTAAACTCCAAGATTGAACTTGGATTGTTCAATAAACGACCAAACCTGAATGAGCCATTATGAAATTTTTCCACGAATTATTCATAAACGGCTTTGTTCATTTGCATCCTTAAATACAACATGTGAGATAAACCTCTAAAATTATCTAACAAAACATTACATACCTTCCTATTAAAATTTATTTTCCAAATAGCAAAACATTCCTCAACAGAGTACCCTAAATGGGCCCATTCTCCATACTATTTAGCCCATCAAAACCCACAATAGTACACATCTTTACAAGGCAAACTCGTCTTTATTATCACGTGTCCTTCAACCGTCATACCAGGCACTATCAACTCACCATCAGAGAACACCCATTTTCCACCGAAGAATACCCTCACAACCTTGTCAAAGGATGTGGTTTTTTGGAATTGTGGCGCTGTTGCCTTATTGCCCATAGCATACAGCACCATTAGCTCTTGCCAATGGGCCCATGTCAACCATTGTTGATCAATTATGGGCATGCTAATGATGACTCATTCTGTATTATTGTGAGAAATTTGTTTAAATGGGCGTGGAGCTCATTTGAGCTATACAAGCGACAGTGGTAACTTATGAAATCCGTATTAGGCCGGAAACCTAGTGTGCAATGAAATACTAACAAGGTAGAATGGTGGCCAGTGAAATTAAAAATAACGACTAGCAAAAAACAAAGAAAAATATCCAACGACCCCAAAGAGCAATGCTTTTGTTTTATTCTTAAAACCCAAGTAAACTTTGACCAGCCACCGTGAGTGCAATGGTCTTGACATTTAGTGGCGAATGGAGAAAAAAAAAAAAAAGAAGTGATTTCAATATCAATTGGCAATTGATATCTAATCAATGCCATGTTTTATCATGCAATTAAAGCTTGCATAGGTGGGGATAATCAAAGGAAATGCTTATTTGCATGTTTGGCAATAAAGTTACGGCTGAAGAGCACTGCTTTTTGGCATGTGCGCAGCTCAGAAGACTCAATCAGTAGACCTATCCTTGGAGGACAATACCGAGCATAATGATATTAATCTACATTTATTGGGATGATACAGTAATATAATGCACTAAAAAAACCTTGCTACAAGTCGACAACACTTCATATGTAAGTCCTTACAACATATACTCACAAAAATTGCTCAAACTCTCTTGTAAGTTGCACTGTTGGTCATCGTGGACAGGACATTTTTCATAACGCGGCGTGCTTTACACATGGCCTCCAAGGGCTCGGCTTTGGGCATGGTGAGGCCTTTCCCTTCAGTCATGTCAACTTCCTCCTCACTAACCCTCTCCCATTCGAAGCAATGAATCAACGAGCCCAAAGCCAAACCCACCACACGGTTGGCTAGCCCCGCCCCTGGGCATGTCCTCCTTCCCATCCCAAAAGGCATTAGCTTGTGTGTCCCTCTCTCACCTTCCCCACTTTCAAACCTCTCTGGCCTATAACTGGTTGGGTCATCCCACACTTTAGGGTCCCTGTGAATGGCCCACGCATTGACCAATAACATTGAGTCACGTGGGACATCGAATCCCCCGACCGAACAATCATCGGAGGACACATGTGGTACTAGAAGTGGGGCCGCCGGAAACAATCGAAGGGTCTCGGATATGATACTCTGAAGGTAGTGTAGTTTTGGGAGATCTGGTTCGTCCATCAAGCGATCATGTCCAATTTGAGTGTCCAATTCGGCTCTAGCTTTCTTCAATGCCCCTGGGTGATTGAGCAAAAGAGACATTGCCCACTCAATTGTCACCGATGAGGTGTCGGTTCCCGCGAGCAGCAAGTTCTGCACATTAAAAATTGATCAAGAAATTGACAAAATGGAGGAAATTGGGTTGATTTTGCATTTCTTTTTTTTTTTTGGGGGGGCTAAATCCACACCCCTTTCATGAGCATAAATACGTGGATTTACCATTAATTTTCAAGTAAAAGTGCAATTTTCTACAAAATTTCTTGCACAATTTTGTTTTGAGAGAGGGAGAGAGCTCCTACCACCATAAGCCCCTTGATGAGTTGATCAGTGTAGTACTCTGGCTCCCCTTGTTGCAAAGAAAGAAGATGATCAACCATAGTGTTTCCACTCTCTAAACCCCCCTTATTACTTCGATGCTCATTAACCAGACCTTGCAAGAACGCATCCGTCTTTCTACTTAATCTAATCACCCTCTTCTCTAAACCCTGAAAAGGAATCCATTTCAAGACAGGCAAGAAATCCCCGGGATTCGCCGCTCCAGCATACTCAACAATCTCTCTCATAATCTTGCGAAACTGCCTCGCCTCCTCAGAATCCACTTCTTCTCCGTAATACCTCTTCCCTGCCAACATCCTCAATATAATATTAAACGTCAGGTCTGTGAGCATTGATTTCAACTCTACCTTGGCAAAATCCTGACTCGAACACCGATACAATTTCTGCAATAAGAGCTTGATTTCATCCCTGCGAATCCCCGATAACATGTTGAGACGGTGTGTTGAGAAGATTTCGAGAGTGACGAGGCGGCGGAGGTTGCGCCAGTGCTCGCCGTAGGAGGCCATGGCCACGGTGTTGTAATTGTAGCCAAGGTGTTTGCCCATGAGGAAGCGGGGGCGGTTCGCGAAGACGACGTCGTTTTTGGTGAAGCATTCTTCGGCGGCTGATGGCGAGGAAACGATGATTACACGGCGAGAGCCGAACCAGAGGGAGAAGATGGGGCCGTGCTTTTGTGAAAGAGTGTGGAGAGTTCGATGGAGTGGGTCTTTTAGGAGATGGAGATGACCTATAACCGGAAGAGCGAGTGGGCTTGGTGGGAGGTTGCGGTGCTGTCTTGTTGTATGTTGAAAGAGCTTGAAAGCAAGAAAGAGAAAGAGAATGGAGATAGAGGATGAGTACAGCCACGTATCTTCCATGGTTTGATCGGTGTTTTACTGATTTCTAAAGGTTTTGCTTGAGAACGGATGAGGAAGACATTACATATAAAGAGATACAGACCATAAGAGCTACAAGAGTATGGTCAACGGTGTAGACCGTAATAGTCCAAGTGATAATATTGAGTAAATATCCGATGGCTACACTCCACCAACCAACTGATTGGGTGGCGCTGAAAAAAACTAAAGGCAAAAATTAAAAAAAACTTAAAAAATCTATCGATTTGATTGTTTTCTCAAGAATGGCTCTCACACTCTAATGATGCATTTGTTTGATTAGAATCGAAGCGAATCAAAATAGAATACAGTTAGATTTCAAAATTTCAATGACATTTTATTCTATTTCAATTCTTTTTAAGTCCAACCAAACAAACGAGTCTTAATAATCGCAACTCTAATGGTATTTTGGTGAGGTAAAATTAGAATAGATTAAGGGTTTAACTCCGCTCTAATCTAATAACAGACACAAACGATCACTCTCACGTGTTATTTATTTGGTATCGTAGTTTACACCCCACTAATTGATTAGGTGATGTTGAAAAAAACATGAAAACAAAAAACCTAATCAATTTGATTGTTTTCTCAAAAATTGCTCTCACATGAGAATAGTCGAGGCTCAAATGACATCGGGTGAGATGGGATTAGATTAAGTTGGAGGTTTAACTCTCCTCCAAGGTAACAAACACAATTAATCGCTTCTCAAACGTTATTTATTTGGTTTTTTTTTTTTTTTTTTTTTGCGTGAAACATGAATGTAGACCAGTCAAAAACCCTACCAGGTACTCCCTCTGGTGGTATTTCTCACTAAATTTTTAATGGAGTTGTTAAGTACTGAAGCTTGAACTTGGTACAAGTTTGGTTGAAGTTCAAGTCAAACCCATGGGGTGTTTGCCCAGTGAATTAGCTTGATCAATTAAAATATATTTCTACAAGTTCGCCTTAGGCATGATCAACTGAATTTCAGCTACACCACTACCCCAGAGATGAATTTTGTATTACTCATTAAATTTTCTATTGTGTATTATGCTAGACTTGCTAGTGACCAAACGCTTCCTATTGGTGGGAGATTAAATTCTTTTTCATCAATAAATGTGATATTTTTTGGATAACAGAATACACCTGAAACCCTATCGTAACACTCAAATAAATTGCCTAAACACCATTGGTAGTTGAAGAGAAAACATTGCACATAACGCGGCGTGCTCTGCACATGGCCTCCAAGGGCTTGGCTTTGGGCGTGATAAAGCCCTTCCCTTCAGTCATGTCCACTTCCTCCTCACTAACCCTCTCCCACTCAAAGCAGTGAATCAATGACCCCAAAGCCAAACTCACCACACGGTTGGCTAACCCAGCACCAGGACAGGCCCTCCTTCCAATCCCAAAGGGCATTAGCTTGTGTGTCTCACCTTCTCCACCATCTTCAAACCTCTCTGGCTTAAAAGCTGTTGGGTCATCCCATAAATTGGGGTCTCTATGAATGGCCCATGCATTGACCAATAACATTGTGCCATGTGGAACCTCAAAACCTCCCACTGTGCAGTCACGGGACGACATATGAGGTACTAGAAGGGGGGCTGCTGGGCACAATCGAAAGCTCTCGAATATGATACTTTGAAGGTAGTGTAATTTGGGCACATCTTGTTCGTCCATCAAGCGATCTTCTCCAACCTGAGCGTCCAATTCGTCTCTAGCCTTCTTCAACACCTGTGGATGGTTGAGCAAAAGGGACATTGTCCATTCTATTGTCACTGCTGAGGTATCCGATCCCGCAACTACCATAGTCTGCACGCGTGAAAAGTAATTAATAAAATTAATAAGGAAGGAAAATAGTTTATTTCACGGAAAATAAATTTGTTTCAATCAAATGGTTGTTGGGTGGTTGTCATGAATTAACCCAATTCTTGATAACCCAATCTGACCCGTTTTTTGTTTTTTGGGTATGTTTTGACCCAATTTGTCTGTCATGTTATAACCTGCATATATAATGGTGTTGTTTTTAGGGTTTTTTTGTGAGAGAAATAACTAGTTTTGAGATAGCCGTCAATGAATGTTAAAAAGAATATTAGGTTTGCGAGTGCTTGCATTTATATTTTCCTCAATCCTTAGTGGATTGATCAACACTGTTTGTGGACGTAGGCATCTTGTGTTTTCTGTTATTGTTCTATTTTTTTGCTTTTCATATCGATTTAGTTGTTTTTGTTGTTTCTGCACAACAATGGTCGAAACCGTTTAAACGAATTGATCTTGTAGGGACAATAAAAACTAAGTGGGACCCATTATTTGATAGGTGTTGATGTAATTTTTTTTTATACTAACATGACCCAATCATAAGGAGCATAGAGCCTGGCAGAGGATTTCTGTTCAGGAAAATGGGTGGGGGCTCGCAGTGTAGCCGGGATTTCAGTGAAGAAATAGTGGAGATCATTGTTACATGGATAAGGTATTTGAAGGAACAATGGGTGCGTGTGCGTGAGAGAGTGAGAGAAAGCACCTACCAGCATAAGCCCCTTGATGATATCATCTGTGTAGTAGTCTGGATCCGATTGTTGCAAAGAAAGAAGATGATCAACCATAGTATTTCCACTCTCTAAACCACCTTTATTACTTCGATGCTCATCAACCAGACCTTGCAACAATACATCCGTCTTTTTACTAAGTCTCCTCACCCTCTTCTCTAAACCCTGATAATCAATCCATTGCAACATAGGCAAGAAATCTCCTGGATTGGAAGCTCCACCATACTGAACAATCTCTCTCACAATCTCGCGAAACTGCCTCGCCTCCTCAAAATCCACCTCTTCTCCATAATACCTCGTCCCTGTCACCATCCTTATTATGATATTATACGTTAGGTCTATGAGCATTGATTTTAACTCTACCTTGGCAAAGTCTTGACCTGGACGCCGATACAATCTTTGCAATAAGAGTTTGACTTCATCCCTTCGAATGCCCAAGAACATATTAAGACGATTGGATGAGAAGATATCAAGAGTGCTAATGCGGCGGAGGTTGCGCCAGTGGTCACCATAAGGGGCCGTGGCCATGGAGGTGTAGTTGTAGCCAAGGTACTTGCCCATGACGAAGCGAGGGCGGTTTGCAAAGATGATGTCGTTCTTGTTCAAGCATTCTTCAACACCTGATGGCGAGGAAACGACGATTACTGGGCGAGAACCAAACCACTAGGGAAAAGATCGGACCGTGTTTTTGTGATAGACTATGTAGAGTTCGATGGAGCGGTTGTTTTAGGAGATGGAGATGACCTATAACCGGAAGAGAAAGCGGGCTTGGTGGGAGGTTTTGGGGTCGTTTTCTTGCTCGTAGAAAGGGCTTGAAAGCAAGGAGAAGAAAGAGGATAAACAGGGTTGAGTATAGCATTTTGTCTTCCATACTTTGATTGAGACTCGGAGAATGTCCGAAGAAGATGCTCATTTAAAGGCTGAATGCTAGTATGGTCCAAGCCATAAGCGAGAATTTCTACTGAAACTCTGCTGGCAGCCACCCGACATCAGCCTAGGCGGCTGTGAAAAAACCCAGATAGAAAAATCAATGACCTCTCAAACGAGCTCTTCTGATTTGAATCATTTGCACCAAAAATGCTCCACACATTATTCATTTGGATTATGCTGCAAATTTTGATACGGGCGGTAATAGATTCTCTCTCTTTATTGTAGCTTTACATCCTTTCTCACTTAGCCAATAATGACCATCTAATTAAGGAAGAGTCGCCAAACACTAGGAAGGACGATCACAACAAGAGAAACCCACTAAGACCTAGCAAACTACTATTAAAACAGGAATCAACAGTACCTTAACTACACATCTAACAGCCAGAAAGAACCCCAAAAAAAAAAAAAAAACAAACAAACAAACAAAATCGACTTACAGATATAAACGATGCGTCCCATGGAAAGAATCCTACACCAGTACGTTAGTACCAAAGGTGACAATACCCAGAGAGGACCCAACAGAAGAAAATCCTACCCTATTTGCAGAGATGTCTATGAACCCCTTCATTCGTTTGTAGTTGTCCCTCCTTAAAGAACATATGAGATTTACTAATAAAAGAAAACTAAGAGGAAAGTCCTAAAAAATTAGACTACTTATACCGAGGCTATTCAACCCCTGTTCACAAGCTTAATTGCAAGCCTGTTCACGAGCCCTGAAAAACCTTGCTCATGAGCCCACCTGGTCAAGCTTTGGTTTGCTGGAGATTACTTGTTTATTAAACAATAGTCTAAACACCAAGATTGAACTTGGATTGTTCAATAAACGATCAAACTTGAATGAGCCATTAAAATGTTTTTTCATAAATTATTCATAAATGGCTTAGTTCATTTGCATCCTTAAGTACAACATGTGAGATAAACCTCTAAAATCATCTAACAAAATGTACGGGGTAAAAAACTGCGCCCCGAACTATGTGTTGATGATGGAGCTTGCTCTCTCACCTGGACCTGCAATCACAAGGTTGGAAAATAGGTCAGAGGGTAGGCCAAGGTGGGTTTTGGCCATACCCTCTCCGAAGCTTAAGTCAGAAAGTTGTACTGGGGAGAATGAGGCAAGGAAGAAGATGAATTTCAGAGAATTAGGGTACTGTAGCTTACCAAATTAGGCTGTATCGTATTCTTTTTATACCCACCTGTACGGACTGACCATGTGAGGTCAGGTAATTGCCTTGGTTAGGTCAGATCTGACCATGGTGTACCCATAACCGTCTGACCATGGTTTGTTGATCATGGTTGGTCATAGAATCATGGTTTCTAGTAACCGCTGTGTCAAGAATTACAGCTGCTGTGACAGTTTTGGACTGTAGTAGGATTTGGATTGTAGTGTGAGTCATAGGACAGGTGTCCCGAGATGAAAGTCAAGTCCCGAGCTGGGAGATCACGTGCTTTGCAGCAGGTCCTACCGTGTGGTATTAATCACGTGTCAAATGACGTGATTTAACTCCTTGACCCGAGCTAGATCGTGGGAGGTGAATCACGTACGTTGTGATTAACGTGGCTAAATAGTCTTCGCCACGTGTCAGCGTTTCAGCTCTGATCCTTCCATCCCGAGCTGCAACCTCGGTTCAGAGATATTTCCACACACAAAACATTACATAACTTCCTATTAAAATTGATTTCCCAAATAACAAAACATTACATAACTTCCTATTAAAATTGATTTCCCAAATAACAAAACATTCCTCAACAGAGTACCCTAAATGGGCCCATTCTCCATACTATTTAGCCCATCAAGCCCCACAATAATACACATCTTTACAAGGCAAACTCATCGTTATTATCACGTGTCCTTCAACTGCCATACCAGGCACTATCAACTCACCATCAGAGAACACCCATTTTCCACCCAAGAATACCCTCACAACCTTGTCAAAGGATGTGGTTTTTTGGAATTGTTGGCGCTGCTGCCTTATTGCCCATAGCATACAGCACCATTAACTCTTGCCAATGGGCCCATGTCAACCATTGTTCATCAATTATGAGCATGCTAATGATGACTCATTCTGTATTATTGTTTGAAATTTGTTAAAATAGGCGTGGAGCTCATTTGAGTTATACAAGTGACAGTGGTAACTTATGAAATCCGTATTAGGCTGAAAACCTAGTGTGCAATGAAATACTAACAATGTAGAATGGTGGCCAGTGAAATTAAAAATAACGACTAGCAAAAAAACAAAGAAAAATATCCAATGAACCGAAAGAGCAATGCTATTGTTTTATTCTTAAAACCCAAGTAAACTTTGAATTCGAAGGCATACTAAGGCTCAGTTCAGATCTTGGTTAGATTGAGGGGAATGAAAAAAGAATACTCCTTTCTTTTGCCCCAATTTTCTAAGATCCAAACAGACGCTAAGATAAATACAATAACATAATCTTTTTTTTTTTTTTTTTGGGGTAAGTAATAACATAATCACCAAGCAGAAACAAAAATATAAAAATATGCCGTAAGTGAATAAGACCTAGTTTGCAATGGGGACCTTGTTCTTACTTTCAAAGAGGACCTTGTTCATGATATGGCGTGCTTTACACATGGCCTCTAACGGCACCGCTTTGGGCATAGTGAGTCCTTCCCCTTCAGCCATATCAATTTCCTCCTCAGTAACCCTCTCCCACTCAAAGCATTGGATCAACGAACCCAATGCAAAACCCACCACACGGTTGGCTAGGCCAGCCCCAGGACAGGCCCTCCTTCCCAATCCAAAAGGCATTAGCTTGTGTGTCTACGCTTCTCCATTAACAAACCTCTCCGGCTGAAAGCTTGTAGGGTCATCCCACAACTTAGGGTCCCTGTGAATGGCCCATGCATTAACCAATAAAATTGTGTCACATGGTACGTCGAATCCCCCGATTGTACAGTCATCAGACGACATATGGGGTACTAGAAGTGGGGCTGCTGGGAACAATCGAAGGGTCTCCGATATGATACTTTGAAGGTAGTTTAATTTGGGGACATCCGATTCGTCAATCACGCGATCTTGTCCAACGTGACTGTCCAACTCGGCACTAACCTTCTTCAACACCTCTGGATGGTTGAGCAAAAGGGACATTGCCCATTCTATTGTCACTGCTGAAGTGTCAGTTCCCGCAAGCAGCATGATCTGCAACTCAAGAGTCAATTAATAAATTAAGTAAACAATAGGGACTAGGGATAAAGCTTACATTGAACAAACAATATATACTATGATAGGAGCCATAACCCAGAGCTCTTCCCACTAAGCAGGAGCTTAGGAGGGAGTTGGATACAGTCCTAAACAATTTTTTATTTTTTATTTTTTTCCTTTTCTTTTAATGCAAAGTGATTGCTCTCAAGACTCAAACATGCGCCTTCACACTTGATAGCCTAAAATTCTTGCCACTGTCTAGAAACCCATGACAGGCTACAACGAGTCTATTGAGACTGGAAATGAGTTTAGGGTAGAATTCATCTGCAATACTAATTTGTGCCAACAGGTTTAGATGACTCACAAGAAAAATTAGTAAAAAGAGAGAGACAGAGCACTTACCAATATGAGCCCTTTGATGATTTCATCCGTATAGTACTGTGGCTCTGATTCTTGCAAAGAGAGCAGATGGTCAATCATAGTATTTCTACCCTCTCCCTTATCACCTCGATGCTCATTAATCAGACCTTGCAAGAACGCGTCTGTCTTTTTTCCAAGTCTCTCAAGCTTCTTTTCAAAACCCTGATAATCAATCCATTGCAAAACGGGCAAGAAATCTCCGGGATTCGAAGCTCCACCGCATTCAAAAATCTCACGCACAATCTCCCGAAATTGCCTTGCCTCCTCAAAATCGTTCTCTTCTTCCCCAAAATACCTCTTTCCCGAGACCATCCTCATTATAATATTGAACGTAAGCTCACTGAGCTTTGATTTAAGGTCTACCTTGGCAAAATCTCGGGTCGAATTTTGAGATAATTTGAGCAGCAACAACTTGACTTCGTCCTTTCGAATGCCCAAAAACATGTTGAGTCGATTGGAGGAGAAGATCTCGAGAGAGCTCAGGCGGCGGAGGTTTCGCCAGTGGTCACCATAAGGGGATGCGACGATGGTGGAGTAGTTGTAGCTGAGGTACTTGCCGATTATGAAACGAGGGCGGTTCGCGAGGACTACGTCGTTTTTGGTGAAGCACTCTTCGACGGATGATGGAGAGGAAACGACGACGACGAGGCGCGATCCGAATCGGAGGGAGATGATCGGACCGTGTTTTTGTGAAAGGGTTTGTAGAGTTCGATGGAGCGGTCTTTTGAGGAGGTGGAGATGGCCTATGAGAGGAAGAGGGAGTGGGCTCGGTGGGAGGTTTTTGTGTCGTGTGATCCTTGTTCGTGACAAAAACTTGAAAGCAAGGAGGAGGAAGAGAAGAGACAGAGAGGAGTATAGCCATGTATCGTCCATGTTTGTGAAAATGTCCAATGGAATTCTCCTATCTTATAATCGTATATATGAGAGCTGCAGAAGCATTGACCAGCCCCTGTGAGTGTAATGGTATTGACATTTAGTGGCGAATGGAGATAGCTTTGGCCCTTTGTATAGTTGTATCCCTAGCATGTGACTCTGGATAGCCGACGGCGACCCCTGCTGCAAGAATTGGAGTACCATTGGCTCGATCTTCTCGTTGGGCCCCTTCTAAACTGGAAATATTGACGTCCTTCAGAAAAAAATTATAGAAAGGACAAATCTATTGGTCCTGCTCTTTTCACGGGGTGTCATTCACATTTATGCAATGTTACAGACGAGGGTGTTGCTCGCATTAAGCCTGAGAAGAGACCTTTCTTGAATATGGAGATGTACCATTAGTCTCAAAAGTCATTAGAAAATTTTGTTATTATTTTTCTTTTTTGGTTGCCAAACGAGAAATATCAACGAATCTTAAATCATTGAGCTTAGAGTAATCCCTTAACGCATTAATCTATACATTTTATATAGTTACAAAGTTGAGACTCAAACTTGTGATTTTTTATTCTAAAATTGTAATTATTTGCTATCAATACTGCCCTCACAAGTTAAATGGTGTTTTTTGAGTAGTCACAAATTGTGGGGTTTTTGGTTTTATTTACTCTGTTTCTAATACCGATCATTTCCTTTTTCTTTTGGTAAGTCACATACTATACCGACCATTTCATAGGCGCCATAGATTTTGAAAAGTGGTTAGCACAACCATGTCCTTAATTAACAACCTTTTCACCACGCCACTATCAGCCACCGCCACCACTTCTTCCACCACTCCCACCGGTCACCATCTTCTGCCAGCGAACAGACTCGCATTCCTAATCGACAGATCAAAGACCATAGACCACATTCTCCAACTCCACGCAGCTCTTATCCGCCACGGCCATGAACTCAACCCCATTTTGAATTTCAAGCTTCAGCGCTCCTACTCCACCCTTGGCCGCCTTGATTACTCCATTTCCCTTTTCGGCCAGACCCACAACCCCAATGTATTCTTTTGGACCGCCATTATCCATGGCCACGCTCTTCGCGGTCTCCACAACCAAGCCCTTGATTTCTACGTCCAAATGTTAACACACGGCATCGAACCCAATGCCTTCACCTTCTCCTCCATCCTAAAATCATGCCCACTCGAACCCGGAAAAGCCCTCCATTCCCATGCCCTCAAACTCGGGCTCGATTCTGATTTGTATGTTAGAACGGGTCTTGTCGATGTCTATGCAAGAGGGGGCGATGTCATGTCAGCACAACAACTGTTTGATACTATGCCTGAGAAGAGTTTAGTTTCCTTGACGGCCATGATCACTTGCTATGCGAAGCATGGGGACCTTGATGGGGCACGATTAGTGTTCGATGGAATGGAGGAGAGGGATGTTGTGTGTTGGAATGTGATGATTGATGGTTATGCTCAACATGGGAGGCCGAACAAGGCTTTGGTGCTCTTTCAGCAAATGTTGGCGGCCAAAGTGAAGCCCAATGAAGTAACTGTACTATCTGTGCTCTCTGCTTGTGGGCAGCTTGGGGCACTGGAGTCAGGTAGGTGGGTTCATTCATACATTGAGAATAATAGGATTCAGTTCAACGTTCATGTGGGTACTGCTTTGGTTGATATGTATAGCAAATGCGGTAGTTTGGATGATGCTCGCTTGGTTTTCAACAAGATCAATGACAAGGATGTCATTGCATGGAATTCAATGATCGTTGGGTTTGCAATGCATGGATTCAGCCAACATGCTTTGCAGCTGTTCAGTGAGATGTGTAGGTTGGGATTTCGCCCTACTGATATAACCTTCATAGGCATTTTAAGTGCTTGTGCTCACGCAGGGTTGATAACCGAGGGATGGGCTTTTTTCAATTCAATGAAAAATGGATATGGGATTGAACCGAAGGTTGAACATTATGGATGTATGGTAAATCTTCTAGGCCGTGCTGGGCATTTAGAAGAAGCATACGAGCTTGTTAAGAGCATGAAAATTGAGCCAGATCCTGTCTTATGGGGAACTTTGCTTGGGGCCTGTAGGCTCCATGGTAACATTGCTTTGGGAGAGGAAATTGCAGAGTTCCTCGTTGGCCAGAATCTTGCAAATTCAGGAACTTATATTCTTCTTTCTAACATATATGCCACAGCAGGCAATTGGGATGGAGTGGGAAGGATGAGGAGCATGATGAAGGACAGTGGGGTAGAGAAGGAGCCAGGTTGTAGCTCAATTGAAGTGAATAATAAGGTACATGAGTTCCTCGCTGGGGATTTGAGACACACAAAGAGCAAAGAAATTTATATGATGCTTGAGGAGATAAATGGTTGGATCAAGGCTCATGGTTACACCCCACAGACAAATATTGTATTACATGATATTGGGGAGAAACAAAAGGAGCAATCACTTGAAGTTCACAGTGAGAAGCTCGCTCTTGCTTTCGGGCTTATCAGTACTCAACCAGGAACCACAATAAAGATTGTAAAGAACCTACGGGTCTGTTCGGATTGTCATGCTGTGACCAAACTGATTTCAAAAATCACGGGACGTAAGATCGTTATGAGGGATCGGAACCGGTTCCACCACTTTGTGAATGGTTCATGTTCTTGTGGGGATTATTGGTGAATTGTATTTATTTATTTTTATTTTTTTCTTTTCCAATACGGGTTGCTCTAAGAAGTAGCTCCTATGCAGAAGAATGCCTCTGCTGGTTCTGCTAGCCATTCTGCAATTGTTAAAATGAGAATATTTTTTTTTTCTATAATCATTATTTTCAATTATTTCTCTCTCCTATACTTCAATACATTTACAAAAACCTCCACCTTTAAGAGAGAAACGGCAGCTAAGTTGATCAACGTCTGAGCTGTAGTTGATGAAATAGGAAACTTGAGGAAAAGAGGGCGGATTGAAGCTAAGTGCTTTGCAAAGATGAGGTGGCCTAGCATCTGGGCCAACAGGATTCAAAGAAAATTGCTGAGTTGATCCAGATAAGATCTCTTCCATAGTCTACATGGTTTCCAGAACTAAATGCACGAGGATGGACGCATGGCACACCAAACTAAAAGAGGCAGCAAACATCTTTGGATGCAAACAGCCACCTGAAAAAATTGAACATGCATTTGAAAAAAAAAATTACACGTACAAAATATTTTCAACTAAAAAGTCCTGGGTAATAATTTCATATTAACTAAAGCTGTACATGGTCACCGATGTATCTACTTCAAAGCAGTAGCCTGGCTGACAGTCTTGAGCGAGAACTATAACTTACATGCTACAACACGAATCAAATCATTGAGTAACGCTTTCATCTACGCTGGAAATGCAAACCCTACCCATACAAAATAACAAGACCCCCAACCCACAACAACCCAAAAAAAAGAAAAGAGAAAAAACCTTCTCCCTTTCTATTGCAGGATTGTAAAGGCCTACTAAATAGCTTGCCTGTTTGGCAAGCACACAGAAGTAGCCCGCTTCCAACAAAAGGTGAAATTTCCAAACCCTTCTACATTCTAAAATCCAAAACACAAACTGTGTTGTTGGCAAAACAAGCAGCAATCTTGTCACCTTCCTTATTCCAACAGACTTCAAATATGCCCCCATTACCGGTATATGTTCTCACGATCTTGCCTTCTTTCAATGACCAGATGTGCATGGATTTATCCAGAGATCCACTGGCCAAATATTCACCATTTGGGCTAAATGCAACAGAGTATACAGGTTCCCTGGTGATTCAAAAAAAAGGCATTCGTAAATAATAACTATAACAATAACAATGACTAGTCAGTTTATCTTTAAACAATAATGGAACCAATCACTCCCTTTAGTAAACCTCAAGCATGGTTTACAAACAGTGTAAAGTATTCACATAAAGACCATGGTTCAGAATAGGAACCACAATTTTTTACAGGGAAATCATTACTCAATACAGCCCAACTCATAAGAAAAATAGACAATAGTGTGTACAATCATCTAAAATGTAGAATCTAAATAAAACTAACCAAAAAGCCCTAGTTCAGTTGGTTTGAGTGATGAGATGATATGTGAGAGATCATGCACTCAAGTCGTCGTAATAACACCCTTTATAAATAAATAAAAAAGGGACATACAAATCTTTCTCACAGACTCTGAGAGATAGAGAATCATGTGATTCACACGCCAATCGCAGGTCTCAAGTCAAGACACACAATTTGATTGAGTATGACTGATTTTTTTCCTTTAGGGTCTTTTCGTTTCACAGGAAACGAAACTCTCGAGAGTTTGAAATTCTCGAGAGTTTCAACTCTCGAGAGTTACAATCTTGAGAGTTAGAATTTTGGTTGTTTGGTTTACAAAAGGATTTTCCAAAGGAATTTATGTTTTTTTTTCTTAAAAAAAAAAACCTTTCAAAAAAAAAAAAATGAAATAAGATCCAAAAAGTTATAGTCGTGAAGCAAATATGATCTAAAGTTAATTGAAATTTGCCGAAGAAGAAGAAATTGGGTATTAAAAAAAATAAAATCTGAGTTTAAAATCAAAGATCGTGGCATAATTTTATAAAAACACACACACACACACACACACACATATATAAATCTGAATACATGATTGAGTTCAAGTTGAGAGTGTGAGCCAAGATTTAAGTTTAACCCATTGATGTACATTATTTTCTCACGGCATTCCTACTTTGGGTGGCTTACTACCATTGTTGGAGCAAGTCTGCTCACAATTCCGATTCATTTGAACAAGCATTCCTACCCATTCCATTTAGTGGGGTAGCAATAGATCTTGTCAATTAACTCAATCTAGCAGAGCACCAATCAACACCAGTATACCTCCATGTATATATTTATATATATTGTATTGGTTTAATTGTTCTACCATGGTTATTGGATCGAGGCAGGACAAGAGAAGATCATTTTTTTTTTCTTTTTTGATCGGTAAAAGGATCAAGGCAAAATAAGAGAAGATTTGTAGAGGTGATTTAGAGGTGTTCATGCCAGAACTCTTATCGGCATTCGACATTGCTTCGCTAATATTCTTATACACTTTGTTTTGTAAAGAGAACAGAAAAGGATGCGGAGTTAAGTTCTAGAGAACGAGTTTGGATCGTAGAGAATAACGTGTGGGAGTTTCTAATTCCTGCGTATTTTGAAAGGATTTTCATTTCCCATGAATTACGAGAATTGAGATTTCACGGGAAATTAAAATCCCATGATTTAAGCGAAACGAACAATCCACTTTTTATTAATTCCTGAGAATTTGCAACTCCCACCCCCAATTCCCATCAAACGAACAGACCCTTATATTGTTCCATTTGTTAAAAAATATTCAGAACCTTGTGATGTATGATCTTAAAATTCCAGTTCCAAAAAATTAGAATCATGCCCCTTAAAATTTCATGAGTTATTTCTATTTTCCAAATGCTGGAAGAACATGCATTGATAGTCCCAAATACAAATTGCAAAGAACCCAGAAGCATGTATGAAACTACCCACTGCATTTCCCATGAAATCACTAGAATACCATAGACGAAGTATATTTCAAGCTATGTTATCTATTACCTACGATCCTGTGAGCTGAACTGCATAGGAAAGGAACTCTGTGGTCCACCTAAGAGAACCACTAGCCCAGCAGTAGACCCAATTGCATGATCATTACCATCCAATACTTGCCTATATTGAGCCCCCAAAACAAATGGCTAAACAAGTAACCATAAGGAAATAGTCCCACACAACCAAAAAAAAAAAATATATATATATATATATATATATATCCAAGAAATGGAAGGCCACAACAAGTATCACAAATGATAACTAGTGGAGCAAAATGGATCCACGTAAATTCACCATGGCTCATACAACCACCAATTATTAATCAAGGATCCTTATCAGGACCTCATAAATTCCACATGTCCCTCAAAATAAAATGTGATGAGATCTGTATAAGATTTTGTACCTGTGGCCATTCAAGCTGTAGAGAAGTCTCCCAAGTTCCACATCCCATAACTTCACTGTTGAGTCAAATGATGCACTGCAGAAGAGGCAGAACCACTGAAAAATTGTGGAAGATGGAAGAAACTAAAAATTGAAAAAGCAAGAGTGGTGTATCTTTTACAATGCATACATAAATTAATACATATACATGTATGTATGCGTATATAACTTTGTTCGGAAAGCCACATTACAAAAAAACTTAATTGTTTAATTGAGGAGCAGTTTCTCCAACCAATGGCCAACACATATTTCCAACATTTAAATTGCAAAATATACATATAGCAAGAGCAAAACATCTTCACACATGCTGAAATGATAACAACGCCAAGAGCAGAACAGTAGCTTCACAAAAAAATTAGCTTCCTATATGCCCTGATGTATTTACTAAAAATGAAACTCTAAAAGTACAACATCCTTCTCAACAGTACGATAGAAGTAGAGGATTCTGAAGAAAAGCATGCAGGTACGAATGTTTCTACTTTCTATGGCTATATGCAGAACTTTAACAGAAAATAATAGGTTTTCTTGAACAAATACACAGCCTATAAATTTACCCCTTTCCAACAAAGGTTCAAAATACTTAAATTAGCAAATCCAATCTGTCAGTCTAGGAGATGTTTACATAGGATGTATTCATAATCAATGCAAAGCATGCAAGTAAACAAGGATCAATGATATCAGAAATCTTTAAAAAGGCAGAATATTTACCTCGCCAGAACTAACTGCTGATTGGGATTGTTTGTACCTGCCCCAGTAGGACTCCATCTAATAGTATATATCTCCTGAGATAAATAACTCAGTGATCAGATGACAACCATCCAAAAAAATAAATGATTAAATATAAATATATATAGAAATCAAGTGAAACGAAGCTCTGTAGTACCTTGGAATGCTCCTTTAGATCATGAACAAACTTTTCCTGCTTCATACTCCATATCTGCATCATGATTTTTTGAGTTGCAAATCCATAACATAATAAACTTTTCATAGCTAGAAAGCAAAGAAATGACCGAGGGAAACAGATCTGCTTGACTTACGAAATAACATACATAATACAAGACGATACATTCATCTTATAAATTGAAATCAACAGACAAAAACAGGATGTCTCCAAAGAACAGATATATCGTATGTGCAGCACGTATAGGCATCTATCCAATGGCACTTTTGAAAAGCAAATTGATAAACTAAAAAATAAAAGGTGGTTTTAGTAACCTTTGCAGTGATATCATCAGAGCAAGAGGCCAACAATGAACCTGTTGGATCCCATTTGACGCAATTAACTTCACCCTGAAATTGCACAAGTTCAAGATTAGCTATAAAATTTTGTAGTGTGGTAGAATTTCTTAATTCTCAGTGCATCCTTCTGCCTAAAAGATCTAATGGTCGCCAGACATTCACAACCAATCACTGCATTGCAAATATTTTGCCAACACTCAGACCCAATACTACTAAACACTAGCAATCATGTAAGCAAAACAATTGGCCAAATCCTGGTTCTCTATTTGATTATAAGTTGAGTGCACGTTAATAAACCTTGAATAAGCATAACATTCTTAAACGACAATATTAGACAGAATTGAAGATTACTTAAACATGGTTTGCTTCATAAGTAAAATGTCATTTGAGACAGAGTGACAGTTGATGAGAGTAAAGACCAAGTAGTCTCAAGAACAAACCTGATGCCCTGCAAAATTTTTGATAGGGCGGTTCTCCCCAATCTTGCAGACATATATCATATTGTCTGTGGAGCTCGTTGCAAACGAAACATTGTTTCTCCAGTCGACGTCAAGCGTTGGACCTAAAAATAACATAAATATCAAATTTTAATCATGCCAAAGATAATGGCTCTGTAGAGAAACACTATTGGACTTAACATTCAATCAAAAAAGTGGCACCTGAATGAAATTCAAATTGTTGTTTCCATTCCTCTGCCTTCACATCCCACACAATGGCAGTTTTATCGCAACTTCCAGTTAGAAGATAATCACCCTTCTTGTTCCACTTCAAAGAGAATATGGGTCCTTTATGTTTGCTTAACGTACTCCTCAGTTCACCTGGCCAGAAATATTACCCATAAAATAAGCTGTGAAACTTCCAAAATGCACTAAAACTTAAACAGAAGCACAATTACAGTGAAAGTAAAAATGAAAAATAAAATTTTTTTAAAAAAATATTTTAAAATAAATTTTAAAGTGTAGGTATATATATCATTCTACTGAGGGCAAAGGAAATACTACATAAGGTGATAACACTAAAATTGGAACCTAAAAAATATAAGAAAATAACGACAATAACAAATGAAAGCCACAGAAATATCCTAGGCACATAATTCCTGATCACCCAGTCCACCATGTCCTTCTGATCTTTCTATTCCCCTTATGATCTCTTTAACTAACAAAATCTGCAGTGCGAGTAAATTTATGGTAATCCTCATGCACCAAAATACATGAACAGCCAACAAATAAGAAACAACAGCAGTGCTAGCGTAGCTCATGCACAAATTTACAATGGCAATACCATTGCCAGAGACAGCTAGGATAAACAATAAAATATGAGACATTTTGCCACAATTCTGCCAATAGTGTGTTACGGGAAGGCAAGGTAGAATGAATTTGTCAATTATAATCATTAGATGATAAAGGCTTGGTATTGACTACAATGTGTGCAAAGCTTCATTGACCTAAATACATATAGAAAATATCACACAAGACAAGAATCAAGACATTTGGAGCTCCATTGCATGTTTATATTTGATAGTTCCATTCTGCTTGAAACTTTAACTACTGAGTATAAAAACATCAACCAAATAATGCTAATAACATCTTACCATTTGTACTCCATATTCTTGCTTGCCCATCATACGAACCTGTCGCAAGTAGTGTCCCCTCCCCCTGATAAAAAGCAGGCAAAATAATGATAAATTTATTTTATAACAACAATAGCAATATAAGATGCAAGCTAAGTCACCATCAAGACATCAAAACAGCAGTATAAAAGCACTGTTAACTTTTGGAAGCAACATACGCATATATATATATATATATATATACAGAGAGCGAGAGAGAGACGGAAAAATGCCCTTTCATTGTAATACTGTTATCACTGTCACCCACACGCCACCACTACTATTCCCACCAGGGTACCATTATCATCAACCAACCACAAGGCCCAAACCATCACTAACAGCACAAGCACCTCTACTTAACCGTTCTCTGCACCAATTGTAACACCTCCAGCACCAACAACAGTTCTACTATCGCCCCTACTCTATTGTTGCCATTAACACCCAACTCTTTTTTGCTAGTACCAGCACAACCACAACACTATTGCCCTTCCACCATCACAACCACCCAACACTACAAGGGTGAAACTTGGGCTGGCACAACCCAAGACATAAAACCAACCTAACAAGCTTTGGTTAGTTCAGTTGGCAGAAGGGAATGCAATTTGGTTTTGGTTTTGATTCAAATATTTTAAGAACCAACCAAGGTTTTCTGTTCTTTTTTTTTTTTTTTTTTTTTATGAGAATCGATAGAACCTATATAATGTGAATACTATTGAACTCCATTTAGTTTGATTTCTAGATTTAAATAAAGTGATGTTCTATGTATCTGATGCAGGAAGATTGTATGTCATGCAGAGGATCAGGGGTGGTTGAACGTGTTAAGGAGGGTGAAGTTTCAATACCAGCAGGTTTGTTTTAAGTGCCCCTCTTTGATAAAAATGAGACTGTAATATTGAATTATAGCTTCAAATGCTGAAATTTCAGTTATTGGACATCCTAACAGTGATTTTTGTTTTAGGGAGGACTACTTGTTATATTATTATAACCCCCCTTAATATCAACAAATGGGTATCAATGCTTCTCCATAAGCTTGAACCCGAGATCACTCACTTAACAAGTGAGGCAAATGCCACTAGGCTACAATGCCATCGATGAACTAACCAAGGTCGCCCCGTTGGTAAAGGCGAACTTGTGATTGTGTGGTTAGGCGCACGGTCACGGGTTCGATTTCCCGGTATGACAACCCAAGATTTAAGTAGGGGACCATAGTGGTGGGTTGTTGCGCTAGTCTCTCCGGGGGTTTAAATTCCATGGGTAGGTCCAAAGGCCCAGCTATGGGATGGTTCCCCCATCATCAAAAAAAGAAAAAAAAAAAAAAAAAAAAAAAAAAAAACAAACAAACCAAGGTTGATTTGGTTCCAAATTAGTGGCTTGAGTAAGCTAACCCCACCCAAGAGCCAAACCTTAGAAGTAGGAACCTTCTACTAAGGGTACCACTCCGCTTTAGAACACGATTCAGCAATTCCTAGACCAAACCTTGTACGAATCGATTCTCCCTTGAGAGAATCTCAGTTCTAAGTACGATGGAACCCTGTGATAAGGGGGAAGGTTGGGCCATGAACCACCCCCCACCCCCACTAACCTGTTCTTAACTTTAACTAGGAAAAAAAATTTCTAAAATAATAGGATTCCCTATAAATTGTATCAGATTTTTTTTTTTTTTTTTTTTTTTCAGAGTAAGAATTTATTGAAGAAAGCAAAAAAGAGGGAGGGGAACTCCCAAGTACACGCGAGGTATACAAGAAAACCAAAAGAGAACTATAAACTATAAACATAAAGACTCGAAAGTCATGGGACGACGCCCAGCTAATAAAACCAACAGGGTCTCCCTACTCAAATAGCAACTCAACCAAAACTCTCTAAAGCCTCCCCTCTGAAAGTTCCCACTCCTCAAAAGTCCTAAGATTCCACTCTTTCCATAGGGGTCCAAACAGCATGGGGGACTAGCTTCCAAATAGACTTCCAAAAAGATTTCCTGCTCCTACACCATCCTGCCTCAATCAGTAAAAAAATGAGACCGAGGCAAAACCCAATCAATCCCAAACAAGCCAAAGCAAAAAACCCAGAGACCCCAAGCAACCCTGCAATGAATTAGAAGGTGGTCGATAATTTCATCCCACACAATGAGGTAACACGACATATATATGTGTGTGTGTGTGTGTGTGTGTGTGTGTGTGTGTGTGTGTTACACAAACGCTTCCTACACGCCCCAAACCTTTGACTTTTCTATGTTCCCCCACCCTCGACTCGGCCCTCACTCCCTCTTCAGGCTTCCGTAACTAATAAAAACATATGGGAGAGGGTTTGAATTATACAGAGGAGAGGATGACTTCCCTTGCCCAGTCAATGTAAGAGACTGGCACCTCACTCTTACAATATCCCTACCCACTTATCATCTCCTCTTTTATTTTTTAATGGTGACTTCAATTTGAACCCTCTTGAATTCAAATTTTGGGGCCTGTGGGGCTACTATATTGGGCTTCCTTATGGGGGCATCCTAATAACTGAAATTTTAAATTATATACTATGTAATAAAACAATACACGATGATAGATTTATTTGTTTTTTTACCATTTTTTGGGTAATTGATAATTATTCTTTACTACTAAATTATCTTTTATTTAAAAACAGAAGTCCACCAGAACTAAAGTTCAAAAATATTTTTTACTAAAAACAAAAGTCCACCAGAACTAAACCATTCCAGTCGGTTTGTTTTAATTCAGTTCCTTGGGGCCTTTAGTCCAGCTGGGGTTGAAAATTTGGAAGAAAAAAAAAAAAAAAAAAAGACAGATTGGTATGGCCCTAAGTTGTTGATATACTAAACCAACCCAAACCATGGTGCATCCCTAAACACCATCAACCACATGCAGGCTTTTCATCACAATCTCATTTTTGCAACTGTAATTTATCAAATTTTCCTCCTACTTGTGCTCTGGCTGAAAAAAACCAATTGCTTTTCTTGCAAGTTGAAGGTATTTCTAAAAAGCATATCCAAAGGGTGCATAAACATTTAAATCAAAGTTGACAGTATAAGATATCTAGATTTGGCAAAAGAATTAGATCAAGTAATATCACGGAAGTTATAAAGAACATACGCTAGAATACTTCTACAAACTCACATTCCAATCAAGTGTTGTAACATCTTTGCTTTTCTCATTTGTTCTACCCTTCACATGCTTCAGCACCAGCGCATTTAAAGGACCATTTTGCAAACTAGATCTGCAGCTCCCATCAGCAATTGGCCAAATCCGAGCTGTCGAATCTCCAGACCTAGAAATTTAAGCAATGAGGGTAAAGCATAAGGCCATGTTAGTGGCAGCTCTAAGATTTGGTGATAATGATATCATAACTACATAAAATTCCTTATTTTCACACATAACTAAAATGATGTCATCCGTAGCCCAATCCGTAAATGAAAATCAGCATAAATAAAGGAGATCTCTATAATTTCACACGTGAGAGAGAACTCTTAAAGAAGTTGGTGAAATGAGCAGAAATATTAGTCAACGCATGGACGGTAGGAGGAGTGATACACGGTTCATTTAACACCAGGTGAGAGTCAATCTTTGGTTATTAAAGCTAAGCAAAGCCTATTGCCACACCGACCATCAAATAGAAGATGGGGCCCTTCTCAAAGATTTCATGGAATTGCTGGCCCAAAAAAAGAAGGTTCCACGATAAACATTTGCTCCTCCCGCCACCCCCCCAGCAGGTAAAAAATTGTCCCCTTTGGGGGAAAAAACACATTTTTCTAAGAAAATACATTTAATGCATTTACACCCATTAATTTATTTTGGTATTCCAAATTTTACCCACAATGGCAAAGGGTATTACTTTATCTTCATTGTGTAATTTATACCAAGGGGAAGGATATTTTGGGAAATTGATCGAAATTGATTCATTGAATTTGACAGGTGAAAAAATTTTGACAGCCCAAAAAGGAAATAGGGAAAATCTTGATGGGATGGAAGGACTATTTTTTTGGCCACCTCTGAAACAGACTTGGTAAAGAATAAACGCTAAAGGTACCACTGGCGTGGACCAAATACCACATAGTTGCACAACAATTACCACATTGTTCCAGGTTTGACAGTATTATTCAACTAGAGCGTCTTTACTTTGCTCACATGGATTTATTGTATTTTGCATCTAGAATAAGTATAGCCCTATCATTCTCAAATAGATTTCCCTAGAAAATCATAATTGAGCAATAATAATGTTCCCAAATGGCCAACTATTCCTCAAAATGGTTTTGCTACATTAGAGAATTGACTTGAATGGTTTGAAATTTTAGAACCCAAAGTTACTGTGTATACTACAAAAATTCATATGAAAAAAATATATTTCAAAAAAAAAAAGGGACATAAAAGATATATGGAATAGCTGCTAAGCTATTAAGAGCTACTGATAAACAGAAGAAACCATTCCCATCGAAAGCTCTCTCATTTGACAAAGTACCCACCCGGATGCGAGAAGTGAACCTGTTGGACTCCATGCACAAGCGCAAACCTATAAGAAATAAAATAAAATGGGGACATTATCAAAGAGTTATGTAGTTGATGAACAAAAGTAAACAAAAAGGGGGGGAAAGGGGGAAGATGGGAGAAAAAATTAAACCTCAGAAGTATGTCCTTCCAAAATAGTCACATCAGAACTAGGAATTTCACAGGCTTCAGACGTTGAGGTCATAGAGATATCCATTGGTTCAGGCCCTAATATGTGCATCCAAAGAACTATCAGAACTTATATTTAGTTGACAGCTAGAGAGAGAGAGAGAGAGAGAAAGAGAGAAACTCATTACTTTCAAGAACCATTCATATAATCAACAACTAATAAACCAAGAGTGGGATTCTCACAGCCCTTTTTCCTCTGAGTGGGTAACGTTTTATTTTGCATGCTCTAATTCTCTCCAGCTGCATGATGGCACACACTAACATAAACACATAAATAATCACTTTAAATCCCTCACCATGATAGTTTTCATCATTCATGTTCTTTCACTTCCTCAAGCGCATAAGCATTATTTTGATCCACCCAAATCTTTAGGGTAAAGGAGGGGAGTTGATCTAAGAATTGGTTATACATCCTCTCTTTCTCAATGAAATCATCCTCAATTTCAATCTTTTATAGATCTTTTAATTTAAATCCTAGTGAAATTGATGGACCCATTATTTCCCTTTAACCCGTCCCCACTTATTTCTTCATACTTCTCACCATCTTTCATAGCAAGACAACCCACAGCCTCAAGATTTCTAAAGCTGCCCTGCATCAGCAGTTCCATTTGAGGAAAAATAAAAAATAAAAATTTGTTTCCACCCTTTGAACCACTATTGGGAATAGTTAGTAGCTTACTTAGGCCTTGCAGGCCAAAGTTTAGCAATACTCTGCCAGTGGTTTAAGGCAATATTATGTGGAATGTGCATCCCTTCATACACAGAACGAAAAGGGATATGGAGTTTGCTGCTTAAAACCAGTGTTATTTAACTCACTGGTTCCTTAGCAATTCGCAATCTGGATTGTGCAATTCAGAATGTGATACACTTTTCTCTTAAGTCTTGTCTCTCATTGATTGTTAAATTGATGTGCTCAATCATCTGCACTTTTGTTTATTCTGACCGTGCACTGCAGTCCATGTGTAGCTTTCATGTGTATAAATATATTTGACAAATAATCATTCAACTCATACTAAACAAGGGCAGAAGTAAAAGCCTTGTCAAGTTCAAAAAATGTTAGAATACATTAGCCCTTTGAACAATAATGCAGGAACAAGGGCAGGTAGAAATAAGAAACAGATAACGATGCAGCATTGAAAAAAGGTAGGTAATTGCCACAATTTTTTTCAAAACGTCAAACACGCATTAAAAAGAGTATCAAGGCCAATACAAAGATTTTAAAAACAGAGGAAATAAATTTGAAGTAAAAGTATTTATACCTCCAGAAACTCCATTTTCTTCTTGTTTGACATTAACCTTATCTTCTTGATCTGTAACCATCTCTCTATCAGTGTGAACCTCCTCATGCTGCTTTTCACGCTCCTTATCCTTCTCTGCCCTATCCTTCTCTGTCCTCTCTCTATCTTTTTCACCTTGGGTCTTCACTTGAGCAGGTACTCGTCCATCAAATTCCTTTTCTCTTTCTTGTCTCTCCTTCTCTTTTACTCGCCCACGTTCTCCTTCACGTTCCCTGTCAAATTCTTTATCTTTATCTACATCTCTATCCTTAGGTAGATTTTTCTTTTTCTCTTTTATTATTTGTCGCAATTCATAAACATCCTTTGTGATAAGATCCAAAGGTTGTAGAAATGAGAAATCTTCATCCACATCTGTGTCACTCTGGCAAGCTTGAAACAAACATTGATCAACAAAAAGTTCTGAGGTATACGGAATATCAAAATACTTGACGAGAGATGACTGAAAATTGATAATTATATGCAAAAGAGTTAAGCACACTAACATTACTCAAGTTTGCTTCCATCTCTATGTACTGAAGTCCTTTTTGTACAAATGTGATGAGAGCCCCAGGTGGAACCAAATTGCCATCAATAGGGCATTTGTTAATACCTGCCTCATATCCTAAAGCAAAAGCTGAATGCGTGAAACCTGCCAGAAAGTATGACATGGAACATTAAAACATACCGTAACCTTTTTTTTCCCTTCTTAAATTTAAAAGAAAGGTAAATTAAAGCAAAATAAAGTTTCTATTTATGGCTCCCAGGGTCCTTATATTGTTATCAATTGACCTCACTAACCGTTTGATTAACAGGCAAACAAAGCTCATTAGCTCAAGTTCATGAATAAACCCACCTGTAATGAGATAATAAAAACATACCACCACATCTTCAAAAATCATTTTCAGCAAGTGCTGATAAGCCAGCACCTACCCAGTTCGAACAAGCAGTTTGCATAGAAGGCTTTTAACAAACAAGCGGGCTCTCTCTCTCTCTCTCTCTCTCTCTCTCTCTCTCTCTCTCTCTCTCTATATATATATATATATATATATATATATATTTTTTTTTTTTTTTTTTTTTTTTGGGGGATGACGTAGAAACCCCACCCCCCGGTTGAATGTTCGTGGGACCAAGGTAAAACCTGGATACCTGCAACCTCCAGCAAGCCACAGGCCCACAAGTATCGGTTAAGACTAGGACTTGAAACCAATACCTTTAGGTATTACACCCCACAAACAAGTTGGCTCTATGACAGCTGTACAAGAGGATCACTTTCCAATCATATTTAATTCCCAAGCATAGAGAGAGAGAGAGGATGACAGGTAATTAAATGTTATAAAAGCATTCATAAAAAGAAAACTTATCTACCAGAACACAAAACAAGAAATAAATCAAAACAGATGTCAAGAAGCAATGAAACTAGAAAATCTGATGTTTCAAGATTGAGTACTATTGGAGTGTATAATATTAATAGTTACTAAAGGAACCCAACTAGGTGTATGGTGAGCATACAATATGCCAGAAATACCAGAATGGAAGAATAAGAGGAAAGACAAATGAGAAAATTATATTTTTTTAAAGCAGTTATAAACCGTCAGTCCAATGAAAGTCCAAAGGAATTCATTACAGATTTTAGTTCAAGTAATTCAGTCACCAATTGACAGATGGAGTCTATTAGACTCCATGGAGGCAAAGATACTAACTCCATTTCACTTAAACAAGAAAACTAGACGAGAATTTAAAAATTAGAAAAGAAAGGGGCATTATTTCTCACCTTTTCCTATTAGTAATGTATCACAACTCACAATTCCTTACTCATCTAATATTAATCGCTATCATATTTAGAAGGGGTGAGATTTTCATTTCTAAGAAACCAATAAAACATAAAACCTACAAATCTACAATTCAAAATTATTATTTCTTTTCCTTTCCTCAGTTTTCTACTTTTCTCAAAAACCAAAGATGGTTGAGAAACAAAGAACCATACGAGTACTATCAAATATCTAAAAGCTGTGCTCACAACACCTTCCCTATTAAGGCCCCACCCACCCACCCCCCCCCCCCCCCCCCAAAAAAAATAATAAATAAATAATCAAAATTAGCAACATTACAAATAATTACAGACCCCAGGACAAACTTGTACATATATTATGTATGTATACATGTATATGTAAGTGCCATAAGGGAGAAAAAAATAAATTATTGCTGCAGATCTAAAATGGAAGGCAAATATGTAATCCCAAGATTGTAATTCTGTTGCCCTTATCCAACCCTAACCTGGTTCTGACAATGACAGTAACAAAAACTAGCTGAGAAATCCTCATTGCAATATTTAAGAATAAATTTTGCTAGAAGCCCTAGAACAGATTTCTAAATAAATCCAAAAATAAAAACTAAAACTAATAAAAAAACTACAATTATAAAATTTTATGCTTGGTTCACTGATGTGAAAATGAAAACACAAATTTCGAATCTTCGATTTTTCTCCTCGTTTGGGACCTGAGAAACCAAAAAGCTCCACCGAACAAAGCCTAATACAATTATACGGGTTTATATGAGGCGAGATATCATTTCTAAGAAACCAAACCAGCATAAAACGCCAAAAATAAAAATAAAAAATATATATTTCCTTCTCCTCAGTTTTCTTAGCAATCAAACAGATGGTTTAGAAACAAATAACGATACAACACCTGCCCTATTATGACGGTTTCAATTTGCAGTCCCCATCCCCCCACCTTCACCCCAAAAAAAGAATCAAAACTACCAACAACTACAAACCCTAGGGCAAACTTGAATACATACATATATATACATGTATATATAAGCGTTATAAGAGAAAAACCCATCATTGCTGCGGATCTGAAGGGGTAGGCGAATATAAAGTATAGTTCCATTGCCCTAACCAAACCCTAACCTGGTTCTGAGTTCCTGACAGTGACTGAGCTACAAAAACTAGCTGAGAAATCCTCATTACAGCATTAAGAACTAAATTTGCTGGAAACCCTAGAAACAATGAAAAATCACCAAAAAGAGGCAAAATAGAATGAAATATAAAGGGAGGGAATGCAGATAGGAAAAAAATACCCGATTCTTGAAGGTAACGGAAGACGAGGTAGTTCAATTCGGAGGACGTGATGGAGGTCATCGTAGCAGAGTCGCCGGCGTCGGTGGCTGTGTTTCAGAGAGGTTACAGGATCGTGTGGACCATCACTCGAGGGGGTGAAGAGAGATAGAGATAGAGCTCTTTTATATGAGGACACCGGGAAAAGTGGGGGTGCAACATCGGAGGCCCTCACGAAAATGGCAATTAGAAACGAGTGAAAAAGGGTAATCAAGTAACGGAAGTTAAAATGCAATCGTGTCGATAATGCAGAAGGCAAGGCTCTTGAGGATTTTTTGGGGGCCCGACGGCCTGTCACATGGATGGGACCCCTCTGGACCTTATATCGTTTTTTTTTTTTTTTTTTTCCTTCGTATCAGAGGTTTTGAGATTTGTTTAAATACCCAAAATATTTTCCTTTTTTTTTTTTTTTTTTTTTGTCATAACATCTTAAAATCATGCTTCCTCTCTTAGTATTTAATTGGTCTCTTTTTTTTTTTAGGGTATTTTAAAATTATAGTCAACTTAAAAAAAAGTTAATGATTTTTTAAACTTGATTTCTTGAAATATTTTTAAAAATATATTATCTCTTTTTACAACACTTTGTACACTTTATGATAAAATTTAAATGTTAAAACATATGTATTAAGGTAAAGTCATTTAATAAAATCTCATTAAAAAGAAAAATTGTATTTTTTCAAATGTAACAATTAATTAGAAATGAAAAGAATTATTATCTTCTAAGCTTATTTCATAGGATAAAACTCTTTACCTTTTTGGGGTTTTTTTTTTTTTGTTATTCTATCCCGTACTAGAACTTAAAACATTTTCTCATAAAAAGCAATAAAGATGCCATCAAGTTATAAGAATGTTCATTGAGAGATACCGACGAAGTAAGGGTACAACTTGGATGTGTTTATCATGTTGAGTTGTAAGCCCAAGCTCAACCCAAATAGTTAAATATTTTGCCTAAGCCTATTCTAATCTGACTATCCAATTTGCTTAGCCAAAAATAAAATAAAAAATTAAAATATATAGTCCGAGTTTAATTTTTTGAAATTGGGTTGGGTCAGTGTTAGGCATGGTTGGGTAATGGTCACTTAAGTTAAAAAATGATTTACCTAATGAGATTAAAATTTAAATGTCGTCCAATATGTAGGTTAAAAAAAAAGTTGCTACACATAATGTTTGAATCTATGATGCGTTGGTCATATAGCTAATTTTCCCTATTGGTGAATTAAAAATATATATGACCAATTCTATCACCACCTTCTATTTATTGAGTTCATTTTTATTGTAGTCTTCTATTAAAAAACAGGGTATAATCACATAATGTGTTTTTTTTTTTTTTTTTCAAACTAAATGTGAATTAGTTTTCTCAAACTAAATATGGGTTCTTTAACATTAATAAGGTATAATTAAGAGTGTATTTAAGTGAGGAATTTTTAAGCATAATTTGTCTTTAAAAGCGAAATTTCTCAAATTCGTACTTTGTCCGTGTTTAGTTAGTTAGAGTCTAAATGTCCAACATTTTAATTAAAACCTAGACTTAAGAGGTTAAATTCTATTTAGAAAATTTAACCATTTAGCAAAATTCCATTTAGAAAATCAAACATTCAAAAAAATTAACCAAACAAGTAATTTTACAATTCTGACCGCTATAAATTATGAACTCTATTTATTTATTTTTGATATTACTGAAATCCCCATCGTTTTAAAAATCTCAAGGTTTTTTTTTTTCCCCAAAATTTGCTTTCCAAACCACCTCGTTTAGTTTCACAACGTCGTCGTTTCCTCTGGTTTGCATAACGGTGAATAAACTCCCAAAGCCCAAAACCCTGAATCACTTTACAGAAATCCCACATAGCAGAGAAGCGATGGCTTGGCGCTGCGGATCGCTCTCAAGGTCACTACTTTCCACAGCAAGAGCATCACCGGTCCGTTCCACCTCATCCCTCACGCGCCACCGCCCGCCACCACTTCATGGCCATCACCTCAACCCTCGCCGCCTGCTCTTCACCAATCCCAGGTTACGCCCGCCTCCGTCACACTCACACTTCCACTTCTAGGGTTTCCCCAACCAAACTCCTCACTCATATCACTTTATAATTTCATTGTCTCTCTACTCTGATTCTCCAACAGGACTATGGCAGAGTTAGGGTGCACTCAATCCCTTATGCCGCTGCACAGTGTGGTGGCTGCTGCCGCTCGTCTCACGTCGCACATCGCCGTCGACGCGCGCGCGTTCTGCGAGTTGTCTCAGGGTACCTTCTTCTGTCGTACTTGTCAAGATCGCTAGTATTCTCTTTGTGAGTTACTATTGTATCTTCAAGTTCAGGACGACATTGCCACTAGACTGCTACCCAATATATTTCCTTTACATTTTTGTTTTCCACGGTTTGGTAGCTGATAATACCGGTGTTGCAAATATAAGTCTGATAAAATGGGGCAAAAAATTTAGAAGGAAGAAGAGAATTACAAGATCACTAGCAAGAGGCTCCCAATCCCTTTTGAAGAAAATTGAGTAGGCAGTGATTGGCATGATTTTGTTTAACAGTTGGCTTGGTAGTAATAGTTTCTATTTTGATTTTGTTGATGGCTTCTTGTTGAATAGACCGTATGGAATGTTGTAGGCTTTCTTTCATGCCATACCATCGAGGAACACTGGTTTTTCATTTTTTGATACTTAGGTCCCACTGGGTTATGTTGTTGTGCACTCTCTAATTAAATGGGTACCTGGTTTATATTGAAGGATGTTCTCATCGTAAGCCAGTTGCAGTATTGGTGAATCTTTTTTTTAAATAGCATTCTGGTGAAATATCTTGGTATATAATTTGATTGAGTTATTTGTTATTGTTTATTAATTTTTTGGATTTATTTTTTTTAATCAAATTTAGATCTTCCAGTTGGGCTTTATTCAAACATCGAACCACATTTACTCATGTGTTTGTGCTGCTTCATCCTTGAGCCTTGTATACCTTCTCTGTACTTGGGTTGTCCTCTTTTTCTATTATTTAATAAATTTTTTTACTTATCAAAATCTCTCTCTCTCTCTTCTCTCCCCCCTGGGTGCCAAAGTTTGTGCCTTGGACAATCCTTGATCCATTCTGTCCAAATTATGAATATGTATTACTTATGATTGTACATTTCTACTATTTCAAGTTTCTGACCAGTAATATTCCACATTTCAGTCCTTTTTATTATTTAGAGCATTACTTTAAAGCCATTAGCGCCTTAATGTTTACCAACATCTCAGCTTCCAGTCTCTTGGATTCTTCCACACATTTCTTTTAATTTATCAAATTAATATTACTTCTCTCTGGTGTTATATATCAGTAATGCCATGATTGCATTCTGAGAGTAAATCAAGGATCTGATGTGGTAACTATCTTTATATATTCATGTTGTGCATTGCTCACTGTAAGAGTTGAAATGTGGTGGGGAAGAAAAATGGTATTGGATAGGTAGGCTGCCCTTATGTGAATATGATTAGGACAAACTTTTTGGTGTCAAATTTAGTCCTATTGTCTGTGTACTCCTTTCTCTTTATCCCTGCATGCCAAATAGTGCCTCCTTTGTCATTAGCCACCTATTTTATGTTCAGAATAAGGTTCTCGAATAAGTTACTAATTATGAAAATCTGATGATTTATAGGTCTTTTGCTATGATAGCTTGTGCAATGATAGGACTGTTTCGTATTTCCGATTATGTGGACAACTTGAAAAAGTTATAAAATGAATAGCAAAGCTGGACAATGTTCTTTTCTGCACTCAAGTGTTTCTTCTGTGCTTCAAGCTTTCTGATCTCTGTTGGTGTTTGTGCATATTTATTCACGTGTATATGCTTTCTGAATGATCCTTTTACCATATACCTTAGCTAAAATACAGTGCACATTTTAATCTCTACAGTGTATGTAGGGTTTTGGTTCTAATTGTTTCGATCAAAATAAAATTAGAATCCATAGAATTGGCATTTAGTGATGTCCGAATTTATGTACTTGTGTGTGTTTTAGTTGGTCTCTAATGGTTGCTAAGTCACTTTCCATGTTTTGTTGGCTTTTGAGCTCCCTTGCAGCCAAAGATTGTCTTTCTTATATCCTTGTTATTTCATTGCTTGATTATTTTTTACTTCTTTTTTCCCCAATCGCAAGTATAGCTGTACAATAAAAGCTTGATCATGTGTATTAGTGGGTACAGGCTGGGGGATGTGCTTGGCATGAATTTAAATTCCTGCCTGCATTATTAAAGTGGATTTCTATTGTTCTAACAATAAAACTGGTTCCTTTGGGAAGCAAATCTCTTTATGTATTCACACACACACACACACACACACATGCTCCCCTCTTCCCATGTAGTGAGCGGGTATATTTACAATGCAATGAATAAGAAATGGAACTACTTGTACTGATGGAATTACTGATCTTGGGGTTGTATTGCAGGTACTTGAACAGGCTTTTGGATCAGCACACCAGGTGCTACACTGTGTGGTGGTTAGAAGTATATCCTGTGGGGACTTTCTTTTGGAGTTGGAGGTATGCAAGTCTTCCTCCTTTTCTAGACTTCTCGCTTTGACATAGGATGGAGGAAATCATTTTAGAATTCAATTTAATTAGATAGATTGTGATTTCAGAACTGGAATTTGAGCCAATTGGATGATATTGATTTGTTTTACCTTCTATCCATAAACGCGTATATGCTCTTGCTGCTGCTTCTTCATTTTTTTTTTGTTTGTTTGTTTTTTTTTTTTTTTTTTTTTGGGGGGGGGGGGGGTGGTTGTCATGCAAAATTTTCATTATCTTATTAGTTGTTGGACTTTACAGAACCACCCAAAAAAATCCAAAACTTGATAACCATCATGCATATGTGTATTTGGGGATGCTACTTTAAATGAAAGAATTGAACAGAAAGTGGTTGAAGCAGTTGAACTGATTCCTAAACCATTCTAGCTGAAAGTGGGTGTTCTCATTCTCCATAGCATTGTTTTCACCGCCGAATTTTGCACTTTCTATAAGCAGCGACCTTAACTCCTCTATGAGAGCATGTCTCTGGGAATGGTTACGGGAAACACCAGCTGCTTATAATAAATCTTGGATTGTGTAGATTAGCTGATTGCTGTTGTCAGCGCATCCGACTGAAACTGAACCCTACGTATGCCTGGAATGAAGGATGCTTGAATGCTTGTAATAGATTGTAGTGCCATATAAAAGTAACACATTACCAGGGCCAATATGCCCAACCAAGTCTGAACCCCTCCTCCCCTCCTCTCAAACCTTGTTTATGAGATGAGGGTTCTTAAGTTTGTGGATTATATTGGCTTTCAACAGAGGATAACAACTGATGCATGCAGCTTGGTCATATGCAAAAAAAAAAAACCAATAAGACTAACATGGAGGAGTGATTAAATTCAAGTTAAAGGTGCCAAACGGACAAGAGAAAGATAATAAAGAATGTGGGTTGACATGGTGAGAAAATACGTTACTGCTAAAGATTTAATAGAATCTATGGTGCTAAATAAAGCTGAATGGAAAAAGAAATTTATGTAGTTAACTTCTAAGTATTTGTGATCAAGTCTCTGTTGGGTCCAATTTGAGCATCCAAGTTGGTCATACGCCATTCCTACACTTTAAGCTTGATATTGATATGTTTGGCTCTTTGTACTGATTTCTCACTCAGCTGAAGTTGTCATGGTTACTCTCTTGTTTTTCATGTTCTATACCAGTCTAGTTGACTTGGTGGTTACAATCACATAATGTGGTTAATGGTTTATTTGGTTGAATTATCGTGGGATTGAACTTGTAGCTCCATGTACTCTGTGAAGTCTTTGCTATGAACTGTGGCATGACATCTGTCATGGAACTTCAAAACTTTTGTGCCAATGGACGTGACAGATAAAGCGACTATATTCTTGAGCACATGTGGGTGCTAGGACCATGCCAGGCACCATGGCCCACACCACTAAAACCTCTATCAATGTCCTGCCTCCCTTTAATTCTAAGTCTTACAACAGACAGTGGGTGTTGCACACATGATGGTGTTGGTTATTCGATCCTAATCTTCAATAGTCAGAAGGGAGGGAAGCAAAGCAGTTCATGATTTTGACCACTGATTTTGGGGTTAGGACATTACCCATGACTTTTCTAGTGCAACGAGAACATTGCCACTCTAACCTGGAGGGGTGGACTAAATGGTCCTAGGGCCTCTTGCCAAGTAAGAGGTCTTAGGTTCAACTCTCACCACTCCCCCTCAAGGCCACTCCTATGGACTTTGTCCTATAATTGCCCCATGCATGTGGGATGGGAGGACTACATGTGTCCAGGGGAAAAAGAGAACATTGCCACTCTTAGAATTGGTTTGAAAAGGATGTTTATAGTACAGACTTTTATTAATCAAAATCAACCTGCTCTAATTTATATATATGATATGACTGTGTGGACAATTGTTTAGTTGTTAGACATTGGTCAGTTAAAATGAGAACAGGTTTTGCATCCTAAGCCTCCTATAAGAAACTGATGTACCTTGACTACTTTAGTCTAGATCATCTTCAACATGCAGCTACCCTTGTTGAGTTTGGTTGGTTTTAGTTTGATTGGACCTGGGAGCCTATTATATTTTAACTCGGTTTGGATATGGATTTTCCATTTTAGCGTTTTTGAAGAATTGAAAATGGCTAACCCATACCTGATCAGGCATGATGGCAGGTTTGGTCAGGTTTTGTCTCTTGTTGAAGCAGCACGCACCGTTCTGTGTATTTCTGTTATAATATTGAAATGAATGGTTTCAAAGTTACTTGCACTTGATGATCAATTTATATTATATTTATATTTTTGTTTTTAAAAAAGGAGCTGCTTGCAACTTTTGTCTTGTTTGAAAATATGAGTTACCTCATAATCATCTCACACTATAAATGCCTTTTCATTGTTCTATGATTGACATCAATAGCTGCTTGAAAATGGTTTGATGTTAAAAATATGGCGGATTATTACCAAAAATATTATTTATATATATATAACATGGTGAATGACATAATCATCAACTTTTGAGAACTGGATTGCCAGACCCCATGTTGGAATGTGATTCCATTCCGACTAAACAAAGATGGCTTTGGGTTCTACAGTGGTGTGAAATGGGCTAGCCGGGGTTTATACAGGTTGAATTGAACATCAGTTCATTTGTGTGAATATGACCCAGGTCTTTGTCTAAGTCTCTTAGGAGACATCTGATAAAATTTGAACCATAACTGCATATCCTCAAGGGAAAAAGTGAGCTAAGGGAGACAAACAATCCCTCAAGCTTTTCTGCTAGTAATTGTTCGATAATTTGAAGCTATAAAGTAAAAGTAATTTAAGTGATTGGCAAGTAGGATTTTCATAAAAATTAAACAAGAAAGAGAGAACCTGGGAGAGGGACCTCTTGGTATCTCTTTCCACATCTCACGGTGGGAAGTGGACTTGACCCACAGGACCAAGAATGAGAATAATTGAATGATAGTTGGTATATGATGTGATGCATAGAACTCTCTTTCATATTCTCACGTAACAATCAACCAAAACTGAAAGCAACCCCAAGAATATATATCTGGAGAAGCCAACCAAAACTAGCTCGTTTTACTTCAGGGGTTCTTTAGAGTAATGCCCTTCTCCGGACCCCCTGTAACTTCACGAAGCTACTTTGAATCCAAGCTTTGCATGAACAAATTGCATTTCAAAGGGGATGTATGGGCTTTACATTTGGTAAAGTTTACATCACTATATATTCAGTCATATTAACCACCAAGCTAGCCAAGAGGAACTTCTCCTTTCCCTCCCTCTATTTCGAATCAGCACATCCATGGCATCCCCGCTCGTTGCTCGCTCGGATCTCAATCAGCAAATGCTTTATTAGGATAAGACAGTGACTTGATGATGTGCATGCATGCATCATAAACCAATGAGATATCCTTCCAAGATTAAATTAAATAATGAGACAAATATAATACCTAATCTGTAAGTAATGATATTACAACTTACAAACTTATTATAATAAAACAAGTTCAGATATTACAAAACTATTGTGATTTTTACAAAAACTAAGAATAATTATAACTGCCATATAATATCAGTCTCGGTCAGGTAAGAACATGCCCCTATAAATTATAGGGGAATTACAGATTGGTTCGGCCACGGACAAATAATTACACAACAATCAATTGACTGCTAACTTCATAATAAATGACTACTAACTTAATTATTTGCCTATAGTCGGACCAATCTGTAATTCCTCCTAAATTATATCAGTATCCGCATTTAGGGTTGTACCCCTTGTCTTGGTGGGCTGCATATTGGCCCCATGTACTTTGAATCCACCAATGCACGGAGTACAACCTATAATGCAAGTATTGATATAACTTATGGGCCAGGCTATTGCCACCACATAAAATATTCTAAACCCCACATTTAATTTACATTTTTAAAGTTTTATGAAAAATATAAAAAAATTTATGAAAACTAATCATATAGTCTACTAGAAAACATCGTTCCGGACAATTTTGTAGAAAAAAGTTTTTCCAAAATCTGTCATTTAAGTAGATTTTTTGGCAATTTTTCATAGAAAATGAAATAGAGATTGTAAATGACCAAAAAGTCTGCTCAAATGATAGATTTTGGAAAAAATTTCTTTTACAAAGTTGTTCAGAATGATGTTTTCTAGTGAACAATGCTATTAGTTTTTATAAAAATCTTTTATATTTTTCATAAAACCTCAAAAAGTGTAAACTAATGGGAGGCTTTGAGTACTTTATGTGGTGGACAATAGTCTCACTCATAACTCATTTATATCAGCACATTTTTCAACCACCATTAAATATTTATATATGTACACACACATGGTCGATATTGATAATCTATAAGATTAAGCAAACTGGGTTTGTCCCACAATCAAGACATCCACAAACAGGTATTATACCCACACTTGGGTGTTTTAACACTATCAGAACACTATTGATCACTTTTACTATTTGTTAGTTTGTATTTTCACTTCCATTGCTTTCATTTTGGCTGGTATGAGAAACCAATTTGATAAGACAAGTCTAACGTTCAAGCTCTGACTCATCAATCCAACATCACAATTATTTATCTCCTAGAAGCTTCAGCATCAAAGCTTTTCATCCACGCCATTATGGAGAGAGAGAGAGAGAGAGAGAGAGAGAGAGAACAAGGAACACGCATTCTTTATGGCGGAAACAGGGTGGTTGTCTAGAGTTCTAAGAACAAGATTCTGAGAATAAGTACAAGTGGTTCTCAATGCACTTCTACTGTACAAATACATTGCCCACTACATGAGGACACACCCTCATAGATCCTCTTGTTTGGAAAGAAACCCCCACATGAAATGAATGAATGAATGAATATGAAATATTATGACACCCCACCCCCAAGCTCTGCCTTCTTTTATCAACATTATTGGCAGTTACTTGGGCCCCATTACCCCTTTAAAAAAATACTATAGTATTGCATCATAATAACAAAGAGAAAACAGCATCTCCACCCACCTCCAATATCTAGCAGCAATGAAGCTTGTCATTTACTTGATTCATTTATTGCACACACAGCCACACAGGCAATTCCTTTGTGTGCAGTAAATACACCATTTTCTGGTGGTTGATAATTTTAGTATGTAGTTGTGTATCTTCCTAACCTGAGATGAGAAACTTTACTATTAGTAACCGAGAGAGGGAAAGTACAAGAAAGAGAGTTATGGTGCTGGTGAGAATGAGTGAGTGCTGATCAAAAGTAGGCAGAAAAAATGGACTGCCCCCCTGCACCAATGTGTACTGGACAATGACTTGAATGGATTTGACACTGAAAATAGTGTCAGTTGTTCCAAAGCAGCCTCCTAATGCATGTAACCCCCCCTGCAGTAAAAACCATAAATTGCAGAGTCTGGATTAATAATGCCTATATAAAGAAGCTATAGTGCAGTTTGAGCTAAAAATGACCACTACATTGGCGTTGGGACGAGGTTAATCTCATGAAGTTGCAGCATTTCTTTATGATGGTTTCTACTTAGCATGGACGTTGAATTGGATTCCTGTTTTCATAGAGTAAGCTCATGGGTTTTGGCATAGAATTTGGAATATGGTTAAGGTATTTGGATAGCATCTGTACTAGTCTGTCTGTTCTTATCAGTATTGAATCTAGTACTTTGATAAATTAATGCAATTTTGTCCCATTTTGATGCTCGTCTTGATACGGCATTACCTCTTCTTCTTTAATTTCAAAGCAAAAGAGACTCAAATTTTCTATTTTTTAATAACTTGTCACTACCATACAAATCAACCCTTATAAGAAGTGGGTAGACCTATCAGACATCTTCAGCATTTTCCAATTCAATTTCCATGGGATCAATGTCCAAACAACACCATAATAAAGTTCTATATTTGTCAAAGGAGCAAAACATTGAGACACATAAATTATAAATCTACATTTGAACAATAAATGAAGTGTGGGCAATTTCCCCTCAAAGAGAATCATATGTAGTTGATGCCATTAGAGGTCCCAAAAAAAACAAAAAAGATGAGTAGGGAATCCTAAGCTTGACATGGCCAACAGTAGAGGATGACATAAGCCTTAGAAAACCAAGCATCCCTTGGTGGGAACACTAATTGAAAGTGAGATGAGAGAAATTTTAGTAATATCCACTGCCAATTCCATTTCTCATATGCTACCTCACTTCCTGTTCATTAAAATCCAATAGTTTTCTCCCTATTTAACAGCAGGCACCACCATTTCTTTGAGCCTCTATCCCTTCAATTACTTCCCATAAACCTTTCTAGCTTGAGGGTGGTGTTGCAATGATTTTCCAGAGGAAGGAAGAAGCAAATGAGATATCAGTCACTAACCAAGATGCTGTATCGAAAGCAAGTGACCCAGATAAAGGAGGAAATGGAGATGGTCATTTGGGGGAATGGTTGAGTTTAAGCCTCAATAGAAATGACCCCTCCACAGCTGGAGACAGTGATACCCAATCAAAACCTGCCACTAACAAGGTTTTCTCATGCAATTTCTGCATGAGAAAGTTCTTTAGCTCACAAGCTTTGGGTGGTCACCAAAATGCACACAAGAGAGAAAGAGGAGCAGCTAAGAAGCAGCAGTCTAACAGGATGATGATGACGACAACAATGGGATTTCCTCTCAATTCTGTGAGGGTCCGATCGATGGGTGTCCAGCCCCACTCCCTTGTGCGCAAGCCGAGCAGAGAAGGGACTGCCACAGTGGCAAGATTTGACGATGCCAAGGCAGGGTTTGGGATGGCATGGACACCCTTCATGTTTGAAGAAGCAATGAATTTGATTTGGCCTGGAAGCTTTCATGTGGACAAACTGCCCAAGAAACCATCGGATCTCAATAAGCTCGACTTAAATCTCCGGCTGTGATACATTTATCCGATTGCAATGCCTCCATTCGGATTGCTCTTTTTCGATTTTATGTATGTTTACATTTTTCTGAATTCTCATCCATCAAATAAATATAGTAACTTAGGTTCATCAATCTTACAAGAAGACTCAAAACTCTTTTGAGACACTTCCCTTGAAGCTGCCTAAAACAATCCTCCTTTTTTTTTTTTTTTTTTTGGGTGTAATGAGGAAACCCTTAGGTTGAAGGTTGCTTCAGCAAAAACTTAATCATGATTGATACCAGAAATTTCTATAACTTTCCTTCTACACCCTGATCCCAGTGAGATCTACTATTCCAAGGATGAATTGAAGTAAAAATCAATTTCTAGCTAGTATTGATATTGCCAGTTTCTCTAATGCTATATTTGGATAAGAAATTTTTAGGTAGAATTTGTCTTTGAGATGAAATTTGTAAAAAATTTATAAAATTTTTGCAACAAGCACCAATAAGGTTTGTGTTAGAAATAAATACAGTTGGATGCAACTAATTTAAGTGAATATGTATCAACTACCAAGTTAAGCTGGTTAGGCAAATATATGCTACACCCTTTCCTCCTTTTTATTTTTTACACGAAAGAATCCTTGCGACTTTGTAGTGGTACCATGGTGGGTAGGGAATAAGGATACGTACAGGGTTAGGTATAGGGATGGATCCCCTCTAATGTGACCTCAAAAAAAAAAAAATAAAAAAAATGAAAGAAAGAAGAGAGAGAGAGAGAGAGATTAGAGCTAGGTACAACATGTAGTTCTGTTTTTTGTATGTTGTACCAAAATACCTCACTTTCTCCTTTCATAAAAAGTTATTAACAGCTTTCCCAATACTAAAATGGAAAGAATAATTGTTAATAATTACCATGTGAAAGTTGAATGTCTCACATGAGGGCGATAAATTTTCTTACCTGGGATCAATTTCTTTACCCTTTCCTTGACCTAAAAAAAAAAAAAAAACCCATGAAAAGCATGGTTAGCTGGCAAGTTGACGTGGACCCCATTCGACTCGTAATGATCCGCAGCTCCCAACAAGCCTCAAATAATGGGCTAGACTTAGAGAAATTTAAGCCCACCGACGTTGCGGAGAATTGACACTAGTGAAAAAGGGAATGCTATTGCAACCCCATTTTTTTATCAAATTCCCTTTTTTTGTTTTACTTTTTAAGATTTTATGTAAAATATAAAAAAAATTTATAAAGGTTATAAAGGGTTTTGTTTTAATATTTTGTAAATTTTTTTTATATTTTAAATAAAATCTGAAAAATGAGAGGTGGTTGATAAAAATGAGGTTGCAATAGTGAAAAATCAGCTCCATAAAAGATTCCTAGCCCTAGAATCGCGGGTCGTGGACCACGTGAAAGTGCGCAGCACATTTAAGAAGCCCATTAGGACTTGTCAGGTTAGACCAGTTAAACATGTGTTCTCTGAGTTTTTTGTTTTGGCTTTTTTCGTTTTTCTTAAACAACGAGGTTTTCCAAATCTTTGTCTTGATGTTAGGTCATATAGGGGATTTGGATTTGGTACAATTTGCATCTTTAATTACATGGCTGCGATAATTTTTGAATGGACAACACATAACAAATAAAAGGGATAAATGGTGAGATTTAAGGATGTTTTTTTGTTTCACAGTAGCAAACGCTAATACTCTTCTTACAGCAGATTCAACCCTCAAATCCCAATATTCGTCTCTTTCATATCCTATTTTATGATATTTGAAGCCTATTTTTTTAAAATTTTTGTTATTGTTAAATTATAAAAAAATTTAAAAAAAAAAAAACTTTTGTTTTGCACTAATCTCTTAGAATACATCCCCATTCTGCGTTAATTAATGCATAAGATGAAGATGATTGACTTTAAGGAGAGTAATTTTGAACCAAAAGTGATTTCCGGCGGGAATCAGGAAAACAAAAATGTAACCAAGATCCATGAGCATTTCTGATTTACTGCTCGTTATTCTCTCTCTCCCTCTCTCTTCTCTTTCACAATGGCGTTTTACACTCTGTTTTCCGGTTCCTAAGCGGAAAACACTTATGGGCCTGAATTACCCTGACCAATCCAAGCCAACTCTGGCCTAATCTGACAAATCCTAATGGGCTTCTTTTATGTGCTACGGACTTTCAACAAAGGGAACGGCTATTGGCCCCCATTTTTATCACACCCCCAATGTTTTAGGTTTTTAAAGTTTTATGCAAAATATAAAAGTTTTTTACGAAACATGCCGTGATGTCAACAGAAAAACATCATTTTGAACAACTTTGCAGAAGATAGTTTTTCCAAAATCCATCGTTTAAGTAGACTTTTTAGCCATTTATAGCCTTTATTTCACTTTTTGCCAAAAAGTCTACTTAAACGATAGATTTTGAAAAAACTTTTTTCTACAAAGTTATTTAAAATGATGTTTTCTGGTGGATAACATGACCGTTTTTTTGTAAAAAAACCTTTTATATTTTGCCTAAAATCTTAAAAACCCAAACTAAAGGGGGGTTTGATAAAAATGTTTTTTTTTGGGGGGGGGGGGGGGCAATAGCCATTCTCCTCAACAAATCCCATGGTCCACAACCCTCAAAATTCTAGGCCTACAAATCTTAATATAACTGATTCGTCATAAATCCCATGGCGTTTTTTAAGGTGATGAGTGGGTTAGCTTCACGTACTCTTTGATCCAGGGATTTTGTTGGTCGATTCTCCCTCCTCATGTATGTTTAATTTACCCCTAATTACAAAAAATTAAAAAATAAAAAAAAGGAAAAAAAATGAAGCCAATTCTTCACCTAAGGGGTTGTTTGGTAAATCTGAAAACCTGACTAGCTGAAAATAAGTCTGTTCAATTTTGCTTTTATACTGTTTGGTAACTCTTATTTTCTTGCTAATCAGTTCAGTTTTGTTCTGAAAATAAGGCACAAACATAGCTTTTTTTCAAACCAACTGTAAGTTGGTTTTACTTAAAAATCATATTACAGTTTTGGACTGGACCAATCTGATCTAGTTTTTGAAGTTTCCAAACAAGTGTCAATTCCCTGGAATGTTGGTTGGGATTAAATTTCTCTAAGTCTGGCCATAATTTGGAGGCTTGTTGGGAGGCTGGGGACCATCATGAGCCAAATGGATCCAAGTCAAATTGCCAGCCAAGCCTCGAACTGTAGGTACAACCGGCCCATGGTATTGCCTTAAAACGCAATCTCATCATTGAATAAATAAAGAAAAATGGCACTCCCAGTGCTGAAATGGGAAAAACAAATGCTTATTTCTGGCAGGATCAGTAGGGCTGGCAAGTGACTAGAAGGGTGGATATAACCAAAAAGAACTCAATAAGCCTATGAGCATCTCCTACAACAGCCATGTGAGGTTGGTCAAGGATTGTTCATATGCCTTGACCAAATCAAACACTGCCAAGAATTAAAGAAATGCAATGACCTAGAAATCAATTAGCCTATGAAGATATACCACGATAACAAGTTTAACAACCATGTGAGGTTAGACAGGAGTGCTTAGATGCCTTGACTACATCACACTGCTAAAAAAAAGAATGGCCTCATCCACTTCCAATCTACCTATAACTCTATGTAACTATATCTCTATCCCTAGCTATCTATCAGCTTAATTATGTTTCCTTGTAGAGTTGTAACTCTTGAAGTAATAACTATTTTTTCTATTGTTTCTTATTGTCTTTTGGACAGGAAAAAATAGCTAACAACTATTTCAATCATAGTCTTAATGAAGATGCCTCTTCGTTTAGGCGGTAAAGTCTCTCGACATCGTACCAAAGACCTAGGTTTGAATCCCCACAAGGCTATCCCCCGTCTTCATTTTACTAATCGGCCTCTAACAATTGAATGGTTGTATATCTATACGAGTATATATAAAAGGGTTGGAAGGCCTTGGCTTGATCCCTTACCTTTATATCGACCTCGCTTCTAAAATTCCAAAATACCTATATTATCACTTATAGTTGAAAAAAGGCAAATAGAATAGTAATTTCATATTAATTTAAACTCAAATAAAAAAGAAAACCCATTGTCCCCATGCTTCTCTCCCAGAGATAACTCAAATATTGTGCATGTATATGCAATATTGTGTGTCATCACCTATAAGGCACATCATGCATGTTCTCTACAATATAAAATATTTTTACCATATATATATATTTTTTGGAACGAATATAACCATACTAAAATCAATTAGTGATTGATATTTGCATTATAATGGCCATTAACTATAAGCTACATCTGAGGCCAAGGCTCGGATGCTAGATATTAAAGCTGAAAATTGCTAATAGAAGCCAAGACAACTCAACTGCTTGACTGTCCCACTTACCAAAACCTCAGACTACACAAACTGTGCTCATATTAATTTTGCTAGGGTACCCAATATTATTAAATTCAAAAAACTCCTAATGGAGGCCGGCCTAGACAAATTAGTTTGTCGACTGCCCTACCGACTATAGTCTCGGGCCACAAAGGTTTTGGTCGCATTTGATTAAATTTGTGTGCTTGTATCATGACATTATTTTCTTGCCATGTACGTACCTTTATCCACAGGGAGGCAAATATGTCTTAATCGTTTGATTGCTACATCCCATGTTGGATTGCTACATACATAAAAAAAAATTATATATATACGGCGCTAAAACCTTGGTTATATATTATTTGTTATGATAAATCATATGATTACGTGGTTATATATTATTTGTTATGATAAATCATATGATTACGTGATACAGGTAATTACGGAATTAGTGTCCATTTGATATTTTGATCTTAGCCAGAAGGACAAGAAAGATATAACGAAATCAGTGTTCATAATTTATATTAACATATGTGTTAGCAAAATAATTTATATCAGCGAGGGCTAAAGGCTATCCATTTGGCATATACTCATAGAATTAAACTAACTAATCATTAGTGTCGGGGGGGACAGGTGGTACCCATCTCTTTAAATTTCGTATATATTTTTTAATATATCTAGGTTAGATTGTCGACCAGGAACAGATTTTCTCGAGTGATTGATTACTGGGAGAACCGATTAGAAAGTACTTGATGCATGGCAACTGGGGCGTGTGGGTTATCACACTGGTGTCCACTCTAAAAAAGAACTCAAAAAAAAAAAATAATAGTAACAAATAACAAATCGGTAACCACTCCCTTAAAAAGAATTTTTAAAAAATTAAAAAAAAAAAATCAAATCAAATCAAATAGCCTGTGTGTGGAGACTGGAGAGCAATCCTATGTCCTTGACCAAAAAAAAGAGGGGCACACATGCTAATGACTTTACAAGTTTGAGGCTTGCCTACATGCATGTGTGTAGATATATATATATATATATATATATATAGAAGCAAATGGCTTTGCTGGTTTTATGGCTAGTTTTTGAATTGAATGGGGTTTCAGTGTTACCGTTGGAGGAGTACCCTGAAGAAACAAAAGTTCTTTTTGTAGAGGAATCAGAGGGGAGTTCTTTTGTTGGTTGCTAAAAAAATTCTTTATTCACAAAAAAAAAAAAAAGAAAGAAAGAAAGAAAGGATGATGTAAGAAAATGTTATTCTTCGGGCTAGGTCAAGATATGATAATTGAGAAAAGGGTTGTGTGATTTACCCTTTTTCAGCTTTCCCATGTTAGGTACATTAATTATGAGTGTAAGAAAAATTTTCAATGCTTGGGATAGAGATCGAGTAAACGAAATAAAAAGCGAGCGCCAATAATGCTACTCAATGATATATAAGGACTCAAAACTCAATTATGTGATAAAATGCATTGCATTTGTTCCTCTGCCATTTGTTTTCCCCTTTGAAATGACAGCTCAAGAGCCATGGAAGGTGCACTGAAAGAAAAGAAAGAGTATGTGCCGGAAAAAGCAAAAGAGAAAGAATGAAGGGAGATATCATTTCCATCTTATGTACTGTGTTTATCTAATTTTACCACATAACACCATAAATGTCCTTGTCATCTTCGACTAATTGCCCCTAAAAAATGAGATAAATGTTAAACATATGATTCATCTGCCCCCACAGGAATTCGTTCCATTCCCAATCTCTTTTAGTAGAGTAACACTCATCTCCCACCTACATGCCCCATATATATATTTGTGGAAATCTTTTTAGACTTGTTTTTTTCTTTGTTTGTTTGTTTGTTTTTCTTAATGTTTTTTTTTCTATTTTTATAAGTACTCATTTTTCCAATTTAATCCTAATAATTATTCAACTTATTTAGAGTTGCTGATATTTGCTTGTTCACAAGTAATGCAAGATAGAAGCTAGCACTTAGTGATACCACAAGCAGATTTCTACATGCAAGGAAAGGTAATAATAGTTTTCATTTATGTTTATATTTATTTAATTATTTATTTTGATACTAAAAACTAGTAGGAAGGTGCGGCCACAGTGGCTTCCCTGCCTGAACGTGACCATATATAGTAGCATATTAAAACATCATTCTTATGGGGTGCAACCCTAATCCACTAATGTACGCATACATGCATGTGCAGGCCAGTTAAAGGTGTGTGTGGAAGCAGGTTGCACAAATCCCACATTGTAATTCTAATCGATTTTCATTTTTAGTGACATTTATTCGATTAGAAGGTGAGAGGTCGTAGTTTTTCTGCTTTTAAAAATGATTTTTACAGCCATGTTCTAATCAATTTAACTAATAATTCCTTTTCTCATTAACTAATATCCACACATTTTACTTTTTGCACACCAAACGATAATGTCTTTTGAAGCTGATGTCTTGAGTTCGACTTGCCTTCATTGGGACTATATAATCCCATAGAGTTTTATTTAGTTTCACTAAAAGAAAACAAGCATATTGCAATGGCAATTTTAAAAATTTCTATTGCAATGACGGAATAGCCGATGCAACTCTCAGTAATAAACCCTAACGGGGGTGCAAGTGATCAAGAACACCCCAAAAAAAAAAAAAAAGAGAGAGAGAGAAAAGAAAAAAGAAACAACTTCCAATGATTTGCTTCACCATTGGTTCAACGTATTCTTATCTATCCTAATTTTTCTTTGATATATCTTCGAGTACAAGTTTATATCTATATTTAGATGACCAATTATTGCATCTCCCCAAAAGGAGGAGGTGAGCCATTAGCTTGTCAAACATGAATACCTTAGAAAACGGTAGAATGACCAGACATTGATAAAGTAGAATTGACAAGGTTCAGCCAAAAATCCAAAATGCAAGTTGCAATTAATTGAAAGTAAATGATCAAAGGGACAGACGAACAAATTATGGTGGAAGACTAAGCTAACCTTGCACATATGAGCCAGTGTGCATGCATAACCAAAATTCGCTCCTTGTTTCAGGTTATTAGGCAAAAAATAAAGTCTGATGTAGAAAGCAATGAATGGATATATATATATATACTAGATATAGCACACGTGCGTTGCACGTGAATATTTTTAAATAATATTAGTTTCTATTTTTTTTTCACTAATCTAGGTATTTTTGTTTAGATATGCTGCAATGGAAAATCGATTTTAAGGGGTTCTTCATGTATTTAGAGTACATCCTTTTTTGGGTTTCATACATCCTTTTTGGGTTTCAGTTGGAACTTTTGAGGTATGTATCGTATTTTATTTCTCGGTTTAATGAGTCTAATCGGTTTCTCAGAACTATGGGTATTTCGTTTCGAATGATTTTTCTTTTCTTTAATTACAGTACCTATTATGATTACAAATTCATCTAATTTATAAATTCATAAAAAATCAAACTTATTCTCTAACAATACCGTATATATATATATTATAATTTGTAGTTCTCTAACAATACCACACACACACACACACACACACACACACACACATATATATATATATTATAATTTGTAGAGTAAAACTTACCAGAGAATGAAGAAGTCACCATTAACTAGAGAAGGGAGAAGTTACAACTATTCTTGATGGAGAAAGTGGAATTTACAATCTGACTGTTTATTTATTATATAGGAATTATAGTTTCCGTTTTCTTTGAATTCCTATTTATGTTTTATATATTAAGGTATGTGTTTTAAAATATATTAAGGTATGTGTTTTAGAATTATAGTTTCCATATTCCTATATATTTCTATTTATTATATAAGAATTATAGTTTCTGTTTCCTTTGAATTCCTATTTGTGTTTTGTATATTAAGGTATGTGTTTTAGAATTACTATATTTCCTATATATGCAGAAGGATGGGTAGTTGTGTATTTAAAAATTAAAATAAGTGTATATTAGTCAATCAAAAGTTTTTCTTACATTCATCTTTTTATAGGTAGTATAGATATAGATATAGATAATAGCTAGATGCGTACCACCGTGCGCACATTATTCACACCCACTTATTATTATTATTATTTTTTGTTGGTTTTTTTTGGGTAAAAATTTGTATCTGAGGGAAATTATGTCTTTCATTTGTTTCAGCTAGTTTCATTTTTTTTTTTCTTTTCTTGTTTTACGTTTTTATTTTGTTTTATGTTTTTATTTATTTCATAACTCATTCACTTTCAAGTGACCACAACTGTATTATCCAAAAAAAAGAAGAAGGTAACCACATGATGAGTCTGATAGGTATGGATAATGTATGGTCACAGGAAACCATATGAGGGTATGTTCAAATTGAACAACAAAAACTGTCTATATTAAATAGATATATAGCTTTGAATTTAGTGGAAAAAAGAAAAGAAAAAAAAAGGAGGAAATTATAGACCTTTGTAATATATATCGGTATGTGAAATATCCTACAAAACCACACATATTTGAAAAATAAAAAATAAAAATATTTCCCATACAATGAAGGGTTCTGCAGCCGTGAATTTCACTAGCTTGTAATTATTTTTAAAAATAATACATTAAAAGATGAAAGTGTGGGTGTGTGCAACTCTCTTGTTCTGACATATTATTTAATAATAATAATAATAATAAAAAACAGCTCTCTTTTCTTGCATTTTCGTTATCTTCTAAGGCTTAGCCACTGAGGGAGCTATATGGGAAACCCTGAATGGCCTAAATAGTCGGAGCTTTAAGATCGATTGTCAACGTACGGATCAGAATTTGCTGCAATTAACATGATGATGTTAGAGAAAACTTAAGAGATTGATGCAGAAAGATCGACTTTCAACATATTAGACTGTGCTGCGATTAACATTATGATGTTAGAGAAAACTAAAGAGATGCAGACCAATCAGCAATCACTCGCTAAATCATTCCCCCACTCGGACAAAAGATAGCATACCCCACCAATATCACGCGTGAGTTAAATTGTTCTTGGACTTGGAGGACATCTACTTAACTAATTCACTGCTTCACGGGATAACAAAACATATCTGCATGTGTTTCAAAGATTGCGTTGAAAAATGAAACAACACATTAATTATTATTATCATTACTCATTCAGTCTCACAAAGATAGGCATTGTTTGATAAAATATAGAATTAAAAAAAAAAAAAGAAGTGATCATTACAAAGACTTGTCATTTATTAAGTATCATGTTTTCAAAAATACCCATTCTTTTTTTGTATTTGGTTTTGTGTTAAAAGTAATTATTGAAATAACAAAAGTTAGTATAGGAAACTTAAAAAATTTATAATTTGACTTTTCAAGATGTACAAATATTTTGGGACCAAAAAAAAAAAAAAAAAGATAAAAAAAAACAAAAATGGCCCATCTTTGTAGGATGAAATGAGTATTATTTTTTTTATCTTTAGGCACAAATGATGATATAGGGATGTGAAATGTACATATGCATCCCAAAAGCAAAAATCATTTCCCATATTGCTCTCGGGGAGAAGAAGTTTCATGTAATTGTGATATGGTCACGTGGTATCATGGGCCAATTAGAAACAAGCAAAGTGGGATTGTAGGTTCAGAAAGTACGCTGACACTCCCACTTTGCTTACTTCTAATTGGCCCGTGACACAATGTGGCCGTGCCATAGTTACATGAAAGTTTTTGCCTATCAGCGGTTGTGGGGATGTGAGTTTCATTTAGGTTGGAATTATAAGTTTACTCAACGCTATGTTTGGATAAGGAATTTCTAAGTGGAATTTGCTTTTGAGATGGAATTTGTAAAATTTTTATAAGGATTTTGTCCATCTCATCCTTATAAAAGTTTTACAAATTCCATCTCAAAAGCAAATTCCACCTAAAAATTCCTTATCCAAATGTAGCGTAAAAGTTTTTCATAAAACTTGTCTTTTTTCAGAAAAAGATAATAAGTCTAAAAGGAGATGATCGAAAACACTATAGGGGAAAATCTTAAAAGACGAAAGCGTTAGTTTTTGCAAATGTACACAACTATAGCAGAGCATAAATGGCACCATTGCAACCAGCTCCCTCGATCCCTCCTCAATCTTTTATTTTTAATTTTACTTTTTAATTTTTTTAATTTTATTTTCTTAGGCTTAACCCCTAATTAAGGAAGATGCTGAGGGGTGTAGAGTGGGGAATTATATTGCATGAATCTTATAATTAAAACCCTAACCATTCTGTAATCAGAGTTTAATTATGGGGATGGATGGGCTGTTGGGTGTTTTTCCTATTAATCAAAAATTACATTTAAAACTTAAAACCTGAGGGAGATCTATATATATGGGAAACGCTCAATGGCTAGAGAAAGGGTTTGATCGAAAAATAGTCTGAGGATTAATAAGATTTTCGACAGAGAATTTGCTGCCATTAACACAATGAGTTGAGAGAAATCCTTAGTGGACGGCAACAAAATCAGCTAGCTGTACTCAGTTATTACCTCACTTTTATAACTGGTCGATCGATCATTGTCTACGTACGGGATTGCCCCAAGCACAAAAATAGCGTATGTGCCCCACCAAGGCCACGCGTGAGTCATGATGTTGGTTTCGGAGAAAATCTGCCTAGCTTCACTGCTTGACAAGATAACTCTGTATATATGCCGCGGACTTTTAGGTACTCGTTGAGCTTTAAAAGCAACATATTGGGAGAAAAACACCAAGGGGGTTCAAGAACCATTGCTGGTATCCACTCCTTGCACTTGCAAGGGACCACCTAGCCTCTAACTTTAGAGTGGTGCATGAACTACTCACCTATAATTAGAGGCACATGAATCATTTACATATGGATTTGCACACATCATCTATGCATGCATCGAGAGGGATCGACTAGCATTTTCCTTACTATTTTTAAAGTAAATTGGCCCGAAAAAGTTCAATCTAAAAGCATCGTGATCAATTTGGCTTCATAGCTAGATTCATAAGGAATATACATGGGCTACAAAAATGGTTCCTTTTCTTTTTCCTGATCAGCAAGGAAAAATTGAAAAGTTGAACGTACAACACATGAATTAGAGAATAGTCAGGAAAATTCTAGCCCCACTCGAAGGAGCCGTGAGCCCGTGAAAGTGTAGATGAATGAAGTTTTGACCAGAGAAATTAAGCTTCAAAAAATTGATGTCTGCCCAACCACCTTGAGTCCTTGACCATGCTCCTTTGAAAGCAACAAAAAAAAAAAAAAAAAGGAAGAGAAGGAGTTGAAGTCAATTACGTGAAAATCCAAGAGGATTAAATTGATAATATGTTGGAACAATTCAAAACAACAAGGCCTGTACAATGTTGAAATATTGATGCGTATGTTTCCATATCAGTGACTAAAATACTAGTATTATATATGCCCGGGGATGAGAACGAGTCCCGGTCATTGCACGCTGGAGCACCCCTAAAAGTTTTCAACTTTTACATGTATGCATGCAACCATGCATGTCATCCTTCGCTTTCGATAGCAGTTGGGGAATCATATTTTTCTAAAGTATGTTTCCAAACGTGGGGATTGATATGCTCAAAATATAGACTAAAGGTTTTTTTTTTTTTTTTTTTTTAATTTTTATTTTGATGGGTTTGAATTCTCTATATATGTTGGAATTTTATACAACCCTAGACTACGGGTGCTCTGAACGTGGAAAGCAAGGCGAAGCCGGTGTTTACAAGCAACATGGAAGGGAAAAAAAATGGATTCTTGGTGGTTGAAATATTCTGGGAATATTAGTTTTGCCTGCCCTATTTCGTAGGGCAAATTCCGACATCCTTTGAATGAAATTACTATATTGTACATCATACGTAGTCTTTGAAATTCCCTTTTCTATTTCTTTTTTCATGGCTTGGTAAACAATCTATTTTTGTTAATTATATGGGTATTGCTTGCTCATGGTCTTCATAATGTCAGCTGTAACAGGCTTGTAGTTGGTTACACACTAATAAAAAAGAACAGGTGGGATACTTTTCTTTTTTCTTTTCTTTTTTTAGTGGCGGGAGAGGTTGTAAACGTCATGAAACCAGTGTTAACTTTCAAGTGTCATGCTAGCTAGTCCCCAGCCCACTTGCTTCCCCTGCTGTAATGAGTCGCTGTAAGCCTTCTGCAATACCCTCGTTAGAAACTAATGAAATTCCCAAAATGAAAGGAACCTCTCTACTAATCATGATTCGGTTTGCCGATGCACCCAAATAAAAAAAAGAAGAAGGAAAAACAATAGAAAGAAGAAATATGTTTGCCAAAAATAATGCATCATGCATGCATTTAGAGTCTTAGCAAGTGAAATTCCGGCTTTACCAAGCCTATAATACCTAGAAGGGGGGTTGAATAGGTATTATGTATAAATCTTACCCAAATTTGATTTCAAGTCAATTAATCTCTTTTACCACAAATAAATCAGTCACACAGCAAGCATAAAAGTAATTAACAATGGCACAAGAGATTTTTACGTGGAAAACCTTAGATGGGAAAAACCACAGGACCTCATTCAGTTGAAGCAAATCCACTATGAAATAAACAAGTACAAGACACACTTACAGACCACACAAGGACTCATGTAGTTGTCTTCACTCTCACGATCATAAACGATCGATCTCCGTCGTCACGGCTTTGGTCGCAACCAACCTCTTTCACAGCGATGCCTTCAATCACGAACTCACAAGCTTGATCACTGTCGCAACGGTCTCACAATCATCCAAGGTTGTGAATGGTGTGTGGTTTGATGGTCTCTAGAGCATATGAGTGAAAAACCTAGGTTAAAGTGCTCTAGAGAGGTTTTAAGAAGATGAATAATGAAAACCTTAAAAGAGAGAGGCTTGCATCCTCCTCTCAATGATAAAAGACTCTATATATATAGTTTAAGAAACCCTAAGTAGTTGTACCACGTTTTGGAATTAAAAAGGCAAGTTTTAAAACTTTAAAATCTGTTTTTTACGAGCCCGGATCGATCCGAGGTCATGCCGGATCGATCCGCGTTGACAGAATCAAAACCGCATTTCTAGAACAGTATGGATCGATCCACGAAAACCATGGATCGATCCACCTAGGCAGTAGCAATATCTGCATTTTATAATACCATAGATCGATCCGCATAAGCCATGGATCGATCCACCTGGGAAGAAAAACCTCAGAAACTAAAAATTCTTTTTCAAAACCATTTTTATAAATAAAGAAATATTGAAAATGATTTGAAATGATTTTTAAACATTAAAACTTAGGCTTCTACAGTTACTTACCTTTCCTAAGAACAATTGTGAGTCGAAGCTTTAAACTCCACGCTTTGTCTCAACTTTGCAATTTCATCAATCTTCAATCAACCCAAGACTCAACCATCCTTTGGCACGGAATATGACAACATTAAAAACATGGTCTTTACAATCTTCCCCTTTGGCAATTCCGTGACAAAACCAACCTAAATCTCGACATGAGATATAAGACCTATTCCCAAACCACAAAACTGAACAAGTCCTAAACTCACTATGAGAATTACAACTCAATAAAGAAATATTATATGGAAAGAAGCAACAACAATACTAACTCTCATACTCAACTTATTAACCTGTGATCTATGATCTGCAAATAAGAACAAACAATACCCAAGCATAATATCACAGAAATAGATTAAAAACTCAATGATATTCTATTCTCCTCCAAGCATATAGATATTCTCCCTTAAGCATACAAATATTCTCCCCCAAGCATACAAACTCAAATTCAAAACTATTCTCCCCCTTTTTGTCATGAATTGACAAAGGAAAGCACACATATAAAAGAATGAAACCACATTAGAGGGAAATCAAAGAATAGCAAGAAGAACTAAGTGATTTCACTAACCAAGCTTTAAGAACAACATATCAGAGAGATGAAAACATCAAAGAGTCTTAAACTAGGATCCAATCTCAACACCACCAGCATCAACATCCTCACATCGAGAGACAAAATGTACTCAAGATGAAGGCACAAGTGATAACAACTCATATTTACTCTAACAAGAAATAACAACTCATATTCACTCTGACAAACACTCTTAACTCCCCCTCAAATAAGGCACAAAAAGAAATAATAAAAAATAAACAAAACATATGCACTTGACAATACGAGGATATGTTAGGGTGTTCCACAAATATAGAAAAAGAACTAAAATTGAGACACCATTCCACAATATAAAAGCACATGAGTCATCAAGGACATAATTGTAAATTTTCAATAAAGTCCAACACACTTATGCACGATTAGAAAAGTTATTCAAGAAAGTTCACATGCTAAGTGTATAATGGACTGACAACGCTAACGGGGTCGGTTGGCAAAACTACTCATGCTAACTAAAGTCTAATAATTCCAAAGAAATAAAGAAAAAGAATTCAAATCATGTTAGAATCGAAAAGATTGCTTTTCACCCTTTGTAATGTTTCTTTTTCTTTTTCTTTTTCTATGAGCTTTGGGAATTATTTTGTAGGTATCAAGTTTTCGTACCTTTCCCATAGTTGTCAATTTTTTAAGCCAGCATTCACTTTTTATTGAAACTAAACATCAATTTTTTTTTTATCAACATGATGGCTTTCACACTTTCACGTAGCCAGCCCTCTCCATGAATTACCTCAAGTTAGCTTCGGACAACGCGAAGGTAGCCCTTTTCATGAGACATAGGGATATGCATAACATATAGGTCATTCAAATTCTAACATCCCAAGAAATTTTCAGTCATAGATTTAACAATTCATAGAATTAGCCTAAAAACCCCAAAGTCATATGTTAGTGGTGCAGTGTAAAGTGTATAGCATGTAAATTCAGAACTACTCTACTAAGTGTGCTTAAGAGAGTGAGACTAAATATCACATTTATCAATTTATAAATTTCAACTCAATATGACAATCACAAAGGATATAGTCTCAACATCTTAGTACAAATCATATATAAGTAAAACACACAACTAGCCCAGAATAGCCAAACACACAGGAAAATCTTTTTGGTTTTTCTGAATTTTTTCATTTTTTTTTATACCAATGAAAAAATAAAAACAAATCAACTCCAAAGAAAAACAAAAACACACACAAAATCAATAAATCCTAAATACTCCATAACTCTAGAAATAGCATGAATGACATAGAGAAAAGATCACACCTAGAGCACTATGGATAGTTTAAGGTCTTTGCGGACCATAGGTAGTTTAATGTCATTTCGGACAAGCCAACTCAACTAGAATCTAGCACAATGCCTTTACCCTTATCCTTTTGCACAACACTAACAAGTGGGGTATGACATTCAGAATCCTTTTTCTTCACCCATTCTTTCCTAGCAATGAATCTCTCTCTAGGAAAACTCACAGTTTGTATAGAATCACTCATAAGATCATGGGAAGAAGTGCCTGATCCTCTATGGGCAATTTGTCTCAAATCAACAACCTTTTGACATAGCTTCCTAAGACAATCACCTACATTGTCCCAACTCAAGATAGAATTTCTAGAAGTCCTAGAAGAATCATTCCTACGATGAAAACAATTAGGTCGAATGTGACCAACTTCACCACAATGGTGACACACAGGAGGACTCCTAAGAGAGGATCTATTCCAAACATAAGGAATATCATATCTGTACGGGGTAAAATCTGCGCCCCGAACTATGTGTTGATGATGGAGCTTGCTCTCTCACCTGGACCTGCAATCACAAGCTTGCAAAATGGGTCAGAGGGTAGGCCAAGGTGGGTTTTGGCTGTGCCCTCTCCAAAGCTTAAGTCAGAAAACTCTTCTGGGAGAATGAGGCAAGGAAGAAGATGAATTTTAGAGAAACTAGGGTACTGTAGCTTACCAAATTAGGCTGTATCGTATTCTCTTTATACCCTCCTATACGGACTGACCATGTGAGTTCAGATAACTGCCTTGGTTAGGTCAGATCTGACCATGGTTTTCCCATAACCGTCTGACCATGGTTTGTTGATCATGGTTGGTCATGGAACCATGGTTTCTAGTAACCGCTGTGTCAGGAATTACAGCTGCTGTGACAGTTTTGGACTGTAGTAGGATTTGGATTGTAGTGTGAGTCATAGGACAGGTGTCCCGAGATGAGAGCAGGGTCCCGAGCTGGAAGATCACGTGGTTTACAGCAGGTCTTACCGTGTGGTATTAACCACGTGTCAAATAATGCGGTTTAACTCCTTGGCCCGAGTTGGGTCGTAGGGGAAGGATCGCGTGCGTTGCGGTTGGCCGGGTTGAATTGTCTTTGCCACGTGTCAGCGTTTCAGGCCTGAACCTTCCCCCGAGCTGAAACCTCGGTTCAGAGATCTTTCCACACAATTTGCCCCAAATTATGACATTCCTGAGTTGGGACTTGTCATAATTTTGTTTTGCTAAGTGTTTTTTCCCTGTGCCCCTATGCCGTTTGGCATTCTAGGGCTTAGCTGGCAGAAAGCGGTTAAGCCTTTCCGTATTCCAAGGTGCTGATGTCATGCGCCTTGGAACCATACGATCTGCATTTAATGCCCCAGGAGCATTATGTCTTTGGAGGGAAGTAAATCACTGCTCACTTTAACCTTTGCATTCTCTCTCTTCTCTCTATTCTCTGCCTTTTCTCTCTGCTTTCTGTTCTCTGCCTTCTCTCTCGACTTTCTGTTCTCTGCCTTCTCTCTCTACTTTCTGTTCTCTACCTTCTGCTTTCACCAAGAAAACACCGTATTTTCTACCGGAATCCACTGTTTACGCCGTTCGCTTGTGGGAGAAGATCCATTCTGTTCTCGTTTGCTGCCTTACGAATCGCTTCTCCGGCGCTGTTCTTCGTTGGTACTGTTCCTGTTCCCTCCACTTTTTCAAAAGTGATTCCTTGGAGTTTCTTGGCACCGCGCCGTCCAGTTTCTCCGAAGAAAACACCTTTCTGACCACCGTCTGATCTTTGCGAAGGTATAACTTTTATTTTATCTTCATTCTTCAATTTGTTCGGTATATTTTCTTTCTTCGCGGTTGTTGGAGACGTTCTTGGGGTTTGCTTCACAATCCTAGGGTTTTCCTCTGGTTTTTGGGGCAAATCACCAAGATACCAATTTTCCCGCCTTTTAGGGTTTGAAAAACTCCATCTCGGGGTAAATTTGAGAAAGAGGTCACTGGTCTCCTCTTTTGTCTTTTCCCAACACCGAGTTTAGTATTCCCCGAGCTAACACTTAGAAAAAATTTTAGGGTCTGTCAAGGCAGGAGTAACATACCTGTCAGGACTTGACTTTGAAGTTTTAGGTCGGGGCATGTTGGCATGGGTTGAGTTATCCTTGGATTTAACCTTCCCCTTTCATCTTGGTAGATGTCTTCTTTTTATGACATTAGGGAGAACCCTGCAAAGATAGCAGAGTTTAGGGCCTTGTACGGGTTTGAAGACGGGAAGTTTAGCTTCCGCTTTGCTGAACCCGGGGAGGACGTCTATAGGTCAGACGCCAAGGATGGCCTCCCCGTTCCCATTGCTGCGTTCATGGAGGGTGGAGTTCGTGTCCCCTTTCCTGACCTCCTCAATGACTTCCTCCTCTACTGTGGGATAGTCCCGACTCAGCTGGGGCTGAACTCCTTTAGGATCATCCTGGGGGTTCATGTCTTTAACCAGATTCTAGGGACTTCTGTTGGAGTGCGGGAGATACTCCATCACTACAAAATCTGCGCCCTTAAAAACAAACCCGACGTTTACCTCTCCCTCAAGCCTAGGAAGAAACCCTTTGTCACTCACATCCCAGACTCCAACCCAGGAGCTCACGACATTGTGGTCTTCGTGTACGGGCCTGTGGATGGGACTCTTCCCCCTGATGCTCCCATCATTCCCCGAGAGAGAGGCTCTAGCTGTAAGAACTCAACGAGATCATTTTTCTTCTTTTCTGTTTTATATGACCCCGAGATGAATATTAGATTTCATGGTGATACTTATGTTATGTTTCCTTCTAGCAGCTCCTCACACCAACGAGCCTGCTGACGAACTGAACGAGGAGGATATCCAGAAATTGTTGGGACATCAAGTCAGCCAGCACTGCCGTTCGGCTGAAACCTTGCTCAACTACTACGCGAGGTACCAGACTTGGGGGAAGGCGAGTTACCCCCATTGGGAGCAGCCTGACGACGAGCTGACCCGCGTGGTGGAAGAAGAGGTGGAGAGAGGAGAGCAAGAGGGAGAAAAGGAAGAGGGGATCTGCCTTCAACCTGAAGGGAAAGGCGCTGAGGAAATTAGGCCCCTGGACAAGACGGGTCGCCGCGCCCCCTTCGTCATTGAGAGCTCAAGCTGGGAGGAGACCGTCTCCCAAGCCATGGAGAGGAGAGGCTCCAATCCCCCCCCCGCCAAGAGACAAAGAACAGACTCCGGCAGCTAGAGGACCAAGAAGGACTCTGGAATGAATTTGAGGGCTCTGGTTGCTGAGAGAAGGGCGGCGGAGAAAGAGGCCTAGGAAAAGAAGGTTGCTGAGCAGAAGCAACAGCAGTAAAAACAGCAACAGCAGCAACAGCGGCAGAATCAGCAGCAGCAGAAGACTAGCAAGGCTGCTGCTGTTGCTGCTCAGGGCCCAGGTCGGGATGCTGGCAGAAAGCCCACTGACCCCAACAGTGGCAAACTCATGTCCAGCGCCATGAGGGGGCAGGACGTGGGCAGGCCCCAGGCGCCCGAGATTACCGGGAAGGGGAAGGCTCCCGTGGTTATTCCTCTGAAAAACAGGAGACCACCTACGACCCCCGAGCAGCAGCCCGCTGTGCAAGGGTTTGGGCAAGGGGGTCCAATGCCCTGGTGGCCGGAGGTGGGAGCGCTCCTTCCCGTGCCGAGATAATAGCTAAATTCCCCGAGGTACATCTTCACTTTTTTTTCAATTTCATAGTTGCCCCACACTTGAAAATCTATCACGGATTCTGGTTGACTTTATGTTTCATCACGTGCGTGCAGTTCCCGGTACCCACAGACAAGGCTGTCACCAGCTCCTTCTCTGCGGAGTACAACTTCAAACAGCTGGGGAACCTTATGAGGCTCCCGGCAGACATGGAGCACTTCGGGAGGAAGTCCGCCTTCGACAATCTCCGCTTCGGGTTTACAAGTCCTTACCGAGTAAGCTTCGTTCCTTTGTGGTTTCCGTTAGATGTTATTCAACACGATCTCTGACTTGTTGATGTTTGTATAGGGCTGCCAACAAATTCTGCTGGCAGGCGACCTCTTCGAGACGGAGGATAAGAAATTGCAAATTGAGGTCGCCAAAGTCCGGAGTGAGTACGACAAGAAGCTGGAAGACGCTGAGGCAAACTGCTCTGCGGCTATGTCTCAGCTTCAGAAAGTGAAGTCTGAGTGCGAGACTTTCAAATCCACTACCGAGAGCACCGTCAGCAAATTGGAACTCACGAGGAAGGACTACGCAGATTTGGAGGCTGAGCTGAGGAAGGCGAAGGACGCCCATAACGAGCTAGCCCAGGAGAAGCGCGAGCTGGCGAGAAAGGTCCGGGCTCTCGAGGCTGAGGTAGAGAAGGAGAAGGCCTCTGTGGAGAAGGCGGTGGCTGAGGAGGGGGAGAGCGTGAAGGCTTCCCTTGTTGGGCAGTTGACCACTGAGCTCGAGGTCACCTACAAATTTGCGTGGGAGACCTTGGTCGAATTGGCCTCTGCCTAATTCCCTGGTATTGCTGATATTCCCTTCGAAAGGAGGGATATCCCCTCGGATTACAACCCCGAGGGAGGTGATGTCGGGGAGGCTGAGGTGGAGGTTGCAGGCGACGATGAGGTCGAGGAGAATGATCCTGAGGTCACGTCCCAGCCTAATGCCACCATTGAAGCCGAGAGGGTCGTTGACGCTACCAATGACACTTCGGTCACTGCCAATGGGGATCAACCTGCAAATGCAACGGAAAGCACCACAGAGGCTACCCCTGATCTACCTCTGGCTCCCATGGCCCCTCCTGCCTCTGCTGATCCTGTCTCAACACCCGAGGTGGTTCGTCCAGCTGTTGGGGACTCGGGGGAGAAGTAGCTATTTTTCTCTTGTTTTTTCTTTTTTCTTATTCTTGGCTGAGTGCTGTAATTTGTACAGATTCTTGTAATACCTTTCTCTTGGAATGAAATACACAATTTTTCTTTATCGTGTGCATCTGTCCTTTATCCTTATATTGGCTGTGTGTTTGAATGTGTTCTCGGGATAAAATCCCCTGTTGTTGTATGTGCACTGTTCATCGGCGAGAGTAATTAAACCCACTCCGACCACGGGCTCCAATTAGGGCAGTGATGGACTTGAGCATCTTTTAATCATTGTGTGCTTAGACCCACCCCTGGATATGCTGTTGCGTTGAGCCTATTCTTAGGCGAGACTTCATTTTGAACCCATTCTTAGGTTCAGCGTGCTCAAGCCATTTATTAGGTGAGACTTATGCCCATTTTTAGGCAATTTTTTGTTTGGACCCGTTCTTGGGCAAGACTTCATTTTTAACCCATTCTTAGGTTCAGCGTGCTCAAGCCATTTATTAGGTGAGACTTGTGCCCATTCTTAGGCAGTTTTTTGCTTGGACCCGTTCTTGGGCAAGACTTCATTTTTAACCCATTCTTAGGTTCAGCGTGCTTAAGCCATTTATTAGGTGAGACTTGCGCCCATTCTTAGGCAGTTTTTGACTTCGACCCGTTACTGGGAAAGTGCCTCTAGCTCGAATGATAAATAAGCGATAATATCTCTGAATAACCTCTGAACTTGTATTGAGTAATCATTGAATGTAATTACAACTTTCGCTATCGGTAAAACAATCTTAGATTAGCTATATTAACTGATCTCGGGAGCTCTTATCCAGTCTCCAAGCTCTTTAGCCTGTACGAACCTGTACCCCCAACGTGGATGACCTCGTAAGGACCTTCCCATGTTGCCCCGAGCTTCCCATCCGCAGGATTTCTGGTTCCGGCGTTGACTTGCCTGAGTACCAATTCTCCAATATTGAACTCCCTTGACTTTATTCTTCGGTTATAATATTTTTTCAACTCTTGTTGGTAAGATGCCATTTAATTCGAGCCCTTTCTCTTCTTTCTTCTGCTAAATCCAGATCTTGAGACAAAACTTGATCATTTGTTGCCACGTCATAAGATTCAGTTCTGAGACCCGGTAGACCCAACTCTGTTGGTATAACTGCTTCCATTCCATAGGTCATGGAAAATGGAGTTTCTCCAGTGGACCTCCTCGGAGTAGTTCGATATGCCCATAGTACAGAATGCAGCTCATCAGGCCAAGACCCTTTCACATTGTCTAGCCTCCTTTTTATCCCTGCGACTATGATCTTGTTAGTTGCCTCTGCCTGGCCATTGCACTGCGGGTAACTCGGGTTAGAATACCACCACTGAATTCCATGTTCTGCACTAAATTCCCGAGTTCTTTTGCTATCGAACTGAGTTCCGTTATCCGATACGAAAGCTCTCGGGATCCTGAAGCGTGTGATAGTATTTTCCTAAAGGAACTTGATAATATCGGAATCTTTAATTGATGCAAGCGCGATGGCCTCTACCCATTTAGTAAAGTAGTCAGTTGCGATGAACAAGTACTTCCTATTACCCGAGGCGGTGGGTAATGAACCCACGAGATCTAACCCCCACTGTGCGAAAGGCCACAGACTGGACATGGGATGCAACTCCTGAGCAGGCTGGTGTATCTTGTCAGCAAACATCTGACACTTCGGGCATTTCCTCACGTACCTGATAGCGTCCTTCTACATGTAAGGCCACCAGTAGCCCTAAGTGTTTGCCCTATGGGCTAGTGATCTTCCTCCTGCGTGACCTCCACATGACCCTTCGTGGAGTTTAGCCAGCAGGTCTAACACTTGGTCTGGGTGTACGCACTTCAGGTATGGTCCTGCATAAGATCTTTTATAGAGAGAGCCCGATGGAGATAACCAAAAACGAGCTGACTTAGCACGAATTCGGTAACCCTGATTGCGATCCTTGGGTAGTTCATCCCTCTGTAGATAAGCAACTATCTCGTCCATCCAGCTTGGTGTCGAGGACTGAATGTCCGAGATGAGCTCTTCTGTCCCGATGTTGGGCTCTTGTAAGACTTCGACATTTATGGTTCGAGGGGTATCCGTTTCCAATGCTGCAGCCAGGGCAGCCAACCCATCTGCATGTCTGTTCTGATCCCTCACGAAGCGCTTGAACTCAATACTGGTGAATCCCGCAGCTAATTCCCATACCTTGTGCATGTACGTAGCCATTCTTTCATCTTTGGCTTCATATTCTTTGTTTAGCTGGTTAACCACGAGCCTGGAGTCACTGTATACTGTCAACTCTTTTACCCCTATTGCTCGGGCCATCCCAAGTCCTGCCACAACTGCCTCATATTCTGCTTCATTGTTTGAGGCTGAGAACATAAGCCTAACTGCTTGCTCGATGATTTCTCCCTCGGGATCTGTCAGCACAATTCCCAGATCTGCTCCTTTCGCATTGGATGCCCCATCCACTTTGAGCTCCCATCTCTTCCTCTTTTCGGTGTTTATATTGTCCTTCCCCCCCAGTTCGAGCGAAGAGGATTTGAACTCTGTCTGTCCCGAACTGGAGTTAGGATATGCAAAATCGGCAATAAAATCGGCTAATATTTGCCCCTTAATTGCAGGTCGGGGTTGGAAGTGAATGTCGTAAGCGTTGAGTTCTACCCCCCACTTCGAGACTCGTCCTGACAAGTCAGCTCTGCGGAGGACATCTTTGAGTGGATAGTTGGTGAGCACGGTGATAGGATGAGACTGAAAGTAGTGTTGTAGTTTTCGGGAGGCTGTGACAAGGGCTAGGATTAATTTTTCAAGGGGTAGATAGCGAGTTTCAGCATCTAACAGCGTCTTGCTAATATAATAGATTGGCATTTGAGTAAGTTCGCGCTGGGCCAGGAGAATGCCACTGAGGGAATGAGCTAAGACAGCAAGATAAAGGTAAAGAGTTTCCCCGTGGTGAGGGTGGGTCAGGGTGGGGAGTGTTTCTAAATGAGCGACTAACTTCTGATAAGCTTCCTGGCACTCCGTGTTCCATCCCGAGTTAGTGCTCTTCTTCAGTATCTGGAAGAATGGGTGGCATTTATCTAATGACCTCGAGATAAATCTGCTGAGTGCTGCCACCATCCAGTTCAACTGTTGAACATCCCTGACTGTTGTTGGTGTACGTAGGTTTCTTATTGCCTCAATATTACTTGGATTTGCCTCGATCCCCCTTCTCGAGACTAAGTGACCCAGGAATTTTCCCGAGCCTATTCCAAATGAGCTTTTCTTCGCGTTTAACTTCATCCCGTACTCCCTGAGTCGGGCGAAAGCCTCAGTTAGGTCTGCCAGGTGGTTTTTCTTTGCACTGCTCTTAACAATAGTGTCATCAACGTACGCCTCTAGGTTTTTGCCAATTAATCCTTCAAACATCCTGCTAACAAGACGTTGATAGGTTACCCCAGCATTCTTCAATCCGAATGGCATTACCTTGTAGCAGTAGGTCCCTTTAGGAATAATAAATCCCGTCTTATCTTGATCATGTTCTGCCATGGGAATTTGATGATAACCCGAGTAAGCATCGAAGATACTTAGTCTCTCATATCCCGAGATAGAGTCTATGAGTTGGTCAATCTTAGGCAAGGGGAAGCTATCCTTCGGGCATGCTTTATTGAGATCCGTGAAGTCAATACAGACATGCCAGTCCCCTGTCTTTTTTCTTACATATACAGGATTGGCCAACCAACTCGGGTACATCACCTCCCTAATGAACCCTGCTTTTAAGAGCTTATCTACCTCGGCGGAGATTGTTTCAGCTCGATCGTCAGACAACCTTCGTTGCTTCTGAACCACTGGCTTGCAATTCGGATTAACCTGCAACTCGTGAGTGATAATTTTGGGATCAATTCCTGGCATTTCATGGGGTGACCAAGCAAATACGTCAATGTTATCTTTCAAGAATTCGAAGAACTCTGCTGCATCAGCCTCACTTAGCGACTTTCCAATCCAGAAGAATCTCTCCGGATCATTGGGGTTGATTATCTTCTTCACCAGCTCTTCCCCTGTCCTGTCTGCGGGTTCCAGAGCTGTTTCTTCTACTTCAGGCCGCTCTCCCTTTCGTTGCTACAAGGGAACCTCATCAACTTTAGCTTTATTCTTTTGTTCTTGCTCTTGCCTCGGGGTTTTAGCTTTGCCAGTTCCCGAACTGGGAAGGCGTGGGATTCTGGACTTCAGTTAGTCTTCTGAGGGTGCTGAGTGGCCCGCATACTCTGCCAGAAAACACTCCCTGGCCGCTGCCTGGTTTCCTTTTATCTCCATGATTCCCTCCGGGCTCTGGAACCTGATGGATTGGTGGTAGGAGGATGGGACAGCCTTTATGGCATGAATCCAGGGTCGCCCGAGTATCACATTGTAAGCTGACCTCTCCTGGATTACCACAAATGTTTCCATGGATTGCACTGGTCCTGCCCGAACTGGGAGTGTTATCTGTCCCAGTGGGAAAGTCATGTTGCCATTAAAAGCTTTCAGGCTGACGTGATAGGGCTTTAAGTTGGAGTCCTTCAGCCCGAGTTGACTGAACAATTTCTGAAACATGACATTCACAGATGCCCCATTATCCACATAGACTTTGCCTACATCGTAGTTCCCTATGAGCATGCGAACAACCAGAGCATCGTTGTGTGGGCAGCGCATCGTCCCATCAGTCTCGGCATCCCCGAAGAAAAGCAGTTTTTCTCCATTTTCTCCCCCACTTTGAGGTAGAAGTACCGGCTCGTTCCCAATATCACTGACTTCGGCATCTTGACAAGCCATCCTATATTGTGCCCTGAGCTGGCCAGTTGACAGAGCAGTTTCCTCATATCCTCCCGTAATCATATCAATCCTCCCAAGAATCTTTGGTTGCGTGGATTGAGGAGCCCTGTTCTCGGGCTTTTTCTGTTCGGATGGCTGTCCTTTGTCTTTTTGAGCTATAAATTCATCCAGCTTTCCTTCCTTGGCCCAAGCCTCGAGGTTGTACTTCAGAACCTTGCAGTCCTCTGTCCTATGGCCGTGATCCTTATGGTAACTGCAAAACAGCTTTTTGTTTCTCTTCTCGGGCTCCGCGAACATAGGTCTAGGTTTCTGGAAGAAGTCCTTGTTTTCCAGTGCCTTCATCAGCTTGTAGATGGGGAGAGTAAATACAGTGAAAATGGCCTAATTTGGATTGGTAGGTGGCCTTGATTTTTCTCCTCGGGGATTGTCTCTATGAGTCCTTAAATCCTTCTTATTGTCATCCTTCTCACCGGCTTTGGCAGACTGCGGGGTGTAGAAATCATCCAATTTCGAGTAGTTAGCTATAGTAGAGAGTAGTTTGGCTAGATTTCTGGGGGGATTAACAATGAGCTCCTTAAACAGAGGTGATGGCTTCCTCAACCCGAGACGAAAGAGATCCATGGCATTCTTTTCAATGGGGTCGTCGATCTCGTTGTAAACCTCCCAGAACCTTTGGGAATATTCCCGAAGTCCTTCCCCATCTTTCTGTTTTAGCTCGTATAGGTTCTGCATGGTCCTCGGGAATTTGCAGCTAGTGATGAACCTCTTCTTGAACAGCTTGCTCAGTTCGTGCCAGCTGTCAATAGACTCATCTGGAATCTTGGCCCACCACTTGAGAGCCACCTCCCCCAAACTCATAGGAAATATCTTGTAGAGAAAATGTAATACCCGTAATTTTTAAATAGGGTATTAAGAGTTTAATCTATGGTTAACGTAGTTAATCCCTTGATTTGTCATATGATTACCTGCATGGGTAATGCATGTGTATGATATTATGATGTTGGATGCGTTTTGATGCTTGTTTTGGTGCATTGAGTATCTTTCGGGTGCGTTTAGCCTTGTTTGCAACTTAAGGGTTTAAGTTGCTGAAATTTGGCTAAGTGTTAGGAAAAAGTGAATTTTCGTAAATCTTAGTTTTGAAAGATAATTTTTGGCGGTAATGGGAGTTTATAATATTATAAGACATTGGTGATTTTATGGGATTTTATTAGCATGTTTGGATTAGGTTCCACGCATGTTTGTTTTAGGAAAATCTGTCGGGCGACAGATTTTGTACTAAAACTTGAAATTGAGATTTTGATATATTGGGTATTTGATTTTTTTGATATTTTATTTGGATTCAAATGGGGGGTTATTTGCTTATTTTCATTAAATAACTTAATGTTTTGCCTTATTTTCATTAAAAACATTTAAGTAAAAGGAAGAAGAAAGAATGGAGAAGATTACTTAAATGTTTTTAATGAAAATAAGGCAGGGATGTGTACTGTGTGGGTTTATACACAATTGCCTGAGTTACTGGGCATTTTCAGCAAGTGACAATCGATCCTGGCTTTGGGACGATCGATCGTCAGTGCCCCGGAAATGCATTTTCACTTATGTTTTTCACGATCGATCGTGCCCTCAGACCACGATCGATCGTGCATCGCGGTTTTTGCAAAAATTTTTTTGCGTAAAATGACGCAAATGCCCCTCACACCTTATAAAAAAACCCATCCCACACGATTTTAGACCAAAATCTGGTCTTTTTGGGCATGGAGAGAGAGAGAGAGAGGGAGAGAAGGAGAAGAGGGGGTGGAGGCTCGACGGCGTCTCGCCGGAGCACGGCGACCTTGATCCGACGCCGACAAGCTCGGATCTAGCGTATTTTAGCCCGATCTACGCGTGTATGGTGGCGGATTTGGGTTTTTCTCTCTCTTTGAGGCTTGGGAATGCATTATTATGGTTGGATTCATATTCTCCAACCTCTTGGTGGAGCTTGGAGCTTGTTCATGGTGATTTAAGCTTGGATTTCGTGGGTGTTGGCATGGATTGTCATCCTCACCAACTCTTTTGCATTCTTAGAGGTATTTTCTCACATTTTAGAGTTAGGGTTGTAATTCCCTTTGGTTTACCATCTTATTCTTACATTTATGGGTTTATTCATGCATATTGGGGAGTTTTAGTGGTGATTTGGAGTTGGGACCTCCGTCACCAACATCAACCAAGTCATTTGGGAGCTAGGGCTTGGATTGGGAGCGTGCATTTGCATCCTAGGGCTTGGACTTCATACCCACAACGTCAAAGGTTACATTTTTCTACACATTTGGTTGAGGTAGGTGCAATTTACATAGGTTTAAACTATTGACATGATAATATGGTATATATTATCATAGTAATTGGTATTTATGGGCTTTGAATATGTATATAAATGATTTATGGAATAAATCTTGAGGGAAAACTTTGGGTATTTGACAACATAAATTGGAATTATGTTTATTAATAATTTTGGCTAATTGTATACATCCTATAGAATATAGATGTAGGGATTTTATGGTTACTTTCCCTGTTTATTCGAGGTTTTCAATTATGATTTCAAGGTTATAATCATTTATGAGAATTTATGAAGTTATTTGATTATGGGTTATATACCATATCTTGGAGATGATTTTGATTATAAAATCATTTTATGGTTTATTGCATTGCATGTTGGACATAATCATGCATTAAATGGACTTAATGAATACTGGGTAAAAGTATTGCATGAAAAGGGGTCATTGGAATTGGACTACTTGCAGTCAATGGGACTTTGTGGTGTTTTTCATTCCTTTGGTCCTAGGGTACTTTCCGGTTCCAGGTAGGAACCCTTGTGTTCCCGAATCAAAGGCTACTTTCCGGTTCCAGGTAGGAACCCTTGTGTTGTCCTCTTGGAGGTTGGGTTTAAATCCTCCGTTTCCGCGCGAAGACTCCTGCGGGAGTGGTCGGTAATTAATGGAATCAATGTAAATTGGACACGAGTCACATGCATTTGGCATTATGCATTATTTATTTTAAGTTATGGGTTATAACTTATTTTGGGATTTGTAATATACTTGGTTAGTATATTTTGCTTTAAATGATATAATGGGTTTTATTTATATCATTGCTTTAGTTGCTATGTCAAATTGTATCTACTGAGTCGTCGGACTCACGCCTATTATTTTTAAATGTTTTTCAGATAATCCAGGGATTGGTTTGGCTATCTTGGGCGGAAGTCGTTCTTGATGGAAATTCCCTTATGTTAATTATTAATGTAATTGAATCAGAAATGTAAATGTAAATTTAATCAGGGTTGTAATTGTAATTAATTAATGTTGTATATACATGGAATGCGATGCATGGGATGATACCATTTCCATGGATGACAGGAAATTTTTATGTATGGATTTTATAACAGGTTTTCACGATGGTATGTCCTATTTACGGATGGGTCATGCCGAAATTTTTTAAAATGGTTGAGATTTTAACACGTGTCATCCACGTTTTATCAAAGAATTTATTAAATAAAAAGCTTGTTTTATTATTTTGATCACGGCTTAATTAATTTGGGTCGTGACAGAAAACCCTCATTTCCAGCGTATAATGACATACGTTGCAAATAATAGTTTAAATGATGATCGGGGTCTATTGAAAGAAAGTAAAGAGTAAAAGTTATCTCGGAATACCCTCGTGGGATTGGGACCCGTTGAATCCACCTCGTGAACGGACTCCGAGCCACAGCAACGCTCTCAGGTCTTTCTCCCCCTCTACTCTGGTTACCCCGATGTCTCTTGGAGGCTTCTTCCTCGTTTCTTTCACGCCTGGGTGACCGAGAATGCTTCCTACTCGTCGCCCCAGTACTTCTCTCCCCTATTCTTTTAAGAGATTGAGACCTATGATAGCGTCTCTCATCTCTGTGAGCTTCGTACCCAGAACGTACTTGAGAACGAGGTCTTGTGTGGTCCTCATTCCACCTTCGTGCATGATCTGAACGCCTTGAACTGCGCTCAGGGGATCTCTGAATCAACGCATGATGTTGTTCATCTCCCTTTCCTGAATATCTCGGTTCTGGACCAATTAATCGTGGCTCGTCGTCGCGTCTACTGCAGTGGTGGTGGTGCGAGGCCCTAGGCCTGGGCGAGCTCTCCTGGTGCCTGGTGCGACGGAGTGGACTGGTTTGGCTAGCCTCCTCAGCGACAACATTGACTCCACGGGGGGTAAAAGTTCGCTGGAGGTAGCGGTGGTAATTTTGCTCTGCAGTTAGCTTTGTGAGCTGCGCCGATTGAATCTCCGATTGCATTGTTGCGATGAGTTCCACCACCGCCGCTGGGTTGGGGCTGTTGGTCACAGCCCTATCAAACGCAGCTTTCAGAACAGGCTGGTAATCGAGAGAATGTAGAACAGCGGACATTTCTGGGGAGATCTGATGTTGCTGAACCGGAGGAAGCTGACTAGTTCCCACTGCAGGTAATGGTGGGTTTGCCTGCGAAGGTTGGGTTTCTGCTCGCTTCCCAGCATCGCCTGCAATGGCTTGGTCTACGCGAGTAAAGTTCGCTCCAGATCTTGTTCGCCCATAGGTGGGTGGAGGTGGTGTAGCCATCTTATCGCGATGGTTCCCACAGACGGCGCCAAATTGTACGGGGTAAAATCTGCGCCTCGAACTATGTGTTGATGATGGAGCTTGCTCTCTCACCTGGACCTGCAATCACAAGCTTGGAAAATGGGTCAAATGGTAGGCCAAGGTGGGTTTTGGCCGTGCCCTCTCCAAAGCTTAAGTCAGAAAACTCTTCTGGGAGAATGAGGTAAGGAAGAAGATGAATTTCAGAGAAACTAGGGTACTGTAGCTTACCAAATTAGGCTGTATCGTATTCTCTTTATACCCACTGTGAACCCATGGAAAAGCGCGGAGCCCACAAGGGTTTGACAAAAAATATAAGGGGTTTAAAGACAACAAACAAAAAGGGAGTCGCCACCTCATTTTTTAGGGAAAAGAGGAAAACCACAAAAATGTTTTATTTTCAAAACCACATGACTCCATTAAAGGAAAAGCAAAGTCTTTGAAACCAGAAAATTGGATCCGGGGGCTAAGTTACGACGTGGGAAGGTTCTGGGCAAAAGCCCATAGGCACCCACATCGCTCGAGTTGGTCTCTTAATTTGATTGGGCTAACTTAATATCTTTTCCACTCAAATATCATCATATATCATCACAAGGCAGTATGCATATCATATATTTCATCCAATCATCTCATGCATAATCATTCAAATAAAACAAAGCAGAAAAAAAAAAGAAAAGAAAAGAAAAGCCTAGGATACTTGGATCCTAGGACGGACTTGAGCCTCACGAAGAGCGCCTACGTACCATGCAGCGAAATACATGGATCAAAGTCCACGTAGTTCGAAAAGAATAGGGTTACAACCTAATACAAACCTATGGTAAAAACCCTAGGTTTCCTCATTTGAAAATACATCGAATAATCCAAAATTGAAAACTTCCACAGGAGGAAAACTTTGATAAAAACCAGAATTTATTATTGAAGGAAACCTTTAATAATTACCATAAACTTGTATTAAGAAGTAACCCTAGGAGGGGGAAGAGAAAAGATAGAAAAAGAAAGGTGAATTGGGGCACCTTCAAACCCTACTTACCTGAGCGCACAAGCTCCTAACATTAGCCATTTCAGACCATAGCAGCCCTATTTGCAATAGGACAAGCATTGTACCTGTTTGCACCCTTACAAGTGCACAAAATCATGCAAAGAAAGCAATATGCAAATCTGGACAGAACCTTGACAAGGCCTAAAATCATCCATTAATCATGCAAACAACAAGAATAATGAATAACTAAAGACTCTAACTCAATCCTACATGCAATGACTCAACTAACATGCATAAAAACCGATGAAAGACACACTAACAAGCATAAGAGACTCCAATAATATCAATAAACATGATAACAAAACATATTCTAACCAAAAAGATGATATTTCATGTAAAATATGAAAACAGGCCTCCCTACGGCGAGCCTTCTTAAGCGAAACTATCCTAAGATAATTTCACGTAAGAAAGTCGTTATGGGGAGGTGCAATCAGCATATCCTACGTAAAATATATACCCTAGAACACAACAGAAAAGATTTCATGCTTAAACACATCACAGAAGACTCTCATGCAAAACCTCACTCAACGAAAAGGATAATTATCCTTAGAAAAGGATAATGTCTCCAAAAACCCTATAAAATATACTATATGAATGCAAACCTAGCATGATTCAACTATATGCAGCATATATAGAATGATTATGATGAGCAACAACTCACAAAACTAAGCTAAGTATGCTGCATGAGACTCATGTGATTTCAGGGTTATTGAAACCCTAATCTCACAACTATGCATTAGGACCTATGAAACGACTCTAAGACATGCTCAAACTATCATGAATATCATTCATATCACATATACTAACTAACAGGAGCACCAATTCATGGTAATAATCACAGCAACCTAAACATGTGAACTATGCATGATTTAAGAGGATAGAACGAATAAGGCTATCAAATCCTTAGTAAACCAGGGATTATCAAGCATATAAAGCCATGAACTATCCTAAAATCATTCATATAACATCACATAGACATTGAATTCCATCCATAAGAAGAACAATTGCATGCACCACAACTATCTTAGAAGGAGAAGAAGAAAGAGAAGAAGGAGAAGCAGAAATTCATGTTCAGCATTGAAGGGATAGGCTTACCTCTTGTAGACTCTTCCTTGTCTTCAATCCTCTTGTTTCCTTGCTTGCTTGGGGTTGAAGAGCCTCCTCTTGAAGTCCTTCTAGCTCTCCAAACTCGTAGTTCCCTCTCTCTCTAAGTGTAAAGTGCAATTCCCCTCCCCCTATGTGCTGAATATCATGTCCTTTATATAGAGAACTGACCCCCTAAACCAATGGCTAGGATTAATTCACTAAATAATGATCCTAGGGCTATTAGAGACTCTCTTGGTGCTCAAACAACTCAAACCTACACACTCCTAAGCTCAGACAAGTTGTTTTGGCGGAGGAAACCGTCAAAAGAGGGATAGAAGAGTCAGAGTTTGACTTAAAGAAGGACTCCTCGGGTGACCAACTAGGCCTGGACGGTTAGCCGTCTGGGCTTGGACGGCTGACCGTCCAGCCCCGGACGGTTACCCGAGGGTCCTCTATTTTTTCTCCGGTTTTGACTCCCACTTGCTGTAGAAGTCCTAAAATGCTCGAATTAAGTCCGATTTTGACGAAATAAAAGCCAAAACGACCGTGTTTCGAAGGGGAACACATTTTTAGGCATTTTAGGACAAAAATCCTCAACCATGGGTGCATGGTTGGGTTTTACAAAGGTGGTTAACCATGGTGCTTCACCGTCGCTAAGTTGGGTTTGTACACGAGGTCAAACCGAATGCCTTCCCAATCGAAAATCGATCTTTCTAAACATATTTAGGACATAAATAAAGCCCAATTGAAGTTAAATGAGAGAAAATTGGTTGGGTCTTATGAGTCAATTTGAGCAAACCAAGAAAGGGTCTTTTAGCCAACCCGAACCATTACGAGCCGAATTGATCTTAAACCATTAATTCATGAAATTGAACCTATATATGGACTCTATATAACCATATGAACTTGATGGGATGACTCGGGATTCATTCCAAGGTCAAATGGAAAATATACGGCTTAAAAGACGATTATGCCCTTAAAGTCGCAAAAGTTCTTATTGACTATCGAAATGAACTCCAAATCACTTCAAAATTCATACACATGATATTCAATGCCATAGAAACTCAATGCAAAAGACTAGACTCAAAAAGGACTCAAAATCCTACATGAAATGATATGTCCTAGCTAAGGTGACAAAAATGGGGTGTGACAGAAGCCCCTCATTGGTGAACAAGTTTCACTTGCGAGCCAATGATCAAAGAACAACCCATTTTTGTTTGATGGATTAATCTCATTAATGCCAACAAACTCAAATGGAACCAAAAGGATAGAGTTCGTCATATCCAAGCATGCGACGATTTCATCGAAGCAACGAATTGAATGCATTTCTATGCATGCCAACATTCGTTGGTGCGCTCATGCAAATGCCTTTACCATGCACTAATTGCATTAGTGATATCCATATGGTCTTCTCATGATGCAAAGCTAGTTGCACTAGTGCATCACAAGGTACCCTACCAATCTCATTGGCATTCTCAAAACGAGTTATTTCATAACTCATAAATCATCATTTTATGTGAACTATTGGTGAATTGAATGTCCATCAATTCAAAACCAAGGGCATTTCATGCCAGTCTCAATGGGGATAACAAATGTGGTGAGTTATTTCATAACTCATGACTCATCAAATTATGATTTCATGCCACTTTCAGTGGAAACAACAAAGATATGGAGTTATTGCATAACTCATGTATCCTTTCATGTGAAATTGTGATTTCATGCCACTTTCTGTGGAAGTAACAAAGATGGGGAGTTATTGCATAACTCATGGATCATTTCATGCCACTTTCTGTGGAAGTAACAAAGAGGGGGAGTTATTGCATAACTCATGAATCGTCATTTCATGTGAAATTGTGCCACTTTCTGTGAAAGTAACAAAGACGGGGAGTTATTGCATAACTCATGGATCGTCATTTCATGGGAAATTGTGCCACTTTCTGTGGAAGTAACAAAGACGGGGAGTTATTGCATAACTCATGGATCGTCATTTCATGGGAAATTGTGTTTATCACATGATATGAGACCCAATTGCAAGTCAATTGATTCAAAATCAAGCTCATTTCTTATCATTTTATGTGAAACTATCCTTATCACATGAAATGACAATGTACTGGGAGTCATTCAACTCCAAATCAAGTTCATTTCATGTGAAATTGTCTTTATCACATGAAATGATAATGTATTAAGAGTCCTTCAACTCAACATCAAGTTCATTACTTATCATTTCATGTGAAATTATCTTTAACACATGAAATGACATTGAATTGAGAGTTAATTGATTGGAAATCAAGCTTATTTCATGTCATTTCATGTGAAATTATCTTTATCGCATGATACAACATTGATTTTGAAAGTCAATTGATTGAAAAACAAGGTGCATTTCATGCCCTCTTCACAAAGATAGCAAGTTACTTCGTAACTAGCCTAGCTCATGAATCATCACTTCATGTGAAGTTATCTTTATCACATGATTAGCAAGTCATTTCATGTGAAATTATCTTTATCACATGATATGATATCACTATCATCTCCTAGAGAATTGAATTCCAAGACTTGAAAGTCAATCAATTCAACACTAAGCTCATTTCATGAGAAAAGCCATTTATCATGGCCATTGCAACTCCTCGTTATGCGGGCGAATACAATCACCCAAGATTCAAAAATTTCATTGAAACTTGATAAACTTGGGGGATATATTCATCCCATAACTCAAGGATTGCACAAAAAGTCAATTTGGAGAAGTTTAGAGGTCGCAAGCGCACGAAACGGGGCAAACGGGCAAAGCGGGCTAGGGTGACCATCTGCCCTCAGATTGTCAACCGTCCAGGGCAAGACAGCTGACCGTCCAAGGGTGGACGGTTACCCGAGGCCCTCTATTGAAAAAATTCTGGGTTTTTAACCCATGCTTGCACACTCATTTCCTCATTCTCCCAACCCGAAAATTAGAGAGTTTCTCTCTCTAAACTCTTATCCTATCATCTCCAACTCTCATTCTCTCATTCCTACTTCAAAAACATTCAATCCAAACATCAAATGCACATCAAACAACAACAAATCAAGCCCATTTAGCAATTAAAACAACCAATTCACATCATTTTGTGAAATCAAACCAAATCAAACCCATTTTTCACAAACCCAACTCCATCATCAAGGATGTCATCAAGCAAGGACTCAAGCACCAAGTATCCATTCTATGGGGTCAAAAGCACATACAAGGCACCACTCTATGATGCTCCACAAGCTAGGGTGTTGCTTGAACCCGAGAAGCATCTCTCATTCATCCATTCCCAACAAGAAGTAAGTTTACCCAACTTAACACTTTTCTTTTGAATCTTTCAATTCTTTTGGTGAAATTGCATTCCCTTCTACTTCTTTTGAATACCCCTTGGGTTGTTGAGTGATATCCCTTGATTTGGCAAGGATTGAACACACAAATTCTTTTCATTTGAAAGCTTGAAAAATGGCACCCGCCAAGTGTTCGATAAAATTCCCAAGTGAAATAAAGATGTTCAATCTTCACCAAATCAATGTATATCAACAAGTAAACCCTCAAGTGAGTAATATGCTATGATTTAGCAAGGATTGATCATACAAAATTCTTTTGTTTCAAGGCTTGGGAGGTCTCACCCACCAAGTGTTCGATAAAATGCCCAAGTGATAAAAAAGTGTTCAATCATTGCCAAATTAAGGCGCATGAACAAGTAAACTCATAAACATCCATTAGCAATTCATTTCATGAATAAAAACAACTTTTTGACGATTTAAAACCAATTACTAGTGTAGGTTTATTGTTTCTATGTTCTTTCAACTAACCCTCAAGGTATTTTCAATGGCTATAGCCCAACTTTCAGGACATGTGCACTCGGTCCTCTGTCAAAGGACTCATTGAATGGTGGCGAAACATGGAAAACTTCCAACCCATTACCAAGGGCTATGTCGAAAAGGCCGGTTTTGGTCCATTCCTAGACTCTTTGTGGAATGACCAATGTGATAGGCAAGCTTTGCTAGCCTTGTCTGAGCTATGGTGGGACACCACCAATACATTCCACTTTGGCTTTGGGGAGATGACACTAACCCCCAAGGACTTCACCATGATCACAGGCTTAAGCATTAAAGGCAAAAGCTTGGAGTTCTATGAGGAGGCTCACACGGATGAGGATTATCTCCTAGCTTACCTTAGGATGGAAATCGAGGTCATCAAGAAAGCAGTGCGACGCACTTGGCTTTTCAACAAGTTTGCTAAGCAAAGGGAGAGCGAGGGTGCAAGCCCCGATTGCATTACGAGGGCATTCCTTCTGTACATGATCTCATGCACATTCTTTGCTGGGACGGACGACCTAGCCCCTTTGGGTCTTCTTGCAAGCATGGAGGATGTTGACAAGATCAGAAAGTTTAACTGGGGAGGGGCTGCTCTAGCCACCATGTATCGCACAATGTGTGACATGTCACGTGGTGTGACTAAGGACTTCGGTGGGATGCCCTTTGTTTGGGAGGTAATGCTACTTCCCTTTCATTCCTTTTTATTTTTTTCCTTATATTATCTTTCTTTTTTACTCTTTTTTCAATTTTTGACAGGTTTGGTGCTATGAGTACCTCAACCTATGTCGCCCATCCCTTGCTGAGGAAACCATTGAATGGCCTACCCTCAAGAATTACTCTCCTAGTTATGTGTCCATCCGGGCGGCGAATCGTCATGATTAGGCCTTTGCTAGAGCTCACCTAGCAAACCTTACTGCTGATATGGTGAAATTCTTTGCCCATTCTTTTCCTTTTCTTTTTACTCCCAATTTCTCATTTTGGATTTTTGAACAGATTGAGTGGAATCCATGGAAGATATGGGTACCAATGATACCCAAGCGATGCATTCCTAGCTTGATGCTAACGGGCAAGAGGGTGCTCTTGGAAGGCCCCGTGGGTAGGTACTGGTACCTAGGGGAGCGTGTCCTACGCCAAGTCATGGGTGATGTGAATGCCGCCATGGCTCCAATGCCTCCACCACTTAACATGAGGCATGCTAACTTGATGGAGGGGGAGGAGTTGTGGGATGCCTTGAGAGGCTGGGATGCGGAGGAGTTCACTTCTCCTGACATTGCATATGACACTTTCTGTCTCCAATATCTGATGAGGCCCAGGGTGACAGGCCTCCCTCCTCAGGGGGTAAGTCTTTAACATTCTCCTAGCCTTTTCTTTTGATAGAGACTCTATTTAATGGGTGAACACTTGCAGGGTCGACGAGCACGAGGGCATAGCTCAACAGTGGGCTCAGGAGTGGTTCCTGGCTCTGAGGATGATGAGATGGAGGGGGATACGTCACTACCCTTGCCTCAGTCGAATTGGTTCATTGATTTGTGCAGTGGGTCAGACTTTGTCAAGACCGCCATCACTCATCCTGCATTTGATGAGTCCCCCAGGATCGACCCAAATCGAGAACAGGTGAGTTCTCTTTATGGGTTTTTCTTTCTTTCTTTGAACATTACCTTCAATTTTACCCTTATTGATTATCCCAGGTGCCTGCGGCATATGCCCAAGAGTTCATCGACCTTAGTGAGGGTTTGAGGCGTGACCTTGTGAGGATGAGCTTAGCCAAATCTATGGCGGAAGCTCGTTTGGATGTCATGGTAAGTGTTCCACCTATTCAAAGTTCTCATATGTGGTTTTCAACCAACTCTATTCTCATACTTAGCCTCTTTGCAATGGATTTTGTATATGCAGCCACCACCAGCAATGCGCCCTCCTAGAGCACCTCGTGGGGGTCGTGATGGAGTAGGGCCGAGCCGCAAAAGAAGCTCTGGGAACCGTTGAGTTCATTTACTTTCTTGTTGGGCTTGTAAAAACAATGAGACAATGGCTATCTTTTTGCATTTCATGCTTGTGTTTTGTAATTGCCACCTAAAACCCACTCTCTTATCCTTTGCTATGGATACTTGTTGTGCTTGTTTGAATCTATCATGATGATGTTATGGTACCTTTCTCATGAAAATTTGAGTCCATGTGAGTTCATAGGAGTGAAAATGGCCTAAAAAGGCCACCCGAACGCGAAAATAGGCAAAACCAGGCGAAACAAGGCAAAACAAGGCGGGGGCCTCGGGTGACTATCTGGCCCTGGACGGTTAGTCGTCTAGGCCTAGACGGTTGACCGTCCAGCCCCGGACGGTTACCCGAGGTCGACGCGCTTTTTCGCGATTTTTCAGGAATTTTGCGATTTTGACGGTTCTACTCCCTTTAGGACTCGAATTTGTGACCCTTTTCCTATAAAAACACATGAGGGGAGTCTTCTAACTCACCTATTTTCATTGACAATAATTATGGAAGCCTTGGATGGGTTCTTAAGAGGGTTTTTGGCAGTCATGGCTGCCAAAGACAAAACTGAGTTTAAGCGCTTCGACTTGGAACCATTGCTCTCCATAAGGCATATGAAGCTCGAAACGACCCTTCTCACTGCTGCTACATACTTCTGGGATCCTCAAATCCATGTCTTTCGATTTAATTATGAAGAATTATGCCCAACCATGGAGGAATTCTGTGCTTTATTTGGAGTTTCGCCCGCAAGGCCATTCATTCTTCCTACACCTCGCTCGGATTACCTTGCTTCCTTCTCGGATTTTCTTGGCATTCCTCAAAGGGACGCAACGATCTTCGTCAAGGATCATATGGTGGACTTATTGAAGTTAGCAACCTCATTCTTGGCTCATGATAGCGAAGGTACTCTGACTTTCACCCTTCAAATTCAGCGTGCACTCGCTTTTTGCTTAATTGGTCGCTTTCTCATATCCACCGGCACTCTTCAAGCCCCTGTTCAAATATGTGAGTTGATTACCCCTCTTTTCAAGCGATATAACATTATTCCCTTGGTATTAGCTGAAACCTTGAATGGTTTAGATAAAATTCATGGCAACCCCAAAGTGCCTTTAGAAGGTAGCCCCTTTTTACTGCAAATGTGGCTGCTCGAGCGCTTGAACTTTCTTTCTCCCACCACTATCACTCCATACAAGGCTCAGCACTTCTGTCTGCGCCGAGTTGAACTCCCTGGGCCGTTCTCTTTAAGAGATTGGTTGGGTTATTTCCACACGCTGTCATGGCGGAACATCAAATGGTACATCTTTACATGGGGGTATAAAGAGCATGTACTTTTTCGAACCTCGGGGTGTGCTTTTATCAAACTCATAGGACTGAGGTCGACTTCCTTCTATTGGGCTTCGAGAATTCTTCGCCAGATGGGCGCCATACAAACCATACCGTCCTTAACAGGACCTTGTTGCTCTGTGGAACCTGTCGGTCCTACCATAATCAAGTGGGCGAGGACTCGCTAGCTTACAGACCTGAAATTGACTCGGATTGCCAATACTGAAGGGCCTTTCGAGATGAGTAGAGAATATAAGCAATGGTTGAAGGATGATTTGGGCGAAAGGGAAACTTCTCGCCGAGAAAGAATTTATGACCTTATCAAGGACACAAGACTTGGACTTTGCAGAGAAGACATTCTTGAAGCAGTGGAGGCATCCCACGGCCATGACTCGCGAAAGAAAAGAAGACTTGATAGAGGGAGACAAAAGACAAACAAAATGACTCTGAAGAAACTCAAGAGGACTTAAAGACTCAAAGAATAGAACATCTATGGCATGTCGATAGTTCTTTTACTTAACATCAATAAATTGTTATGTCAAACAATTAGTTTCAAATGAATTGCCAATAATAATCTACTTTCGAGATTTTTCTGTGATTGTGCTGTTTGGACCGCACCCAATGTAACTTTATGGGCTGCCTACGTATCCCCGTTTTCTTTTTCTTTTCTTTTTTCTTTTTTTTTTCTTTTTTTTTTCTTTTTGGGGAATCAGGTCCTACGTAGTTCTAATGCCTTAACTTTTGCCTAGGCCGCCTTTACAGGTTTTCAACCTAGCAGGCCTTATACATAATACTTCTTTAATTGATCCAAATTAGTAGGACGAGCGAACTCGATCCCATCCAAATCCATAAGTCGAACCGCCCCTGCTGGCAATATCTCCTTAATGATGTACGGTCCTCCCCAACTTGGTTTGAACTTTCCTCGTGGATCGAAAATTGGAGCTCGGATCTCTTTCAACACTAAATCCCCTTTCTTCAAGCCTCTGTCTTTGACATGTTTGTTGAACGCCCTTGCGACTCTTCTCTGGTACCCTTGCACGTGGTAGAGAGCCCTCAATCGCCTTTCATCTAGCAATGCCAACTCATCATAACGACTTTTGATCCAGTCCACCTCTGCTAGCTGACTTTCCACTGCAACCCTTAATGAAGGAACTTCCAATTCCACTGGCAAAACAGCCTCCATTCCATATACTAGAGCATACGGCGTAGCCCCTGTTGACGATCTGACTGACGTTCTGTACCCCCATAATGCCAATGGTAGTTTCTCATGCCAATCAATGTACGTGTCAGCCGTTTTCTGTAATATCTTCTTGATGTTTTTGTTGGCGGCTTCCACTGCGCCGTTTGTCTGCGGGCGATACGGGGACGACAAGTGGTGAACGATCTTGTACTTCTGCAAGAGTTCTTTGGTCTCCTTCTGGAAATGCTGACCGTTATCTGAAATGACCTCATGCGATACCCCATATCGGTAGATGATGTTGAGCTGTATGAACTGCGCCACCTTTTTAGCATTCAAAACTTTGAAGGAAGCTGCTTCCACCCATTTGGTAAAGTAATCGATGGCTACCAAAATGTATTCATGACCATTGGATGCCTTCGGCTTAATCTGTCCGATGATATCTATTCCCCACACTACGAACGGCCATGGAGTTGACATGATTGTTAAGGGCATGGAGGGCAAGTGTTGTCCGTTGGCGAAGAGCTGACACTTGTGGCACTTCTTAACGTGGGCATAACAATCCCTTTCCATTGTAGACCAGTAATACCCTAGTCTCATGATCTTCTTAGCCAACATGTATCCATTCATATGCGGAGCTCCCACTCCTTCATGGATTTCTTCGATGAGTTTTCTGGCTTCTTCCTCCGTGACACACAGCAAGTGGATTCCGTTGTAAGATCTCCGATACAGTTTTCCTCCGCATACCACATAATGGCTTGCCAATCTTCTCAGTGTTCGCCTATCCACGCGAGATGCTTCTTCCGGATATTCTCTTTCCTCGATGAGCCTTCTTATGTCATAAAACCAAGGGTGGCTATCTGTTACCTCTCCTTCTCGAATGGAACAGCAATAAACAGGTTTCTCTCTGCATTCGATCACGAGCAGTTTCACGCTTCCTCCTTCTGGTATCTCCACCATTGAAGCTAGAGTCGCTAAGGCATCAGCAAACTAATTCTTGTTTCTCGACAGGTAATTGAACTCGATCTCCGCGAACTCTTTGGTCAGTGCTTCCAAATAGGCATGATAGGGCAACAGCTTCTCATCGCGAGTCTTCCACTCCCCTTTTATCTGATAGATGATCAATGCTGAATCTCCGAACACCTCTAGTTCCTTTATTCCCAATTCTAACGCAGCTTCCAATGCTAGGATGCAGGCCTCATACTCTGCTATGTTGTTGGTGGCTTCGAATCCCAATTTGACTGCTAAAGGCGTGAAGGCTTCCTCGGGCGAGACTAGTAGCACTCCTATGCCATAACCTCTTCTGTTTGCAGCTCCGTCGAAGTAGACTTTCCAAACCCTCTTTTTGATTTCCAAAATATCTTCGTTGGGGAACTCGTCATTGAATTGGGTTGATGATGACACAGGGAAACTTGCCAAATGGTCTGCAATGACACTTCCTTTGACGAACTTTTGCGCCAGGTACTTTATGTCGAATTCATTGAGAAGAAGCGACCAACGAGCGGTCCTGTATGATAGGACTGGTTTTTCTAGCAAATACTTCAAAGGATCCAATCGACTTATCAACAGGACTTCGAAAGACATCATGTAATGACGGAGTTTCTGGGTAGCCCATACCAATGCTACGCAAGCCTTTTCTAGCGCATTGTACTTTACTTCATAATCTGTCATTTTCTTGCTCAAGTAGTAGATGGCATTTTCCTTTTTCGACCATTCAAGGTATTGAGCTAACATGGCTCCCGTCACGGTTTCAGTAACCGTTAAGTATAACAATAATGGTTCACCTTGCCGCGGGGGAACCAAGATTGGGGGGTTACTCAGATACCTTTTAATGGTCTCAAAGGCTTCTTGACAATCCTCATTCCACTCCTTGGAAACGCCCTTTTTAAGTAGCTTGAAAATTGGCTCGCATACCATGGTCAGATTGGCGATAAAACGACTTATGTATTGAACTCTTCCCAGAAAACCCCGGATCTGCTTTTCCGTTCTTGGTGGCTCCATCTCCGTGATAGCTTTATCTTCCCTGGATCAACTTCGATTCCCCTCTGAGTGATCATAAAACCCAACAGCTTCCCTACGGTGACTCCGAAGGCGCACTTCTGAGGATTCAGTCGGAGGTTGTACTTCTTTGCCCGTTCTAGGAACTTCTCCAATGCCGCGAAATGTCCTTCCCGGTCTACAGATTTGACTATCATGTCGTCCACATACACCTCTACTTCTTTATGGATCATATCATGCAATAGGGTCGTAGCAGCTCTTTGGTAAGTAGCCCCAACATTTCTCAAGCCAAAAGGCATTACCTTGTAGCAATACGTGCCCCACTGCGTGATAAAAGCCGTCTTTTCCATGTCTCGAGGCGCCATCTTTATCTGGTTGTAACCGGAGAACCCATCCATGAAGGAGAGAAGAGCATGGCCTGCCGTGCTGTCCACCAATACATCGATATGCAGTAAAGGGAAATCATCCTTTGGGCTCGCAGCATTAAGGTCGCGGAAGTCAACACACATTCGCACTTTCCCATCTTTTTTAGGCACAGGCACTATGTTAGACAGCCACTCAGGGTACTCCACAACTTGGAGAAACCCGGCATCTAATTGTTTAGTTACCTCTTCTTTTACTTTCAAAGCCCATTCTGGTTTTAATCTTCTTAATTTTTGCTTTATAGGATTTTTAGTGGGATTAGTGGGGATGTAATGTTGCACAATATCTTGATCAATACCAGGCATATCCTCATAAGACCATGCGAAGGCCTCTACATTGGCTTTTAGAAGTATTATCAATTTTTCTTTTTCAGCAGGCGAGAGAGTTATCCCAATTTTAATTATCCTTGGCAATTCATCTGTCCCTAGATTGATTGATTCCAATTCATCCATGTTAGGTTCGGTAACGCCCCTTTTCCTTTGCTCGACGAGCTCCGGGGGGACTTCATTCCTAGGATCTATATCCATGCCATAGATATCCATAGAAGAGAGAAAGGAAACACTGCAAATAATGAAAAGAAACACACTTTATTGACTGAACTAACAAAACAAAACAAAAAAGAAAACACATGTGCCACAACTAGGGAACGACTCCTAACTCCACAAGGTGGGCTAGGCGGACACACTTTATTTGAAAGGAAAGTTAAAACAAGCTACTAAGGAACCTACAAACTACTATCAGGTAAGTCGAGATCCTTGCCCTCAAGAACTTCTGCAATGGTACCCTCTTCAAGATACCAATTAAGGAGCGGCATGGCTGCATGGTGAATTGAAGAACACTTGAGATCCGACTCTTCTACAGCAAGAACCATATCTTGAAACATTGTAACCATGGCTTCCGAATCCATCTGTTCTGCCCAGTCCTCACTCTTCTCTTCCCAATAGTCATCATTAATCGCTTCATCATCAACCATTGTTGCAGTGATGGGATACCACTCAGTGAAGAATATTTCAAACCCCGGAACTCTCGCCTTGGTTGCTTTGTCAATGGATGGTTCGGGAAATCCACAGAATAGAAAGTCCTCCCCTTCCTTAACAAAGTAACCATTCAAAGTAGGTCGGTATGGCGAGATTCGAATATCTGGCACCCTCCCTTCTGCTTTTGCTTTGACCATTTCTCTGCTTCTCTGCAACATCTCCATACGGTCCTTTTTGGAAGGCTCATACCCCAATCCGAAGGTATAGGTGACAATGCGGCTCTGAACGGATGTCGGTATGCCTTGCTGACGGCGTTCTAGTCCCATGCCTGGGAAGAAACTCATTTTCTTCATTATGTTCCCCACATGCAAATTGCGATGAGGGCAAAAGTCGAGAGGTATCAACTCTCTCTGTTCCGGCTCTTTCTCTATGCATTGAACATACTCGAACCCAGACAATGGTGCTCCAACGGGCTCGGGTTTGATCTCGCAAATGGGTACCCCTGACGACTTCAAGTCATAATCACCTTGGAGTGTGACGATGGCCCCTTCATAAGGGAACTTGACTTTTTGGTGCAATGAAGAAGGGACAGCTCCTGCAGAATGAATCCAAAGTCTTCCCAACAAGAGGTTGAAGCACGACAGGACGTCCAGCACTTGGAACTCCACTCTGAATTCTGTAGGCCCCATAATCAACGGTAAAGTGACCACTCCAATCACTTCTCTGCGGGTGTTATCATAGGCTCTCACTGTTTGCCCGGATGGCATGAAGTCTGTTGGATCCAACCCCAAGACGGTGGCAGTTCTGAGAGGGCACACATTAAGAGTGGAACCATTGTCGATTAGGACTGTCGGAACCCTCTTTCCCATGGTGTCGATAGTGATGTACATGGCTTGCGAATGGCTAGGTCCACTTTTAGGTAGGTCTACTTCTGAGAACACAATGGTTGAGTTCTTCGAGGTTGGCTTCACCAAGTTCACCAAATTTTCTGGAGATGTGTCAACAGGAACCTGTATCTGGTTCAGCAACTTCAAGATAGTCTGACGGTGCTTGTAAGAGGCCATGAGCAAACCCCATATGGTGATGTTGGCATTAGTCTTTCTCAATTGCCTAAGCACTTCATCCTCCTCTTCTTACAGGTCGAGGTGGCGATTACCTTCCAAGTCCCCCAATGGGTTGTCAGATTCTAAGTGCGGAGGCTTGAAATGGCGACCCCCTCTAGTTATGTGCTCCACCTCGTCATCGCTCATCCACATATCATCAATCTCACCTACATCACCCATGAGGTCATCCCACGTGATTGTGTCGATCTCTTCCGTTTGGACTTCCTCTGGTAACTCATCCCAACCTGTGGGGATTATAGGCTCATCAGGGATGGGGTCGGGGTAGAGTACATAGTAATCAAACTTTCCTAACGACTCTCCCAACAAACCCACTTTAGGATCTCCTGCCTCGAACCTTTCTTTCAATTGTCGCTGCATGGACTTCTTTGGCAATACCAAAACCTTTTGATCAATAAGGTCTTAAACTACCTTTTTCAGTATAACACAATCCTCCGTATCATGTCCGGGCGCCTGATGGTACAAACAGAGTTGGTGAGGAGTCGAAGGCCTCGGCTTTGAATGGCATGGCAATATGAGCCCTTTATCACAACATTGGTGGAAAACCTGGGTCAAGGTCATGGGAAGTGGCGTGTATCGCCTTATGGGTCGACGGGATTGGGACGAGCCTAGCTCGATGGCATTTATGTTGTTGGGAGGAGGCATATTGTGAGTGGGGAGGGGATTTCGAGTGACATTTGGGTGATTTGGTGCGGTGGGTGGTGAAATGATCTGCTTATCGAGCAAATCTTGGATTTCATGGCGGAGGCGGTAACAACGGTTGGTTAGATGGCCTTTGGCTTGGTGGAACTTGCAATATTCATTTTCATTGTAGTTCTTGGGCAATGGGTTTGGTGGAGGCCTTGGGTCGAGGGGTTTCAGGAGATCACGGCTTCTCAGCTTTTCAAAAACTCTTTCGAGTGGCATGTATAGCTCGGTGAATTGACGAGGTGAGGTGGAGTCATTTAGGGAGAAAGGGCGAGTGGGTTGGGTAATGGTATTGACCTCGGCATTGGGTTTTCCTCCAAAGTTTGTCCTTCGACTCCTTTGGATCTCCTCCGTTTTGATTGTTCCATCGGCGATCGCATCTTCAACTTGTGTGCCAGCCCCAACAAGAGCCTTGAAGTTCGGAAAGTAATGAGCAAAGAGATGCTTGTGATATACGGGCAGCAAGTTCTTTACCACTAACTGAATCTGTTCTTCCTCATTCGGTCTGTCTGTCATCTTGGAAGCCTTTTGTCTCCACCTAGTGATGAAGGCGGAGAAAGTCTCGTTAACCCCTTGCTTAGTGGTTTCCAAGTCCCTTCGCGTGACATCCACTTCAGTGTTATACTTGTAATGATCCGTGAATGCATTGCACACATCCTCCCAAGTCTTGGTTCTATTCTCCTCTAATGACAAAAACCATTTCAAGGCGGAACTCGCTAATGACTCATGAAACATTTGAGCCAATAACTCATCATTCGCCCCTCGAGGGTGCATAGCTCGCACATACATCTTGAGGTGGGTTTTAGGACAGCCTATCCCATCGAATTTTTCTAATTCCGGCATCTTGAATTGCAGCGGGATGCGAGCCTTTGGGAACAAGGATAAAGTGCGGATGTCCACCATATCATCAGACCTGCGGATTCCCTTCAGAGTTCGTTCTAAGGCCTCGACCTTGTTTGCCAGGATGGTTGAGCTCTCCCTTGATGTGGCTTTGGTTTCCCCTTCCTTGGTCTTGGGTAGTTCTCCCCTTTCTCCTAATGGTTCCTCAGCGGATTCGGACTCATTGGATCCTTGATTGTTATCAGTGGCACGGGCCCTAGATTCAGGTTCAGAGTTCTTCTGTTGAAGGTCTTGAGCTAACTTGAGTACAGTCTCGGATACCTGGGTAGTGTGATCAAGCTTTTCCATGATAGCTTTCAAAGCGGCCTCAAGGTTGAAACCCCGGTTGCTAGTTCTTTCTTCAGCCATATCCGACTTAGTGATGGAATCAGCACTGACTAGGCGCCCTTGTTGATCACGGATCCAAGCCAGCACGTCTCTCCCTCTAACATAAGGCAAATACTCAATTTTTCAGCCTAAGGGTCCATCCTAAGCTTCCATAATTATCTCAAAATCTTTACAACGTACACCCTTAATTAGTTCTCTTAACCAATTACCCTTGCGGGGGTCATGGGGAAGGGTACGTATTAAGAATGTAGGATGTAAAGTTTCCTCTAATTACCCACTCAATCAACAAAGCATGGCAACACATCACAAACACGGCAGCATATCATCACAACAATGTGTGTGCATATAGGTGATCCAACGGTGTCCTAGAAGGTCCATTACATGCAATTCTTTCTTTTAAGAGGGTAGGCTAGGGTCCTCAACTTTGCTTGTACCAATCTTTATACCTAACCACATGTGACATCAGGAATGTCGCGTGGGTCCAGCAGTACGTGATTGATCCATTTGATATACCTAAGGGCAAGCCCAAGGGTACTTGGCAAGAGAGGTTTGATAGTTTCGCCCAACACATGGAATCAGGAAAACCAAAGTCGAACTAGGCTATCAGTTGGCAAGGATACATCGAGGGACAATCGAGTGATCATGCAACAATAGCGCACACAATGCAATAAATGAAAGCACACAATTAAACAGATGCAATGTGATTGATTTTAATTATCAATAAGAAATTAATTTAGCCCAATCAAATTAAATGAGTCTAGCCCTCGACATCCCCAGCGGAGTCGCCAAACTGTGAACCCACGGAAAAGCGCGGAGCCCACAAGGGTTTGGCAAAAAATATAAGGGGTTTAAAGACAACAAACAAAAAGGGAGTCGCCACCTCATTTTTTAGGGAAAAGAGGAAAACCACAAAAATGTTTTATTTTCAAAACCACATGACTCCATTAAAGGAAAAGCAAAGTCTTTGAAACCAGAAAATTGGATCCGGGGGCTAAGTTAAGACGTGGGAAGGTTCTGGGCAAAAGCCCATAGGCACCCACATCGCCCGAGTTGGTCTCTTAATTTGATTGGGCTAACTTAATATCTTTTCCACTCAAATATCATCATATATCATCACAAGGCAGTATGCATATCATATATTTCATCCAATCATCTCATGCATAATCATTCAAATAAAACAAAGCAGAAAAAAAAAAGAAAAGAAAAGAAATGCCTAGGATACTTGGATCCTAGGACGGACTTGAGCCTCACGAAGAGCGTCTACGTACCATGCAGCGAAATACATGGATCAAAGTCCATGTAGTTCGAAAAGAATAGGGTTACAACCTAATACAAACCTATGGTAAAAACCCTAGGTTTCCTCATTTGAAAATACATCGAATAATCCAAAATTGAAAACTTCCACAGGAGGAAAACTTTGATAAAAACCAGAATTTATTATTGAAGGAAACCTTTAATAATTACCATAAACTTGTATTAAGAAGTAACCCTAGGAGGGAGAAGAGAAAAGATAGAAAAAGAAATGTGAATTGGGGCACCTTCAAACCCTACTTACCTGAGCGCACAAGCTCCTAACATTAGCCATTTCAGACCATAGCAACCCTATTTGCAATAGGACAAGCATTGTACCTGTTTGCACCCTTACAAGTGCACAAAATCATGCAAAGAAAGCAATATGCAAATCTGGACAGAACCTTGACAAGGCCTAAAATCATCCATTAATCATGCAAACAACAAGAATAATGAATAACTAAAGACTCTAACTCAATCCTACATGCAATGACTCAACTAACATGCATAAAAACCGATGAAAGACACACTAACAAGCATAAGAGACTCCAATAATATCAATAAACATGATAACAAAACATATTCTAACCAAAAAGATGATATTTCATGTAAAATATGAAAACAGGCCTCCCTACGGCGAGCCTTCTTAAGCGAAACTATCCTAAGATAATTTCACGTAAGAAAGTCGTTATGGGGAGGTGCAATCAGCATATCCTACGTAAAATATATACCCTAGAACACAACAGAAAAGATTTCATGCTTAAACACATCACAGAAGACTCTCATGCAAAACCTCACTCAACGAAAAGGATAATTATCCTTAGAAAAGGATAATGTCTCCAAAAACCCTATAAAATATACTATATGAATGCAAACCTAGCATGATTCAACTATATGCAGCATATATAGAATGATTATGATGAGCAACAACTCACAAAACTAAGCTAAGTATGCTGCATGAGACTCATGTGATTTCAGGGTTATCAAAACCCTAATCTCACAACTATGCATTAGGACCTATGAAACGACTCTAAGACATGCTCAAACTATCATGAATATCATTCATATCACATATACTAACTAACAGGAGCACCAATTCATGGTAATAATCACAGCAACCTAAACATGTGAACTATGCATGATTTAAGAGGATAGAACGAATAAGGCTATCAAATCCTTAGTAAACCAGGGATTATCAAGCATATAAAGCCATGAACTATCCTAAAATCATTCATATAACATCACATAGACATTGAATTCCATCCATAAGAAGAACAATTGCATGCACCACAACTATCTTAGAAGGAGAAGAAGAAAGAGAAGAAGGAGAAGCAGAAATTCATGTTCAGCATTGAAGGGATAGGCTTATCTCTTGTAGACTCTTCCTTGTCTTCAATCCTCTTGTTTCCTTGCTTGCTTGGGGTTGAAGAGCCTCTTCTTGAAGTCCTTCTAGCTCTCCAAACTCGTAGCTCCCTCTCTCTCTAAGTGTAAAGTGCAATTCCCCTCCCCTTATGTGCTGAATATCATGTCCTTTATATAGAGAACTGACCCCTTAAACCAATGGCTAGGATTAATTCACTAAATAATGATCCTAGGGCTATTAGAGACTCTCTTGGTGCTCAAACAACTCAAACCTACACACTCCTAAGCTCAGACAAGTTGTTTTGGCGGAGGAAACCGTCAAAAGAGGGATAGAAGAGTCAGAGTTTGACTTAAAGAAGGAATCCTCGGGTGACCAACTAGGCCTGGACGGTTAGCCGTCTGGGCTTGGACGACTGACCGTCCAGCCCCGGACGGTTACCCGAGGGTCCTCTATTTTTTCTCCGGTTTTGACTCCCACTTGCTGTAGAAGTCCTAAAATGCTCAAATTAAGTCCGATTTTGACGAAATAAAAGCCAAAACGACCGTGTTTCGAAGGGCAACACATTTTTAGGCATTTTAGGACAAAAATCCTCAACCATGGGTGCATGGTTGGGTTTTACAAAGGTGGTTAACCATGGTGCTTCACCGTCGCTAAGCTGGGTTTGTACACGAGGTCAAACCGAATGCCTTTCCAATCGAAAATCGATCTTTCTAAACATATTTAGGACATAAATAAAGCCCAATTGAAGTTAAATGAGAGAAAATTGGTTGGGTCTTATGAGTCAATTTGAGCAAACCAAGAAAGGGTCTTTTAGCCAACCCGAACCATTACGAGCCGAATTGATCTTAAACCATTAATTCATGAAATTGAACCTATATATGGACTCTATATAACCATATGAACTTGATGGGATGACTCGGGATTCATTCCAAGGTCAAATGGAAAATATACGGCTTAAAAGACGATTATACCCTTAAAGTCGCAAAAGTTCTTATTGACTATCGAAATGAACTCCAAATCACTTCAAAATTCATACACATGATATTCAATGCCATAGAAACTCAATGCAAAAGACTAGACTCAAAAAGGACTCAAAATCCTACATGAAATGATATGTCCTAGCTAAGGTGACAAAAATGGGGTGTGACACCCACCTGTACGGACTGACCATGTGAGGTCAGATAACTTCCTTGGTTAGGTAAGATCTGAACATGGTTTTCCCATAACCATCTGACCATGGTTTGTTGATCATGGTTGGTCATGGAATCATGGTTTCTAGTAACCGCTGTGTCAGGAATTACAGCTGCTGTGACAGTTTTGGACTGTAGTAGGATTTGGATTGTAGTATGAATCATAGGATAGGTGTCCCGAGATGAGAGCAGGGTCCCGAGCTGGAAGATCACGTGGTTTACAGCAGGTCTTACCGTGTGGTATTAACCACGTGTCAAATAACGCGGTTTAACTCCTTGGCCCGAGTTGGGTCGTAGGGGAAGGATCGCGTGCGTTACGGTTGGCCGGGTTGAATTGCCTTTGCCACGTGTCAGCGTTTCAGGCCTGAACCTTCCCCCGAGCTGAAACCTCGGTTCAGAGATATTTCCACACAATATCCATTAAACCTCTTGACTTGCCTATGGAAGTCACTATCTACCTTCCTAGGAGGACTCTTCCTAGGTAACTCTTGAATCTTCCTAAGGACCGGGCATCTAGGTCTAATATGTCCTTTCAAGCCACAATGAACACAAGTAGGAACTCGCTTTGAAGGCACAATAGGTGGAGGAGTAACAGACTGAATAACTTGAGACTCTTGAGTCTTTACAAATATGGTTTTAGATGAATTAGGAGTAACCCTATCACTAACAAAACCTAAACCATGCCTATCACTGGGACTCTGTCCTACACCTAACAACTTGTCTAAGGTCTCTTTACCTTTTGACATTTTCTCAAGATCTCCTATCTTAGTCTTCAAGTCTTTCTCAATATTTACTACTCTCAGCTCAAGACTTTTCTTAGACTCAGACAATTCAAACTTCTCCTTTTCAAGTCGAACCACCTCATTAGCAAGAAGTGCTTTCTGAATGCTCAACTGACTCTCATGACCCTTAGAATCAGACAATTCCATCTTTAAAGTCTCTATCTCTTTTTTAAAAGTTTTAACCTTAATGTATAGAGATTTGTTAGACTTTTTGGTTTTTAGACACTCTTCAAACAACTTATCATAAGCTGATTGAAGGTCTTCTTCTTCTTTATCAGATTCAATCATATTTTCAGAATTAATCTCATCTTTTTCAGACTCCCCCTGACTCTCAGAATCAATAACACTTGATGAGATTTTATCATTAACTTGGTGAATAGAAGTAAAGGCCATGAAATTGGAGTTATCCTCTTCTCCTTGAGAGAAATTCTCAGAATCCGACTGAGTCTTACTGTCACTCAAAGTAGCATTATATCCCTTTCCATTATTCTGACCACTACTTTGTTTCTTCTTAGTATTAGCACATTCAGGAGCAATATGACCAAAACCATGACATTCATAACATTGAATTTTATCTCTCTCATCATTCATATCATTTGGTCTCTCCCCTTGAGTTCTAAACTGAGATCTGGACCTATTTCTCTCCCTTCTATCCTTATTTGAACTAGAACCATTACCTTTGCTAGAGTTAGATCCATTGTTCCTACTAAAGCTAGCACCATTACTATTTCTAGAATTGGAAACACTACCTCTAGGATTTCTGAAGAATTTCTTAAATTTTTTAACAAAGTAGGCAATTTCCTCCTCAGAAATATCAAAATCAGAGCCAGTCCTAGAAACATGTCTGCTAAACTTCTCATTCACAGTACTCAAGGGAATTCCAATGTTCGTAGGTTCTTTCTTAGGTTTGCAAAACTTCATCTCATAATTCTGAATTTCACCAACCAAGTCTTCCTTTTTCATGGTATCTAAATCTCTATTATCTTCAATGGAAGTGATCTTAGGAAGGAACCTAATAGGCAAAAATCTAAGAATTTTCCTATTGATTGTAGCATCAGACATAACATCACCTAAGGAAAACCTAGAATTGAAAATATCACTCAATCTTGCATTAAACTCATCAAACACTTCATTTTCTTTCATAGTCTCTTGTTCATACAAGGCAGTAAGCATTTGAATTTTAGTGTTTTTAACAGATATGGTACCTTCATGAGTTTTCTCAAGGATATTCCAAGCTTCTTTTGCATATTCACAATGGGCTACCCTTCGAAATTCATCTCGGGATATTCCACTGAAAATAGCACTGATTCCTTTGGAATTCCATTTAAGTTCTTCATAATCTTCTTTAGTCCATTGAACTTTAGGCTTGTCAATAGATACACCTTCCACAACCACTTTGGGTGGAGTATATCCATCAATCACAGCAAGCCACACTCTCTCATCAATTGATTTGAGATATGCTCGCATAAAAGCCTTCCAGTACCCATAATCTTGACCATTAAAATATGGTATTGAGAGTTTGACAGGCTCTATACTACCGGAATCGAATGAAAAGATCAACACTCAGCTGTTAAACCTTAAGAGTGAACCTACTCTCTGATACCAATTGAAATTCCGGTTTTACCAAGCCTATAATACGTAGAAGGGGGGTTGAATAGGTATTATGTATAAATCTTACCCAAATTTGATTTCAAGTCAATTAATCTCTTTTACCACAAATAAATCAGTCACACAGCAAGCATAAAAGCAATTAACAATGGCACAAGAGATTTTTACGTGGAAAACCCTAGATGGGAAAAACCACGGGACCTCGTCCAGTTGAAGCAAATCCACTATGAAATAAACGAGTACAATACACACTTACAGACCACACAAGGACTCATGTAGTTGTCTTCACTCCCACGATCATACACGATCGATCTCCGTCGTCATGGCTTTGGTCGCAACCAACCTCTTTCACAGCGATGCCTTCAATCACGAACTCGCAAGCTCGATCACCGTCGCAACGGTCTCACAATCATCCAAGGTTGTGAATGGTGTGTGGTTTGATGGTCTCTAGAGCATATGAGTGAAAAACCTAGGTTAAAGTGCTCTAAAGAGGTTTTAAGAAGATGAACAATGAAAACCCTAAAAGAGAGAGGCTTGCATCCTCCTCTCAATGATAAAAGACTCTATATATATAGTCTAAGAAACCCTAAGTGGTGGTACCACGTTTTGGAATTAAAAAAGCAAGTTTTAAAACTTTAAAATCTGTTTTTTACGAGCCCGGATCGATCCGAGGTCATACCGGATCGATCCGCGTTGACAGAATCAAAACCGCATTTCTAGAACAGTATGGATCGATCCACGAAAACCATGGATCGATCCACCTAGGCAGTAGCAAAATCTGCATTTTAAAATACCATAGATCGATCCGCATAAGCCATGGATCGATCTACCTAGGAAGAAAAACCTCAGAAGCTAAAAATTCTTTTTCAAAACCATTTTTATAAATAAAGAAATATTGAAAATGATTTGAAATGATTTTTAAACATTAAAACTTAGGCTTCTACAGTCACTTACCTTTCCTAAGAACAATTGTGAGTCGAAGCTTTAAACTCCACGCTTTGTCTTAACTTTGCAACTTCATCAATCTTCAATCAACCCAAGACTCAACCATCTTTTGGCACGGAATATAACAACATTAAAAACATGGTCTTTACAGCAAGGACAGACAAAAATTAAGCGCAACGTCACGGCTTTAATTAGAAGTGATATCAATGGAGTGGTCTCTATCTCGACGCTGTCAAATGGGAGCTTGCTCTCCTTTTTTATGTTGCTGGATCGAGTTCACATTCTTTTAGTGGCCGGCCACTCTTTTTTTTTTTTTTTTTTTTTTTTTGTAAAGATCAAAAATCAATGTGTGATTTTCCAAAGCTAGTTGTTCATCCTATTCCGGCCGGAAGGTGAATCATAACAACTTTAATGATTGAAATTTTTGGTTAAATCAAAAAACATGACTAACAAGCAATGTACGGCATTTGCACATGGGCAGCACTAATTTGGTGCATTATATTTTTCACTTTCATTTTGAAACAATAAAATGGTTATCATTAAATCATTTAAGCAAAACTGTTGTTGCTACATCAACTGGGACAGGGAATTAGTGCTAGTAGTACGTCTTCCATGATAAATTCATTTAATTTTTTAATTTATAGTTTCATCAAATATTTAATATATGAATTGATCAAATATATTTACGTCGCCAAGACCAAAGATTTTGTTTTATTTGTCTATTTTTATCTTGTATTTTCTTTCATTATTAATAATATTCGGGCTGATAGCATATGATTGGAAGAGTATAAGGTGCCAACCTCGTTGGGATGTTAGGTATCTGTTTGACGCTTAAGCCTTTTTAATATTAAAAAAAAAAAGAAAAAGGATTTTTAACCCATAAACTTAATTGCAACAACATTATTGCACTGGATATTAAATTACAGAATTTTAAAATTAGAATTTCTTTTCCTCTATTGAAAGTAGTAAGTTGTTCATTATAAATTACTACTTTTGATATTGAAGATGAGTGCCTAAGAATATTTGTTTTACAATATCTTATGGATTTACAGCACCTTTGTGATGGGTTTTAACCCTATCGGCTGCATTTGGTCTAAGAGAATGGAATGGAATGAGAGTGGGAATGAAATGAGAATGGGAATAATCATTCCATGCCTAATGTTTTGTAGGAGGTGGGAATGAAATAGAAATTGTGTGGGAATATCTCTGAACCGAGGATCCAGCTCGGGATAATGAGTTCAAACTAAAAACACTGACACGTGACAAAGGCAATTCAACCAAGCCCGTCACAACGCACGTGATTCCTCTCTCCCAGGATTTAGTTCGGGCCAAAGAGTTAAACCACAATATTTGACACGTGGTTAATGCAACACGGTGAGACCTGATGCAAACCACGTGATCTCTCAGCTCGGGGGCTTACCTTCAGCTCGGGACATCTGTCCTATGACTCACACTACAATCCAAATCCTACTACAGTCCAAAACTGTCACAGCAGCTGTAATTCCTGACACAGCAGTTACTAGAAACCATGGTTTCATGCCCAACCACGATCAACAAACCATGGTCAGATCTGACCTAACCAAGGCAGTTACCTGACCTCACATGGTCAGTCCGTACAGGTGGGTATAAAAAGAATACGATACAGCCAAATGTGGTAAGCTATAGTAACCTAATTCTCTTAAATTCATCTTCTTCCTTGCCTCATTCTCCCTAAACAGCTTCTGACTTAAGCTTTGGAGAGGACTTGGCCAAAACCCACCTTGGCCTATCCTCTAACTCTTTTTCCAAGCTTGTGATTGCAGGTCCAGGCGCGAGAGTAAGCTCCATCATCAACACTTAGTTCAGGGAACAGTTTTTACCCCATACAGAAAGTAATAGGTGAGATCCACTTTTAATGATTTTCACTCCTTAAAAAAATAAAACAACCATTCTTCTTTGTTTAGAAATGAATGACTAAACCCTCTTTGGAGGGAATAGACCCTCACAAAGGAATCGTCATTTCATTCCTTTCACTACTACAATAATAGAAAAAGATCACAGTTGGATAAATAAAAAGATCACAGTTTTAAATGAAACCGTGATAATATGTGTGGACAAAAAATTTGATTACGGTTTTAAGAAAAAAATGTGATCTTTTAAAAAGTTTTAATCTCACTTTTTTAAAAACCGTGGTAATAGGCCAATATGATGGATCACGGTTTTAAATGAAACCATGATCTTTTTTTAAAGAAATTTTTTTAAGTTCTTCTTCCCACGAAAGTACGGTGCCTTTTTTTCATCCCCATTCCCGCAAACCCCGATCCACTCTCTCCATTCTCCCATCTCTCAAGCCCTAACCCTCCTCTCAGCAAACACACAAACCACATAAAGGCGACGTTGCTGCTGAGCCCCTATTCACGATGCCGTCGTATAGCCGGCCATGTCCACTGACGCAATCAGAAGAGGAGAGGACGATATCCAAAAGCATCAGGTATCCTTCCAGTTAGGCAGTTATTTTGTAGTCCAAGAAAACCAAGGGAAGGCATTTTACCAGGGGCTAATGGAAATGGGATCTCTCCCTCTGGATAGATGCTGTCTAACCAAGGGAAGGCATTTTACCAGGGCACTTGGGGTCAAGAACAGGGGCTTCTTTTAGGTCAGTCTTTGACTTTTTTATTTTCTTTCTTTTCTTCGTCAACAAATTTGTGTTAGGGTTTTATCGCATAAGAAAATTGGGTTAGGATTTCCGTTATCTCACTCTCCCTCTTTCTCTAGTTTCAATATCCTTGAAAAACCCTAACTTTAACTCTCATATTCGTATAATTTTTAGGTGAATCTGAGGGCTATTGATGCTAGATTCTTTCCTCTATACGCGATGGTAAGAAATTGCTATTGGAACCCTGAACCCAAATTCGACTAGGTGATACTATATTAGTTGTTTTTATTTTTAATTTTTTTTCATGTCTTCATTTGGATAATAGTTTGACTCCCTTTGTCGCATGGCTGTGAAGATGTGGTTTTTGGATTTGCTGGTTTATTTCCCAGCCTCAACAGTTGTGGTTTAGTCTTCTTTCTAGTTCAAGTTCTGTATCCATGGCTGAGTCGTCGAAATATTATTCCCAGTGTGCTCTTCTGATGGTTGGTTGCTCTATCTTACAAATTTTTTTTTTTCAAAGTACTCGGCATATCTTTTTTCCCCTCTAGGATTTTCTCTTTTGGATTAGGAGATTAAACTTTGGGCATGCTTTTTCAATTACAGTTCTATAATTGGTATCAGGGTAACAAGTTACAGAACGTAAATTGACTAATGGTAATTTAGTTTTCAGTTTTCATTTTTCCCTCTGTTTCTTCTCTTCAATTTTTGATCCTTGATGTCTATTTTCTTTGTTTCTAACAACTAATAATATATATTTCTTTCTTTCTGACAAGTGATGGCTTATACTATATATTTTTCGTAGGTGAAATCCTATTGCTTGCCTGTGTCATATTGGTGGGGCTGTTTGCTCTGCAGCATTGTGGCACTCACAGAAAGATAACACTCCATCTCTCCTTTTTCTTTGTTGACAGTGTTAGGTCCAGTAACTCTCCATCATTTGTTAACTTCCCCAGTAAATATATATAAATTTTTTTAAGGCAATTTTGTTACCGGATCTAAAAAAAAGTCCGTGAATGGAGTTTAGGCAATTTTTAACAAATCGAAATATATGTGAACAAATTCAAGAAAAATGTTAAATTTTTTAAAACATTTTTACAAATGCTTTCCAGTGCTGAAAATTGTTTGGTCATCATTTTGATGACCTAACATTTTATTTTATTTTGTAGAAATCATCTAATTGGCTAGACTCATCCATCTAAAGTGAATAAGCGTGATACCTTCAATGGGTCCCTGCCACTCATGCCTATGTGTATGGGGTAAAATCTGCTCCCCGAACTACGTGTCGAAGATGGAGCTTGCTCCCTCGCCTGGACCTGCAATCACAAGCTTGGAAAAATGGGTCAGAGGGTAAGCCAAGGTGGGTTTTGGCCGTGCCCTCTCCAAAGCTTAAGTCAGAAAGCTGTAATGGGGAGAATGAGGCAAGGAAGAAGATGAATCTCAGAGAAATTAGGGTACTGTAGCTTACCAAAGTATGCTGTATCGTATTCTTTTTATACCCACCTGTACGGACTGACCATGTGAGGTCAAGTAACTGCCTTGGTTAGGTCAGATCTGACCATGGTGTACCCATAACCGCCTGACCATGGTTTGCTGATCATGGTTGATCGTGGAATCAGGGTTTCTAGTAACCGCTGTGTCAGGAATTACAGCTGCTGTAATAGTTTTGGATTGTAGTAGGATTTGGACTGTAGTGTGAGTCATAGGACAGTTGTCCCGAGGTGAAAGTCAGGTCCCGAGATGAGAGATCACGTGCTTTGCAGCAGGTTCTACCTTGTGGTATTAACCACGTGCCAAGTGACGTGATTTAACTCCTTGGCCCGAGCTGAATCGTGGGAGGTGAATCACGTACGTTGTGCTGGCCTGATTGATTAGTCTTCGCTACGTGTCAGTGTTTCAGGTCCGAATTTTCCACCCCGAGATGAAACCTCGGTTCAGAGATATTTCCACACAATTTGCCCCAAATTATGACATTCCCGAGCTGGGACTTGTCATAATTTTATTTTGCTAAGTGTTTTTCCCTGTGCCCCTATGCCGTTTGGCATTCTAGGACTTAGCTGGCTGAAGGCGGTTAAGCCTTTCCGTATTCCAAGGTGCTGACGTCATGCGCCTTGGAACCGTACGATCTGCATTTAATGCCTCAGAAGCATTATGTCTTTGGAAGGAAGCAAATCACTGCTCACTTTATCTCCTGCGTTCTCTCTCTTCTTTTTGCTTTTGCTCTCTGCTTTCTGTTCTCAGCTCTCTCTCTACTTTTTCTACTTTCTGCCCTCTGTTTTACCAAGAACACACCATATTTTCCACCGGAATCCACTGTCTACGCCGTTCACTTGTGGGAGAAGATCCGTTCTGCTTTCGCTTGTTGCCTTTGTGAATCGTTTCTCCGACGCTGTTCTCCGTTGGTACTCTTCTTGTTCTCTTCACCTTCTCAAGAATAACTTTTGGAGGTTTTCGGCTCCACACCGTACAGTTTCTCCGGCGAAACCGTTTTCCTGACCATCGCTTGATCTTTGTAAAGGTATAACTCGTTTTTGCTCTTTCTTCTTCAATTTATTCGGTGTATTTTTCTCTTTGCGGTTGTTGGCGACGTTTCCTGGAGTTTGCTTCGCAATCCTAGGGTTTTCCTCTGGCTTTTGGAGCAAATCATCAGGATGCCATTTTTCCCGCCTTTTAGGGTTTGAAAAACTCCATCTCGGGGTAAATCTGAGGAAGAGGTCACTGATCTCTTTTTTGTCTTTTCCCAACACCGAGTTTAGTGTTCCCCGACCTGACACTTAGAAAAAATTCGAAGGTCTGTCAAGGCAGGGGTAACATACCTGTCAGGACTTGACTTTGAAATTTTAGGTCAGGGTATATTGGCATAGGTTGAATTACCTTTGGATTTAACCTTCCCCTTTCATCTTGGCAGATGTCTTCTTTTTATGACATTAGGGGGAACCCTGCAAAGATAGCAGAGTTTAAGGCCTTGTATGGCTTTGAAGAAGGGAAGTTTAGCTTCCACTTTGCTGAGCCCGGGGAGGATGTCTTTAGGTCAGACGCCAAGGATGGCCTCCCTGTTCCCATTGCTGCTTTCATGGAGGGTGGAGTTCGTGTCCCCTTCCCTGACCTCCTCAATGACTTCCTCCTCTACTGTGGGATAGTCCCGACTCAGCTAGGGCTGAACTCCTTTAGGGTCATCTTGGGGGTTCACGTCCTTAACCAGCTGCTAGGGACTTCTGTTGGAGTGCGGGAGATACTCCACCATTACAAAATCTGCACCCTTAAAAACAAACGCGATGTTTACCTCGCCCTCAAGCCCAGGAAGAAACCCTTTGTCACTCACATCCCGGACTCCAACCCAGGAGCTCACGACATTGTGGTCTTCGTGTACGGGCCTGTGGATGGGACTCTCCCCCCTGATCCTCCCATCATTCCCCGAGAGAGAAGCTCTAGCTGTAAGAAATCAGCGATATCATTTTGCTTCTTCTGTTTTATACGGCCTCGAGTTGAATATTGGATTACATACTGATACTTATGTCATGTTTCCTTCTAGCAGCTCCTCACGCCAACGAGCCTGCTGACAAGCTGAACAAGGAGGATATCGAGAAACTGCTCGGATATCAAGTCAGCCAGCACTGCCATTCGGCTGAAACCTTGCTCAACTACCACGCGAGGTACCAGACTTGGGGGAAGGCGAGTTACCCCCATTGGGAGCAGCCTGACGACGAGCTGACCCACGTGGTGGAAGAGGAGGTGGAGAGAGGAGAGCAAGAGGGAGAGGAGGAAGAGGGGATCCACCTCCAACCTGAAGGGGAGGGAGCTGAGGAGATTAGGCCCTCTGACAAGACGACTCGCCGCGCCTCCTTCGTCATTGAGAGCTCCAGCTCTGAGGAGACCGTCTCCCAAGCTATGGAGAGGAGAGGCTCCAATCCCCCCCCCCCCCCGCCAAGAGACAAAGAACAGACTCCGGCAGCCAGAGGACCAAGAAGGACTCTGGGATGAATTTGAGGGCTCTGGTTGCTGAGAAAAGGGCGGCGGAGAAAGAGGCCCAGGAAAAGAAGGCTGCTGAGCAGAAGCAGCAGCAGCAGCAACAGCGGCAGAATCAGCAGCAGCAGAAGACTAACAAGACTGCTGCTGTTGCTGCTCTTGGGTCTGGTTGGGATGGCGGCAAGAAGTCCACTGACCCCAACAGTGGCAAACTCATGTCAAGCGCCATGAGGGGGCAGGACATGGACAGGCCCCAGGCGCCCGAGGTTACCGGGAAAGGGAAGGCTCCCTTGATTCCTCCTTCAAAGCCCCGGAAACCCTCTACAGTCCCGGAACAGCAACTCGCTGTGCAAGGGCCTGGGCTGGGAGGTGCCAATGCCCTGGAGGCCGGAGGTGGGAGCTCCCTTTCCCGCGCTGAGATGATACCTAAATTCCCCGAGGTATGTCTTTGCTTTTTTCGATTTCATAATTGTCCCATACTTAAAAATCTATGACAGATTCTGACTAACTTTATGTTTCATCACATGTCTACAGTTCCCCATACCCAAAGATAAGGATGTTACCAGCTCTTTCTTTGTGGAGTACAACTTTAAGCAGCTGGGGAACCCCCTGAGGTTGCCGGCAGATATGGAGCACTTCAGGAAGAAGTCCGCCCTCGACAACCTCCGCTTCGGCTTTACCAGTCTTTACCGAGTAAGTTCCATTCCCTTGTGGTTTCGATTACTTGCTATTCAACCCGATCTCTGACTTGCTGATGTTTGTGTAGGGCTGCCAACAAATCCTGCTGGCGGGCGACCGCTTCAAGGCGGAAGATAACAAGTTACAGCTCAAGCTCGCCAAAGTCCGGAGTGAGTACGACAAGAAGCTAGAGGATGCTAAGGCCAACTGTTGCGCGGCTATGTCTTAGCTTCAGAAAGTAAAATCTGAATGTGAGACCTTCAAGTCCACAGCCGAGAGCGCCGTCAGCAAACTGGAACTCACGAGGAAGGACTATGCAGATTTGGAGGCCGAGCTGAGGAAGACGAAGGACGCCCAGGACGAGCTAGCCCGGGAGAAGCGTGAGCTGGCGAGGAAGGTTCGGGCTCTCGAGGCTGAGGTAGAGAAGGAGAAGGCCTCTGTGGAGAAGGCAGTGGCTGAGGAGAGGGAAAGCATGAAGGCTTCCCTCGTTGGGCAGTTGACCACCGAGCTCGAGGTCACCTACAGATTTGCGTGGGAGACTTTGATCGAGTTGGCATCTGTCCAATTCCCTGGCATTGCCGATATTCCCTTCGAAAGGACGGATATTCCCCCGGATTACAACCCCGAGGGAGGTGATGTCGGGGAAGTTGAGATGGAGGTTGCAGGTGGCGATGAGGCCGGGGAGAACGATCCCAAGGTCACGTCCCAGCCTAATGCCACCATTGAAGCCGAGCGGGTCGTTGACGCCACCAATGACACTTCAGCCACTGCCAATGGGGACCAACCTGTAAATCCAATGGGAAGCACCACAGAGGCTACCCCTGATCTGCCTCTGCCTCCAGTGGCCCCTCCTGCCTCCGCTGATCCCGTCCCTACTCCCAAGGTGGTTCGTCCAGCTGCTGGGGACTCGGGGGAGAAGTAGCTATTTTTCTTTGTTTTTTTTTTTTTTTCTTTTTTCTTATTCTTGGCTAAGTGCCATAACTTGTACAGATCCTTGTAATACATTTCTTTTAGAATGAAATACACAATTTTTCTTTATCGTGTGCATGGATCCTTTATTTTTATGCTGGCTGTCTGTTTGAATGTACTCTCGGGATAAAGCCCCTTGTTGATGTGTGTGCACTGTCGATCGGCGAAAATGATTAGACCCAACCTGATCACGGGCTCCAATTTGCAGAGTGATAGACCTGAATATCTGTTGGTCCCTGTGTACTCAGACCCATCCTTAGGTATGTTGTTGCGTTGAGGCTGTTCTTAGGTGAGACTTCGTTGTGAACCCATTCTTAGGCTTAGTGTGCTCAAGCCATTTATTAGGTGAGACTTCGTTGTGAACCCATTCTTAGGCTCAGTGTGCTCAAGCCATTTATTAGGTGAGACTTATGCCCATTCTTAGGCAGCTTTGCTTGGACCTGTTCTTGGGCAAGACTTTGTTTTTAACCAATTCTTAGGTTTAGCGTGCTCATGCCATTTATTAGGTGAGACTTGTGCCCATTCTTAGGCAATTTTTGACTTCGATCCGTTGTTGGGGAAAGTGCCTTTAGCTCGAATGATAAATAAACGATAACATATGAATAACCTCTGAACTTGTATTGCGTAGTCATTGAATGTAATTACAACTTTCGCTATCGGTAAAACAATCTTAGGTTAGCTATATTAACTGATCTCGGGAGCTCTTGTCTGGTGTCCAAGCTCTTTAGTTTCTACGAACCTGTACTCCCAACTTGGATGACCTCGTAAGGACCTTCCCATGTTGCCCCGAGCTTCCCATCTGCAGGATTTCTGGTTCCGACGTTGACTTGCCTGAGCACCAACTCTCCAACATTGAACTCCCTCGACTTTATTCTTCGGTTGTAATATTTTTTCAGTTCTTGTTGGTAAGACGCCATTTTGATTCGAGCCCTTTCTCTTCTTTCTTCTGCTAAATCCAAATCTTGAGACAGAACCTGATCATTTGTTGCCGCATCATAAGATTCGGTTCTGAGACTTGGTAGACCCAACTCTGTTGGTATAACTGCTTCCATTCCATAGGTCATGGAAAATGGAGTTTCCCCAGTGGACCTCCTTGGAGTAGTTCGATATGCCCATAGTACGGAATGCAGCTCGTCAGGCCAAGACCCTTTCACATTGTCTAGCCTCCTTTTTATCCCTGCGACTATAATCTTGTTGGTTGCCTCTGCCTAACCATTGCACTGCAGGTAACTCGGATTAGAATACCACCACTGAATTCCCTGTTCTGCACTGAATTCCCGAGTTCTTTTACTGTCGAACTGAGTTCCGTTATCCGATACGAAGGCTCTCGGGATCCCGAAGCGTGTAATAATATTTTCCCAAAGGAATTTGATAATGTCTGAATCTTTAATCGATGCAAGGGCGATGGCCTCTACCCATTTGGTAAAATAGTCAGTTGCAATGAACAAGTACTTCCTATTCCCTGAGGCTGTGGGCAATGAACCCACGAAATCTAACCCCCACTGTGCGAAAGGCCACGGACTGGATATAGGATGCAATTCCTGAGCAGGACGATGTATCTTGTCAGCAAACGTCTGACACTTTGAGCATTTTCTCACATACCTAATAGCGTCCCTCTGCATGTACGGCCACCAGTAACCCTATGTGTTTGCCCTATGGGCTAATGATCTTCCTCCTGTGTGACCTCCACAGGACCCCTCATGGAGTTCAGCCAGTAGGTCTAATACTTGGTCTGGGTGTACGCATTTCAGGTATGGTCCCGTGTAGGATCTTTTATAGAGAGAGCCTGACGGAGATAACCAAAATCGAGCTGACTTAACGCGAATTCGGTGACTCTGATTGCGATCCTCAGGTAGTTCATCCCTCTGTAGATAGGCAACTATCTCGTCTATCCAGCTCGGTGTTAAGGACTGAACGTCCGAGATAAGCTCCTCTGTCCCGATACTGGGTTCTTGTAGGACTTCGACATTTATGGTTCGAGGGGTGTCAGTTTCCAACGCTGCAGCTAGGGCAGCCAATCCATCTGCATGTCTGTTCTGATCCCTCACGAAGCGCTTGAACTCAACACTGGTGAACCCCGCAGCTAACTCCCATACCTTGTGCATGTACGCAGCCATTCTTTCATCTTTGGCTTCATATTCTTTGTTTAGCTGGTTAACCACGAGCCTGGAGTCACTGTATACTGTCAGCTCCCTTACCCCCATTGCTCTGGCCATGCCAAGTCCTGCCACAACTGCCTCATATTCTGCTTCATTGTTTGAGGCTGGCAACATAAGTCTAACTGCTTGTTCGATGATTTCTCCCTCGGGATCTGTCAGAACAATTCCCAGACCTGCCCCTTTCGCATTAGATGCACCATCCACTTTGAGCTCCCATCTCTTCCTCTTCTCTATGTTTATATTGTCTTTCCCCCCCAGTTCGGGCAGAGAGGATTTTAAGGCTGTCTATTCCGAACTGGAAGTAGGATCCGCGAATTCGGCAAGAAAATCAGCCAATATTTGCCCCTTAATGGCAGGTCGGGGCTAGAAGTGAATGTCGTAAGCGTTGAGTTCCACACCCCACTTCGAGACCCGTCCTGACAAGTCAGCTCTACGGAGCACATCTTTCAGTGGATAATTTGTGAGGACGATGATAGGATGAGACTGAAAGTAGTGTTGGAGTTTTCTGGAGGCTGTGACGAGGGCTAGGATCAGTTTTTCAAGGGGCAGATAGCGGGTTTCAGCGTCTAATAGTGTCTTGAGTAAGGTCGCGTTGGGCTAGAAGAACGCCGCTGAGTGCATGAGCTAACACAGCAAGATATAGGTAAAGAGTTTCCCCATGGTAAGGGTGGGTCAGGGTGGGGAGTGTTTCTAAATGAGCGACTAACTTCTGATAAGCTTCTTGGCACTCCGTATTCCATCCCGAGTTAGTGCTCTTCTTCAGTATCTGAAAGAGTGGGTGGCATTTGTCTGATGATCTCGAGATAAATCTACTAAGTGCTGCCACCATCCCGTTCAACTGTTGAACGTCCCTGACCGTTGTTGGTGTACATAGGGTTCTTATCGCCTCAATCTTACTTGGATTTGCCTCGATCCCCCTTCTTGAGACTAAGTGACCCAGGAATTTTCCCGAGCCTATTCCAAATGAGCTTTTCTTCGCGTTTAACTTCATCCCATACTCCCTGAGTCGTGCGAAAGCCTCAGTTAGGTCTGCCAGGTGGTCTTTCTCTGAGCTGCTCTTAACAATAATGTCATCAACGTATGCCTCAAGGTTTTTGCCCATCAGTCCTTCAAACATCCTACTAACAAGACGTTGATAGGTGGCCCCTGCATTCTTCAACCCAAATGGCATTACCTTGTAGCAGTACGTTCCTCTAGGAGTAATGAACCCCGTCTTATCTTGATCATGTTCTGCCATAGGAATTTGATGGTAACCCGAGTAGGCATCGAATATACTCAGTCTCTCGTACCCCGAAATAGAGTCTATGAGTTGGTCAATCTTAGGTAAGGGGAAACTGTCCTTAGGGCACGCTTTATTGAGGTCCGTGAAATCGATGCAGACACGCCAGTCCCCTGTCTTTTTTCTAACACATATGGGATTGGCCAGCCAACTCGGGTATTTTACCTCTCTGATGAACCCTGCTTACAAAAGCTTATCAACCTCGGCAGAAACTGTTTTGGCTCGATCGTCTGACAACCTTCGTTGCTTCTGAACCACTGGCTTGTAATTCGGATTAACCTGCAACTCATGAGTGATAATCCTGGGATCAATTCCTGGCATCTCATGGGGTGACCAAGCAAATACATCAATGTTATCTTTCAAGAATTCAAAAAGCTCTGCTGCGTCGACTTCGCTCAATGACTTTCCTATCCAGAAAAACCTCTCTAGATCATCAGGATCAATTATCCTTTTTTCTAGCTCCTCCCCTGTCCTGTCTGCGGGTTCCAGAGCCGTCTCTTCTACTCCGGGCCGCTCTCCCTTTCGTTGCTACAAGGGAACCTCATCAATCTTAGCCTTTTTCTTTTGCTCTGGCTCTTGCCTCGGGGCTCTAGTTTTGCCAGTTCCCGAACTGGGAAGGCGTGGGACCCTTGACTTCAGTTTGTCCTCTGAGGGTGCTGAGTGGCCCGCGTACTCTGCCAAAAAACATTCCCTGGCTGCTGCCTGGTTTCCTTTTATCTCCATGATTCCTTCTGGGCTCGGGAACCTGATGGATTGGTGGTAGGAGGATGGGACAGCTTTTATCGCATGAATCCAGGGTCGCCCGAGTATCACATTGTAAGCTGACCTCTCCTGGATTACCACAAAGTCTCCATGGACTGCACTGGCCCTGCCCAAACTGGGAGCGTTATCTGTCCCAACGGAAAATTCATGTTGCAATTAAAAGCTTTCAAGCTGACGTGACAAGGCTTTAGGTCGGAGTCCTTAAGCCCGAGTTGGCTGAACAATTTTTGGAACATGACATTCACAGATGCCCCGTTATCCACATAGACTTTGCCCACATCATAGTTCCCTATGAGCATGCGAACAACTAGAGCATCGTTGTGCGGGCAGCGCACCGTCCCATCAGTCTCGGCATCCCCGAAGAAAAGCAGTTTCTCTCCATTCTCTCCCTCACTCTGAGGTAGTAGTATTGGCTCATCTCCAATATCACTGATTTCGGCGTTTTGGCAAGCCATCCTATATTGCGCTCTGAGCTAGCTGGTTGACAGAGCTGTCTCCTCATATCCTCCGGTGATCATATCAATCCTTCCAAGGATCTTTGGTTGAGTGGATTGAGGAGCCCTATTCTCGGGTTTTTTCTGTTCGGATGGCTGCCCTTTGTCTTTTCGGGCTATAAATTCATCGAGCTTTCCTTCCTTGGCCCAAGCCTCGAGGTTGTATTTCAGAACCTTGCAGTCCTCTGTCTTATGGCCGTGATCCTTGTGGTAACTGCAAAACAGCTTTTTATTTCTCTTCTCGGGCTCCGCGAACATAGGTCAAGGTTTCTAGAAGAAGTCCTTGTTCTCCAGTGCCTTCATCAACTTGTATATGGGGAGAGTGAATACAGTGAAAATGGCCTGATTCGGATTAGTAGGCGGCCTTGACTTTTCTCCCCAGGGATTGTCTCTTTGTGGCCTAGAGTCCTTCTTTTTGTCATCTTTTTCACTGGCTTTAGCAGACTAAGGGGTATAGAAATCATCCAACTTCGAATAATTAGCTACAGTGGAGAGTAGCTTGGCTAGGTTTCTGGGGGGATTAACAGTGAGCTCCTTAAACAAAGGTGATGGCTTCTTCAGCCCAAGGCGAAAGAGATCCATGGCGTTCATTTCAATCGGGTCGTCGATCTCGTTATAAACCTCCCAGAACCTTTGAGAATATTCCCGAAGTCCTTCCCCATCTTTCTGTTTCAACTCATATAGGTTCTGCATGGTCCTTGGGAATTTGCAGCTAGTGATGAACCTTTTCTTGAACAACTTGCTCAGTTCGTGCCAGCTGTCAATAGATTCATCTGGAATCTTGGCCCACCACTTAAGAGCCACTTCTCCCAAACTCATAGGAAATATTTTGCAGAGAAAACCCTTATTCCCAGCATATAATGACATACGTTGCAAGTAATAATTCAAATGATGATCGGGGTCTATTGAAAGAGAGTAAAGAGTAAAAGTTATCTCGGAATACCCTCGTGGGATTGGGACCCGTTGAATCCAACGTGTAAATGGACTCCAAGCTACAGCAACGCTCTCTGGTCTTTCTCCCCCTCTACTCTGGTTACCCCGATGTCTCTTGGAGGCTTCTTCCTCGTTTCTTTCACGCCTGGGTGACCGAGAGTGCTTTCTACTCGTCGTCCCCGTACTTCTCTCCCCTCTTCTTTCAAGAGATCGAGACCTGTGATAGCGTCTCTCATCTCTATGAGCTTCGTCCCCAGAACGCACGTGAGAACGAGGCCTTGGGTGGTCCTCATTCCACCTTCGTGCATGATCTGAACGCCTTGAACTGCGCTCAGGGGATCTCTGAATCAACGCATGATGTTGTTCATCTCCCCTTCCTGAATGCCTCGGTTCTGGGCTAGTTAATCGTGGCTCTTCGTCGCGTCTGCTACGATGGTGATGGTGCGAGGCCCCAGGCCTGGGTGAGCTCTCCTGGTGCCTAGTGCGACGGAGTGGACTGGTTTGGCTGGCCTCCTCAGCGACAACATTGACTCCCTGGGGGGCAAAAGTTCGCTGGAGGTAGCGGTGGTAATTTTGCTCTGCAGTTAGCTTTGCGAGCTGCGCCGATTGAATCTCCGATTGCATTGTTGCAATGAGTTCCACCACCGCCGCTGGGTTGGGGTTGTTGGTCACCGCCCTGTCAAACGCAGCTTTGAGAACAGGCTGGTCATCAAGAGAATGTAGAACAGCGAACATTTCAGGGGAGATTTGGTGTTGCTGAATCAGAGGAAGCTGACTAGTTCCCACCCAGGTAATGGTGGGTTTGTCTGCGAAGGCTGGGTTTCTGCTCGTTTCCCAGCATCGCCTGTAATGGCTTGGTCTATGCGAGTAAAGTTCGCTCCAGATCTGGTTCGCCCATAAGTGGGCGGAGGTGGTGTAGCCATCTTATCGCGATGGTTCCCACAAACGGTGCCAAATTGTACGAGGTAAAATCTGCTCCCCGAACTACGTGTCGAAGATGGAGCTTGCTCCCTCGCCTGGACCTGCAATCACAAGCTTGGAAAAATGGGTCAGAGGGTAGGCCAAGGTGGGTTTTGGCCGTGCCCTCTCCAAAGCTTAAGTCAGAAAGCTGTAATGGGGAGAATGAGGTAAGGAAGAAGATGAATCTCAGAGAAATTAGGGTACTGTAGCTTACCAAATTAGGCTGTATCGTATTCTTTTTATACCCACCTGTACGGACTGACCATGTGAGTTCAGGTAACTACCTTGGTTAGGTCAAATCTGACCATGGTGTACCTATAACCGCCTGACCATGGTTTGCTGATCATGGTTGATCGTGGAATCAGGGTTTCTAGTAATCGCTGTGTCAGGAATTACAGTTGCTGTAACAGTTTTGGATTGTAGTAGGATTTGGACTGTAGTGTGAGTTATAGGACAGTTGTCCCGAGGTGAAAGTCAGGTCCCGAGATGAGAGATCACGTGCTTTGCAGCAGGTTCTACCTTGTGGTATTAACCACGTGCCAAGTGACGTGATTTAACTCCTTGGCCCAAACTGAATCGTGGGAGGTGAATTACGTACGTTGTGCTGGCTTGATTGATTAGTCTTCGCCACGTGTCAGTGTTTCAGGTCCGAATTTTCCACCCCGAGATGAAACCTTGGTTCAGAGATATTTCCACACACTATGTGTTTTGGGTTCCCCTTTTTGATCATTTTGATAAAGGGAGATAGTCTGATAGCTTATTGGATGTCTTCACTTATTTTTTGGAAAAATAAATCTTGTTATTAATTTTATATTTTTTAAAATTAATAATGGTCACATAATGAAATTTGATTATTGTTTAATTCATGGTTACAGCTTTCACTAAAGTTTATCGATACTGAACAGTTTCAAAGGCAAGTTGAGATCATATAATGTCTTTGAATAATAACCTATTTTGAGTTCTATGTTTAATTTTCTTTACTATTTCCTACTGATCCTATTTATTCGGTGTTATCATAATTGTAGCTAATATTTACACTTTTTGCCAATTACAAGCTTCGTGATCTAAAACAACTTGGTGAGTTTCATGACCTTTTCTTTGATTATTTATTGCAAAATGTGCTCTCAAATTCATTCTCCTTTAGAATTTACTGCTAGGTTATAATTATGGGAAAATAAAATAAATTCACAACTTATAATAAATTCACAATTTTTTTAAAAAAAAAATTTTATTATCTAAGTTGTCTTCTCCACATTCTTGACGCTCAGTACCAAAACTGCATGATGACTTTTATATTGAGTGTAACTCAAGTGCATTATAGGCTTCTAGGCGTGAAATATCAAATATATGTTATATATTTAACTTCAAGCACGTGCTTAGCCTTGTTTCTGATATGTTTCAGGTATGACACACATGATTTATCTGGGGCTGTGCATTCTAGGTTTGAACATTCTCTTGGGGTGTATTGGCTTGCTAGTGAAGCTGTTCACAAACTTAAGACTCATCAAGTATGGAAGTTTACTCATCAAGTATAAAAGTTTTAATCATACTTATGAACACCTTGTGTATTGGAATTTTTACTTCTTTTGGTAATAATACTTTTTATATATAATTTCCTAGGAAATCGAAGAGCTTTGGTCCTTATTATTTTCTTGTTTTCTTTGTTTTTTGTTTTTGGGTAAGTCTTGTGATTATCAATATAATTCATTCATTATGTGTTGTGGATGTTGTAATTTGATAGATGTGGCATTGTAACGCTATGACAGCACTTGTGTGAAGCCTAAAACATCAAAGATTTGGTTAGATATATTTAAATTGATTGACTTAGCCACAAAATTGCTATTAGCACGCACGCACGCGCACACACACACACATTTCCTTTATATTTTTTCTCATACTCTGGTTATGCAGTTTCCATAATTGTCATGTGAGAAATTAAAATATTAGAGGTGCTGCATCATTTATATTAAGTTGAAAGAGATTGTGACCTCTCCAGGTACCTTTTGTTTTTTTCAAGAATCACTTATCTAACATTTCATATATATAATATATTTCTCTTTCTCTTTTCAGGTACGGTGGATTAAAGTTTTAACCTCTATCAAGTGGCGTAGGGATCTCAATGGATTCAATACAATGCAGACCTAACAAAAATCGAGTTAATCTAATTGTATATGTAGTTATTTGATTTTTCAATCCAATTACATTTGGCAAGTTTTGAGTTAATTTTATATATAGTTACTTGATTGTATAAAGATTAATTTTGATTTGCAATGTTTGAATTGTGATTACATGATGAGTTTAGTAGTTGAAATGTGATGTATAAAGAAGAGTAACAAGTTCCTCACCCATCAAAAGCAACACTGGTTCTCAAATGAAAAATTAAATTTTTTTTTTTGAAATATAAAAGAGAATAGATCACAGTTTTTTACCGTGATCTTTTCATACTAAAGATCACAGTTTTTTAAAAATAACATGATCGTTTCTATAAGAAAGATCACACTTTTGTAAAAAACCGTGATCTTTAATTCAAAAAGATCACGGTTAAAAACTGTGATCTAATGTAGGTACTTTAGATCACACCTTAATAGATCACGGTTTTTTCTTTAATAGATCACGGTTAAAAACTGTGATAAAAAGTAATAGATCACGGTTTTTCACTGTGATCTATTTGGATTATTGTAGTAGTGTTTGTGCTACCAAACATTCACTTGTTTTGGAGGAATGGAATTACCATACCATTCCCTCCCTTATTCCCCCAAATCAAACGTAGCCTAATATCATTCAACTTGAGGCAACATAAACTCAATCGATATTCGATCTCTTGCTCACATAGTCATGAAGATCATTTTCCACCAACTAACTTCTTGTAGAAGGCTAGGGGTTACTCACCATCCTATTCACTCACATGAATGGCTAAAATGCCTGTTCTTTTTTCTTCTTTTTAATCTATGCATTTTTTCCTCGTTTGTCTAGTTTTTCTCCCATTTAATTCAGGCATCAATGTATTGAGCCATTGAATAGAAACTTTAATTATTATCTATAGTTTAGTCCTTGTTAATTAGATTTTGTTCGTAATGAAATAATGTTAACAATTTTTCTTGCCACTATATGTTTTAGTGCTCATTTATGTTTTTAGTACAACCGTTTTTGGTTTTGGCTGGGCATCAATTCTCTTATTTTCTATTTATTTCCCATGGATTCATTGCATGCGTTTTCCTTTCCTTTCTCTCTCTCTCTCTCTCTCTCTCTCTCTCTCTCTCTTTGTGTTTTTTTTTTTCCACAGTATGATGCTGTTCAAACTTTATAACCTACGCTAAGTGGCATATTAAGATAGAATGCAATTTATTAAAGGTTTTTTTTTTAAGTCCTTAATTACAAGTCCTTGCAATGGTAAAGGTTAAGAATTTAGAAATTTAATACTTAAATTAGTATTGAACTTGGCTTTAACTCCACAACTATGAGGGAAACATGAATGAAAGGGGTAATTTTATGGTACCCACAAGGTTTTTAAGGTACTATACCACTTATCATTTAAAGTAACCCAAAATGGCTCACTTACCATTTCAAGTGACCCACACACCATTTAGTGACCACTTATCATTTGAAGTAATTAAATTACCATTTCAAGTGGTTCACTTACCATTTCAAATGACCAACTTACCATTTCAAGTGACCTTATGGATATGGTACCAAATTTTTTGCTAAGGTACCAATAGAGAATTGGCCAAATGGAAGGCTTACAACACTTTTATTTATTTATTTATTTTTAATGATCAAGAGCTAACAACTCATGCTACTTAAAAAAATCACCATAACGGATTTTATTATGTATATATTTTTAAAATAATATAAGTATAATGCAAGGATATTAACAGCTAATATCAAAGAAGATTACCACTGAAAAAAGCTTAAGGTCAAATTAATGTGTTAAATCAAATATTTAATTATTGGTAATAAAATATAAGGTGGCGAAGAAAACAATGAGATTGCGAAAGTATTTTATGACGTAAAAATATGGAAAGGTAGTCTACCCCTATCTTACAGAAAGAAATGCTAGTCTAAGCCTTGACAATTAGAGCAAGAACAAAGCTAGAAATTAATACTAAAAGGATTATCAAAACATAAAAATGTCCACCTGATAGCTACACTACAAAACTTTTTCTCATTATCAGCGTAAATTATATTTCTTATGATGTATTCATTAATTCTAGGAATTACATTATTGCATTAAAAAATTCTTGCCCTGTCCCCTCTTAAATTTGATTAATATAATCTGAGGTTCTCCCCCATAAGCAACACAAACTGCCTAGCTTTGGCCACCCCCATCCCCCACTCTCTCTCTCTCTCTCTCTCTCTCCGGCTTATGACGCATTGATTTAAAGTGAATATTATTCAATGACAAAACAATAAATATTTAAATAAATTAAAAAACTTAGATTTCATCAACACACTACCTTTTTATATTCCTATGCACTATGCAATAAATTCTCTATATTAAATATTTTAAATCATTTACTGAAGAGCAATGTTGTTGATTAATTCTTAAAAAATTTTCCTTAATTTTTTTCTTAATCATGTGATGACAACAACATCAACAAATAATTCTATTTTTTTTCCAAATGCATGACACATCAACAGGCATATTATTAGGAAATGAAATTAAAGAAAAATTTAAGTACCATTAGCATTTTCCAAACTTAAAATGAATCTCACACACACAAACACACACATGATTCTTAAATTATTTACTAAAGAGCAATGTTATTGATTCTTAAAAATTTTGCCTTAATTTTTTTCTTAATGATGCAGTGACAACCACATCAACAACCACATCAACAAATAATTCTATTTTGTTCTTGAAATGCATGACATATCAACAGGCATATCATTGGGAAATGAAATTAAAGAAAAATTTAAGTATAATTAGCATTTTCCAAACTTTGCTTAGTCTCTCTTGTTGAAAAATGAGCTGCCCAGTACGCCGGCAGTCCATCGTTGTCAATGACCAACAAACTCACCAGAAAGAGCCGCCTGGTCCGGCCTGCCACGTACGCCCGCCAAAATCCCCTCTCCCATATCAGATGACGTGGCCAACATGTGGGAGCCTACCTGTCTCCCTTTTTGTAGTACGCTGATCTGTCGTGGACCCCACGTGTGCCTCCACACCCCACATTTCCTGAAACAAAATTATTTTCGTATCTATTGACCCAAACGCTCCATTAGAGCTCTTCCAAAATACGTGCATTCAGTATTCACCATCTCACCTGTCAAATTCCCAAAATACCCACCTCTCCTTCTCTATATAAACCATGCTTCTTCTCCATGTCTAAAGCCACAGCTCTATTCGCTCCCATCCTAGCTTGGTAACCGTCTGATTCTGTATTTTCTTCTTTTACTTCCGATCATGGCCATTGATTCTGCTCTCTCGTCTCCTCCTGCCCCTCCTGCATGCGAAAAGCATGCAAAGGCTCTTCAGTTCATTGAGGAGATGACGAGAAACTGCGACGCGGTGCAAGAGAAGGTTTTGGCTGAGATTTTGAGCCAAAACGCTGAAACGGAGTACCTAAGCCGATTTGGACTTGGCGGGTCCACTGACCGAGACATGTTCAAGTCGAAAGTTCCGGTTGTTACGTATGAGGATCTTCAGCCCGAGATCCAACGTATCGCTAATGGTGACCGATCACCCATATTGTCTGCCCACCCCATCTCTGAATTCCTCACAAGGTAATTTACGTTAAACAGATTAGATAGATATACCATTGGTGTGATCTCTCCCCCCACAACCTCTTGTAAAGGGGGAGGTTGGGCGTTTGAATCACGACATCTGTCTTTTGGAGAAAATGGATTTTGAGTGCTCAGAAATAAAAAAAGGTTAAATAAATGTAAAAAAGTTGCAGGGTAGTGATGTTTTTTAAATGCCTTTCGAGAAACTAATATCGATCAAGTCTACTCGAAAGCTTGAACCCCATCATCTCGAGAAGGGAATGGGGTGAATTTTATTTTATAAGGTGCACTTGATGCAGGTTGTATTAGATGACCTTAATTTTACTATTCATTCATTTGAACTGCTAAGATTAGACATAATTTCATGGTGAATGAATGATAAAATTGAAGCCAGTTGATGCAAGTTGCATCAGCCCAGAAATAATTTTTATATATATATATATATATATATATATAGATATATATATAGATGCACACAGTCATTCGGAGTTTTCTTTGAAAGTGCAGTTCCGGAACATCTGCTGGTGAAAGAAAACTGATGCCAACGATTGACGAAGAGATGGACCGACGCCAGCTCCTGTACAGCCTTCAAATGCCTGTGATGAACCTGTAAGCACTAATTCTGTTTCCTTTCCTGTATATCAGTTACCAAGCTCTAGTCATTATTTATGTGCCTATATTTATTTATTTGTTTGTTAATTAATTTATTTATTTTTTCGGGACAGTTACGTGCCGGGTCTGGACAAAGGGAAGGGTCTATACTTCTACTTTGTAAAGGCCGAGACGAAGACCCCAGGTGGTCTCTTGGCACGGCCGGTGCTAACCAGTTACTACAACAGCAAACAGTTCAAAACCAGGCCACATGACCCTTTCCTGGTTTACACCAGCCCTAATGAAGCCATTCTCTGCGTGGACTCATTTCAAAGCATGTACACCCAGATGCTTTGTGGCCTCTACATGCGCGAAGAAGTCCTCCGAATGGGTGCCGTGTTCGCCTCGGGCCTCGTCCGAGCGATCCGATTTCTTCAACTCAATTGGCAACAACTGGCTTACGACATCTCGACTGGGACATTAAACCCTAAAATCACAGACCCTTCAGTAAGGGAATGCATGTCAAAAATCATGAAACCAAATCCTGAACTTTCCGAGTTCATCACGAAGGAATGTTCAGGCGAAAATTGGGAGAGCATTATCACTAGAATTTGGTCTAACACCAAGTATTTGGACGTGATTGTGACTGGCGCAATGGCTCAGTACATTCCCACACTTGATTACTACAGTGGTGGGTTACCAAAACTTTGCACCATGTATGCCTCTTCAGAATGCTACTTTGGCCTTAATTTAAAGCCATTTTGCAAGCCTTCAGAGGTTTCCTACACCATTATGCCAATGATGGGCTACTTCGAGTTCCTCCCACACCCGGCTCCAACTCTATCACGTGACTCACCACCCCGCCTTGTAGACCTCGCCGATGTAGAAGTTGGGAAAGAATATGAACTCATAATCTCCACCTATTCAGGACTATGCCGCTACCGAGTTGGTGACATCCTCCGAGTCACCGGGTTTCACAACGCTGCTCCACAATTCGAGTTCGTGAGAAGGAAGAATGTGTTGTTGAGCATTGATTCCGACAAGACCGATGAATTGGAGCTGCAGAAGGCGGTGGAAAATGCTTCGGAATTGCTTCGCGAGTTCAACACTAATGTGGTGGAGTACACAAGCTATGGAGACACAAAAACAATCCCGGGGCATTATGTGATATACTGGGAATTGCTGGTCAAGGACCCGGCTAACCCACCCACTGATGAGGTTTTGAACAATTGTTGCTTAGCCATGGAAGAATCGATGAACTCGGTCTATAGACAGTGTCGGGTCGCGGACAATTCGATCGGGCCGCTGGAGATTCGGGTCGTGAATAATGGGACATTTGAGGAGCTAATGGACTATGCAATCTCCAGGGGTGCTTCAATCAACCAGTACAAGGTCCCAAGGTGTGTCAGCTTCACACCCATCATGGAACTGCTGAACTCAAGAATCCTCTCAACTCATTTCAGCCCAGCTGCACCACATTGGACCCCAGAACGACGACGTACTGCCTGACTGCGCATCAAGGGCAAAAAAAAAAAAAACAAAAAACAAAAAAGGAAAGTTAGATTCCAGAAGCAACCAAGAAAAGCCCCTGCCCGTAGACCAGACTCTCTCTCTCTCTCTGTCTCTTTATCTGTGATTTTTGTGGCATAGCTTTTAAAAGTGTACTGCTTTTTGTTCTTTTGAAGTTGCAGGTCGGCCTGCCCAAAAAAAGAGAACGAAAAAAGTTTGCAGGCCTGTGTGTGTGTAGGCAGGTTCAAATAATCTGTGGCGCATGATGTAATTGTCTGTCAACTATGTATCTTTGTCTTTGTTTCAACTTTGTTAAAAGGGTGGCGAAAGGATTTGTTCAAAAAGGTCTGTGATAATGTGATATTGAAGAACAGCTCTTGTTTCTGTCGCCACTACTCTCTCGGTCCAAAATCGTAGATTTGCCATGAGTTTCTAGGGCGTTATGGTCTTTTTATTCAACATCGTAGGCTCTATATGCATGGATTTTAGCGCACGTCCTATATATTCCTTTCTTCACTAGGCTTTCAATTTTCTCAGGGACAATTTTAGATTAGTCGAGCTAAGGGAAAATAATTACAATTCAATATGATTACTACTAACTTCTGAATAAATGATTACTAACTTAATTAAGAATAACTATTAAATGTAATTATTTTTCAGCAGCCCAACTAATCTAAAATTCCCCATTTTTTACCCAAAAAAATAGTAATAATAATATTTATGATGGTGATGATGATGATTGATTGGAAAAATCTGTGTGTTTTGATTTTGAGATGTTTTATAGGTTGGGAAGATACGTGTATAAGTCATTTTTGAGACATCATATGCTTATTTTTCTATGGCATCATTATCTATAAGGAATGTATTATTCATTCTCATAATGAAAGCAATGATATAATTTTGGAAGTTCTTCTTTGGATAAGCGCGCATAAGGTGTAGGCCATTTGATGTAACTTTTTCTTCTTTCATCCAAGTGATTCTGTTTCGTGTATTCTTTTTAGGTACATAGAATGAGAAAATTACAATGGGTTTGAATATTTACACAAGTTACTATTTGGTCAATATAACTTTTGTAAAGTAATATTAAGTCTAAGCTTTTGAAATCATCTTTTTACAAAGTTTCAATCCAAAATTGCGATTACATGAAGGGCTATTCTATATGTGCTTCATTTTTTAGCTACATGTATTCAGGAACGGAATCAGGATTTTATCTTGGGGGTGGTCAAAGAATGAATAAAAAAGAATTTACCATTCAAGTATGAGAATCATGTTAAGATTCATGATTGAATTAATACATCAACTGAGAGGTAAACAGCTGACCTTGCTTGTGGTTTAAAAAAAAAAAAAAAAAAGAAGAAGAAGAAGAAGAGAGGTTGACGGTAGCAAATAATTTGATGAAAAAGAGAGATAAACAACTGGACTTCATTTTGGTGACCACTTCCCAATGTAATATCACAAAAAACACAATTGGTAGTCTTTTGTAATAAGTTGATAATCAATGTGTAACAAGTTAGCAGGTGAAACTTTTTCTTGGTATTAGATTGGAAAGTGGTCACAAATATGTACTTTAGTAGGCAATTTTGTGAAAATTGGGGGTGGCCATGGCCCCTCTTGCCTGGCTATAGTTCCGTCTATGCATTCACTCAACGTTCTTTTTCTTCTTTTTTTTTCCCTTTTTTTTTTATGCATCGGCAAAAAAAATTTCTTATATTAAAACAGCAAGAGAGCTTACAACTTAAAAAACTGACCACACAGATACAAACAGGATTGTAAAAAACAACACCAGGCCACCAAAACAAACAGGATTGCAAAAAACAAGCCCAGGCCGCCACCTAAACTGCCTGGATATCAACGCTTAGCAAGTCGCTGAGCAAATAACACCCACAACAAACACCAACGTACAGGATTACACGCAGTCACACACTCAACGTACGTTAAGAAAGGAAAAATAAATTTAGAATTTTATGGAACAGATAATGAGTTGCATGCATTAATTAAACATGTAATGGTAATACAATGAAATTAATGTGTACGTAGAATGAGTGGAAGAGAGATTTTAAAAACAAAGAGAAACAATTTGTAGACATGCACTATCTTTCAATGGTGTCACCCACCCTTTCTTTGGGATTTGAAGCCCTGAAGGCAACAACTAGGTTGCATTGTGCTCTTCAATATTGCTATGGTCATGAGCATAGTTAGGTATTTTTGCAATGTTTAGTTAACCCGGCCCTCATTGGAAAATGCTACTTTTAATGACATTTTGATATGGCAACCCCACCTCAACACACCGCATTTAAAAAAAGGGTAAATTGCAGAAAACCCCCTTGAAGTATAGGGGTCAACAGATAACCCTTCTTATGTTTTAATTTTGTCAATGTGACCCCTAATTTAGTTGAAAGACAAAACCAATCGTCGATGGCCACCCAATTAGCTATGATGCCAGCGACGGTTCCGGTGATTTTGAGCAACACAAGTCCGTTAACGGTATCACGTGCGTAGCCACGTGACAAATTTTTGTCAAATTTCATCAACGGCGAGTGACAGGAGGCACTCTAAAAAAAATTAAAACAAAAGGGAGGTATATTGACAAAATTAAAACATAAGGGGTGTTATATGCTGACCCCCCCCCCCCCCCCCCAAATACTTCAAGGGGTTTTCTGCAATTTACCCTTTAAAAAATCACTTTTTTTATGGCATGACAATTCTATTGCAATACTCATGTGCACCAAATGTGAGAGAAAATGTTGGCAAATTAAACTGGTGGGATACTCAATTCTCATCCTAATCTTCAAGAGTTTTGCCATGTATAACCCGGGCTAACCCTTTGCCCAACCTTTTTGTCCCAATTTATGCTAAATTACATTGTTAAATAACAAACTCACCCAAAAAAAAAAAAAAATAGAGGAAAATTCAAAAAAATAAAAAAAAGGTTTTGTTCTTCGAAAGTGGGCTAACATGGCATGCCATGTCAACTACCATGTAAGTTAGGCAAACAATGCTATGCTCTAGCTTCAGCATTGCGGTGCCTTGAGGCAATGTCATTATCTATATATTTAGTTCATTTTGGGCTTTGTAAACCTTTAATTGTAATTGATTTGCTAGCTGATTTAAACGTGCTGTAGCTGACTAAGATTTTCAAAACATCATATCTTGAAACCAACATCAATTAACCACCAAGGTTATTCTTTTGAGAGACATCATAATAACAATCTAGAACATGCACGACTCTACTTAAAAATGTTGTGTCACAAAAACTAACAAATTAACACACTAAACTTGCTTTCCAACTTAAAAGACCAATGATTATGATATCGGCCATTAACATGATGTGACACTTGCGGCTAAACATGATTTGACCCTGTTAATCAAAAGAAAATCTTTGTTTTTTATTTTTTTTCATCCACAAGGGTATCTGACGCTTTGGCCCCAATTAATCCCTTGGACATGTGCAATCTTTATGTACCCTGCACACATCGCGTATTACCAGACCCTTCAAACCATGGGGTAGCCCCAAAGGTGATTTAACGCTTCTCTGGAGTTTTGAATACTCAACCCACACTTCCTAAAACTCTTATCAAGGCTCGACTTACCACTAACAAATAAAAATAAAAATTTATGTCACTTTGTGATCGTAAATCCCAATATAATCTCAGTCAAATATAAAGTATAAAAGTGATTTCACTATATCCAACCAGTGTGAACCCAGATGAATGAAACCAAAGTCTTGAATACAAGCCAAACAATATCTTTTTAAAAATATGTACAAGTAGAGAAAAGAATCACTCGAGACGACATTCGATTGATTATTCCTTCTGAGTTTTCTAATGAGGCAGCAAATTAATTAGGGCAAGAACAAGAAACGTTGATTGCATCGTGATAAGGATCAACAAGAAGAAGCTTTGATTGCAACGTGATAATGATCTTCCACCTCATCTGGCAGACTGGGGTGAAAATGGAAATGGCAAGCCATTAGTGATATGCAACATGACAGCATTTTACTATCCATCATTCATTTTTTGACGAGAGGATTTTCAATCACTTTTCCTGAATGAGTTAATTAAAAGTGTTAATTCCTGAATTAGTTCAATGAACTTTTTTCCTTAAAAATTGGGTGTTATTGCCATGAACAGGACATGCGGCAAAGTACCAATGCTTCTTCTAATTAACTTTGTTTACAAATACTAACAAATGAGTTGGCTAAATGAGGAGTATCCTAAACACTACTTCCAATTGAGAACTGCCATTTATAGGGGCGGTAATGGTTACGAGTCCCTTCAAGGCTTCAATAGCAAAATAGTCTCTGAGTTTCTTGATTCTTACCATAAACAAACACACAAAGCCAACCCCCCCCCCCCCCCTAACCCCCCACCCCCCAAACCCCAAACAAAAACAAAAAAAAAGGGGGGGGGGGGTCCCTTTGCATCTTTTTTTACCAAGTAGATGGAAAAACCATCTTGGAAGCCAGAGAATTGTGGAGAATGCAATACTACTTGAATAAATGATGTAGCAGGTTGGCAAGAAGTGTTCAAATATTAGCCAGAAATCATCCCACACTCTGTCGAGATTTCGCTTCTCATGAACTTTGTCCTGCGGGATAAGCTTTACGTAAGGATTCAAGGCTGAGCGCGCTTAAATTGTGGGATTCTGCTTCAGATCAAGTTTGAGCTGATCATAGCCCATCTCAGTGCGGCCCAGATTTACAGCCTATCCCAATTCTAAAGAGTTCCCCAGTCCAAATTATGAAGTGTCCGACAACAGATAAAATAGACCGTGTCAAGTGAGGCCCACTTTATTAGGAGTTCCAACAGAGGTAGGCCTCTGTTTAAATATTCAAGAGTTTGGTTAATTCCCTAAATATGGCTAAGACCTACAAGAGATTTGTATGGTGTGGGAAAACGTAATTATGTTAAATTGCATTGTTGCTATGTTACAATGTTAAATTGCATTGTTGCTTAAATATGAAGTTGACTTGTAATTAGCAGTTATTGATGGATTAGGACTTACATACTGTCCTCTATAAATATAAGGAGGTGTACCTCTAATTGGAGGTGCCTCATCACACGGGGATTTGAACATTTTACCTACAAGATATAGCATATTCCTAACTGATTTCGAACGTATGTACGACTACTAGAAACCATAGTGATCAATTGATTTTGAGTGATGCTTGATAACCTGCATGGCGGCATGCAGGTCATGCAGCATTTTCCTTTAATTTTGTAGATTCATTACTATGAATACGGGGTGCAAGATTAATGGTTCTTGTATGGATGTATAACGATCGAATCTCCGTGTCATGGGTATTGAACCTCAAATGGAAGACTCGAAAAACACTGAGTTAGGAAATTGGGAAAAATGCTTTATATTCCTGCTCAAAACCTCTGTCTTTTTTTTTCTTTTTTTTTTTTTTTTTTTTTTCTTGTGGGGGGGGGGGGGTGTCTGGGGGGGAGGAGGTTGCAATTGGGGCGATTTAAATCTGGGGCTACCCACCCATGTTGTTGGATGGGGTTTCACTCCATCCAAGAGAGGAAGGTATCCCAATTCGATCACCAAACTAGGTTAACCCAACTTCCCTATGAGCCTTGATTAATTAAAAAATAATTCATTTTAATGTTTTGTTTGGTTACAAGCCCACATTACTTGGCTCAATCATTGAAATATAAATAATGAAGAAGCTTTGACCAGAGAAGGTTAAATTATGCATTATATATTTAAATGTGACATCACGATAATTACAAGGTAGGACTTGAAGCTCTAGAACTGCAAGGCATATATGGGGCCTGGGTCTATAGGAATAACCCAATTCAGTCCAGCGAGCCATCTTGACCATGCTCCTTTGACCGCAATAAACAAAAAGGTTTGAAGTCAATTACGTGAAAAACCAATAGGGGTTAACTTGATAATGTGATGCAAAAATCCCAAACAAAGACGCCTGTATAATGTTGGGTAAATTTTATCGTTTGATAATTTTCAAATATTTACTTACAAAAATTTAAATTTAAATTTTTTTTTAAAAAAAAAAAAAAAGGCAGCCGGTGGATGAGGACAAGTCCAGTCATTTACAGGGTGGAGCACCTGTTTACAATTTTTTTTTTTTTTTTTTCTGAATCTGTTTCTAAAAATGCCTCATCATAAATGGCAAAACCGGACCTGTGAAAAATGATATGATATCCGGAGTATGATCAAAACATAGACCAAGGTTTTATTTATTTATTTATTTATTTTGATGGGTTTGAATATTCTACGTTGGACTTTATAGTAGTTTATACACCCTGGACTACGGGTACGTGCTCTGAATATGCAAGGTACCTAGCTAGCAAAGCAGCTACAAGCAAGCAACATGCAAGTTATGATACACCTTTGCTTAATTAACTCCAGTGAGGAGTATGAGGGAAAACATGAATGAGGGCTGACAACAATTTTTTTTTTATTTTTTATTTTTTATTTTTTAGTTTAACCGAAAGGCAACAACTCATACTGCTTAAAGAATTAAGATCACCACCGAATAACTTGGTCAAATTAATGTGCCCAATCAAATGTTTTAAATTAAATATGGTTAATGGCGGCAAGGGAAACAATAAATCGAGATACTCCCATTTTTGTGACGTAAATTGGTAAGAATTTGGGAAGTCCGTCGGTCCACCGTTTTTTGATTCAAGATTTAATATGAGATGAGGGCAGACAACATTTTTTTTTTTTTTGTTTAGGCTTGAAAATTCAGAGCAACAAGAAGTAAGAAACTAATACTAAAATAAAAATCAAATTAATATAATCTTACGTTCTCCCCCATAAGCAACGCAAACAGCCTAGCTTTTGGCAGCCCCATCTCTCTCTCTCTCACACACTTCCGTTCAATGGTGGAAACTGCCAACTATGCCGGTAATCCATCGTTGTCGGTGACCAAAAAGAGTGGCCCAAGCATTTGGGTAGGGTCTTTAATGGGTTGGGTCAAAATCTTGCCCAACCTTTTTATGGGACAGAATTTGTGTTTGGATAAAGAATTTAAAAATAGAGAAATACTTTTGTACCTCTTCTAATAGTCCTATTAAAAAGAAGTCGGCTTCGTAAAAAAAAAGATTGGAAATAGTGTTTATGAACTCTATTACTCAATTTTATTTTATTTTTCATGCCATATCGTGGAGATTTTTTGGTGACTATTAAGACAACCTATAGCATTACTTTTAAAATGACAAGATTACAAAGTAAAAAATATTTAAGTAGGATTTTAGAAGTTTTTAATCAGATCATTTAAAACTTCCAAATCTCAAATTCTTTTGATCAGAATTTTAGAAATTTTAAGTTAAGTTAGTCGAACAACGAATTTATTTATAAGAATCTGACAGATTTTATTTTAAGCACAAATCTCATAAAAAAATTCCTTGCTCCGACGAAATTCTTATACTTGCCATCGCAACCCGGTTCCGATTGGTCCCATTCATTCAAAACCGGGTCATGACCCGGATTCAAGTTAAAACGGCTAACTGCTTCTGTTTTTCATGTTTCAACTTACATTAAAACAACAAAACATTGTGGGCCCCACCTGTCCCCTCCACACCAAGCACTTTTTGGAACCAAATAATTTTCATGCCTATTGACCCGAAACGCTCCGTCAAAGTCCTTCCAAAGTGCCACTTGTCCGGTCGCCATGGGGTACAAATTTCCCAAAATACCCCACCTCTGGTCCTCTGCTTCCCTATATAAAGCATGCTGCTTATCGAGTCCAAAACCACAACGCCCTTAACTCCTCCCAGCTTAGTAGCTTAACCGTCCAGATTCTCCATCTTTTCTTCCTTCCGATCATGGCCGTCGATTCTGGTTTCTCGTCTTCTCTTGGTCCCGCTGCAAGCGAGAAGGATGCAAAGGCTCTTCAGTTCATTGAGGAGATGACGAGAAACTGTGACACGGTGCAAGAGAAGGTTTTGGCCGAAATGCTCAAACGGAGTACCTAGGCCAGTTTGGACTTGGTGGGTGCACCGACCGGGACACGTTCAAGTCGAAAGTTCCGATTGTCACTTACGAGGATATTCAGCCCCATATCCAACGTGTTGCTAATGGCGACCGCTCTCCTATATTTTCTTCTCACCCCATCTCTGAATTCCTCACCAGGTAATTACTAATGATGAATAAATATGAAACCAGTGTCATAGCCATGGTAGTATCACTCCCTCATCCTTTTGTTAGGGAAAAGTTTAAAGTTTGAATGTCAACCCAAAAGAATTTGCGTTGGGTGTAGGGTTTGTAGTTTTGTACCATAATTTTTTCCTCAAAAAAGGTTAAGGCACAGTTTGAATCTTGAGAAGTTGGAAGAAAAGGAAAATAAAATACTTGAAATTGCTTATAAGTGATTTCCTTTAATTAAGCAATTTCGATTATTTTCCTTTCGTTTTGAATGGTGTAAATTCGTGAATTTGATTGTAGGGTGATCTGTGATGAGCCTGTAAGCACTTATTACATGCACTATGAAACAAAGATAAATAAATAAACAAGTAAAGATTAATTACATGCATACACACAAGCACACAAAAACAACCATTTGGAGTTTCTTTCTTGATTTTGAACTTTGAAAGTGCAGTTCTGGGACTTCCGCGGGTGAAAGAAAACTGATGCCAACGATTGAGGAAGAGTTGGACCGTCGCCAACTTCTCTACAGCCTTCTCATGCCTGTGATGAACCTGTAAGCACTTATTGTATCTCGTTTTCTGTACATCAGTTACCAATCTGGCTCTTGTTAAAAGTCAGTACGATTTTTTATCTAGCTATTTACCGATTTGCTAATTAATTAATTAATTATTTGTTTATTTGGAATAGTTACGTGCCTGGTCTGGACAAAGGGAAGGGTCTTTACTTCTTATTCGTAAAGGCTGAAACGAAGACCCCAGGTGGGCTGTTGGCACGTCCGGTGCTAACGAGTTACTACAACAGCAAGCAGTTCAAGACCAGACCATATGACCCTTACATGGTTTACACAAGCCCTAACGAAGCCATTCTCTGCGTGGACTCATTTCAAAGCATGTACGCTCAGATGCTTTGTGGCCTCTACATGCGCGAAGAGGTCCTCCGAATGGGTGCTGTCTTCGCCTCGGGCCTCGTCCGAGCCATCCGATTTCTTCAACTCAATTGTCAACAACTGGCTCATGACATCTCGACCGGAACTCTAAACCCTAAAATCACAAACCCTTCTATTAGGGAATGCATGTCCAAAATCTTGAAACCAAACCCGGAACTCTCTGAGTTCATCACCAAGGAGTGCTCAGGAGAGAATTGGGAGTGTATTATCACTAGAATTTGGCCCAACACTAAGTACTTGGACGTGATTGTGACTGGTGCAATGGCTCAATACATTCCCACGCTTGATTATTATAGCGGTGGGTTACCAAAACTATGCACCATGTATGCCTCTTCAGAATGCTATTTTGGCCTTAATTTGAAGCCAGTGTGCGAGCCTTCGGAGGTTTCTTACACCATCATGCCTATGATGGCCTACTTCGAGTTCCTCCCCCACCCAGCTCCGACTCTATCTCGTGACTCGCCTCCTCGCCTTGTTGACCTCGCCGATGTAGAAGAGGGGAAAGAATACGAACTAATAGTCACCACCTACGCAGGACTTTGCCGCTACCGAGTTGGCGACATCCTCCGAGTCACCGGGTTTCACAACTCTGCACCGCAATTTCAATTCGTAAGGAGGAAGAACGTGTTGCTCAGCATAGACTCGGACAAGACCGATGAATCGGAGTTGCAGAAGGCAGTGGAAAATGCTTCAATACTGCTCCGTGAGTTCAACACTAGTGTGGTGGAGTACACAAGCTATAGTGACACAAAATCAATCCCAGGACACTACGTGATATACTGGGAACTAATGGTTAAGGACCCGGCTAACCCGCCCACTGATGAGGTTTTGAACAGTTGTTGCTTAGCCATGGAAGAATCGCTTAACTCGGTTTACAGACAGGGTCGGGTTGCGGACAACTCCATCGGACCGCTGGAGATACGGGTTGTGAAAAATGGAACATTTGAGGAGCTGATGGACTATGCAATCTCGAGGGGCGCTTCAATTAACCAGTACAAGGTGCCAAGGTGTGTGAGCTTCACGCCTATCACGGAACTCCTTGACTCCAGAGCCGTCTCAACTCATTTTAGCCCTGCTGCACCACATTGGACTGCAGAACGACGTCGTACTGCCTGACTGCACATCAAAACTGAGAAAATAAAAATAAAATTTCTCGAGAAGGCCGTGAGACAACCTCGATCTCTGTCCCTCTCACCAGATTTGTTATTTCTGACTTTGCTTTTAAATGTGTCTTGAATTTGCCTTTTGGTCTGTGTGTGCGTACGCGTAGGTTGAAATAATTGGTGTGCATGATGTAATTTTCAATGATGTCTGTCAAGTGTAGCACTGTCTTTTGCTCAAGTGTGGATTTTTTTTCTTCCTTTTTTTCATTTTTTCTTTTTTACTTCATATTAACTTGCTTGTATTTCGATTAAATCCCTACTCAAACAATCTCATAATTATTGAACAATTAATTCTTGTCTACAAATATTTGAAGATTTGCTGTACGTGCTTTCCAAGGGTGTCATTGTCTACTTATTCAAATATCGTTTAGGCTTTGTATGAATGGATTTTAGTGCACGACCTAGCTAGGGAGGATAGATGCTGTAAGTCGCTTCTTGGGATGGTACAGTTTTTATTTATTTATTTATTTTTCCTTTAGGTATTGCCATTATTCTATGCTATCAGTATCATGGGAGAACGATTGTATTCTTTTTCTTTTTCTTTTGGCAATGTCATATATAGCGTCATAATACAATTCTTATGTAGCAATAAAACGTACTTCTCGTAGCGTTAAATAACTTGAATAATATTTTTGTCAACTCATGTCACATTAAGTGATATAATTAGGAGCTCTTTCTAACATTTTCGTATTTTCTTTTTTTGCTTTTCTTTTTTTCCTTGAATGAAAGATGTGTACTCCTTCTCACTATAAAAGTAACAAATAACTGAATAAGCAAAAAAAGCCCACGTGTTCAAAGATAGCCAGAAATCAGCCCACATTATATTGAGATTGGGCTTGTCAACTACAAGCTGTGGATTAGATAACGGATTGGAGCCTGAGCTCGAACTATGGGTTTCTGCTTCAGGCCCAGTTTGGGCTAATCCTGACCCATCTTAGTGTGGCCCGGATTTATAGCCTAGGTTTTAATGACTTGTAACTATCTCAATTCTTTAATAGCATGTTTATTTGGCTGGAATCAAGAGAAATCAAAATGGAATGAAATGAAATTTTAACGGTTAGCGTTACAAGTGTTTTACAAAAAAATAAAATGGTAAATTAATTTGACAGGATAGATTACGTGTGTATCACGTGATGCCATTAATCAAATTTGATGTCTACATCGACCTTTTATGGAGTAATAGGTTTGGGCAATAAATTTGATAAAAATTGACAAAGACAACAAAGTATCACAATTTAACAATTTTAAGGTTTATTTGTTTTCTTTAAAATTTGAAAGAATTTCGTAAATTTGACCTTTTAGTTTAGAGGGATTTGGTGTAATTTACCCACAAAATGACTATATCTAGTGAGGCCCACTTTTTTATGAGTTCTATGTCATGCACTACCCATGTTCCCACGTGTCATGAGTCCAGCTAGGGTTCTTAAGAAACCCATGTTCTCATACTACATAATTCACAATCCAGGAAGTCTGGCAGACTTTTTCTAAGTTATTGTAATGAGTCTTAATAAATATTTAAAATATGGAAAAATTAAATTTCCATAAGTGTGACATGACTTGCAATATTGATCTCCAGTGAGAGATAATGTTTGACATGCAATATTGATGAACACCATTTTTTTTTTCTTGTTATTTCTTAGAGGAGTAAGGGAAGAGAGCACCTAAATTAATTTGGTTAGTGTGTGGAAATATCTCTGAACCGAGGTTGCAGCTCGGGATGGAAGGTTTAGACCTGAAACGCTGACACGTGGCGAAGACTATTCAACCAGGCTAACCACAACGTACGTGATTCACCTCCCACGATCCAGCTCGGGTCAGAGAGTTAAATCACGTCATTTGACACGTGGCTAATACCACACGGTAGGACCTGCTGCAAATCACGTGATCTCCCAGCTCGGGACCTTATTCTCATCTCGGGACACCTGTCCTATGACTCACACTACAATCCAAATCCTACTACAGTCCAAAACTGTCACAGCAGCTGTAATTCCTGACACAGCGGTTACTAGAAACCATGATTCCATTACCAACCATGATCAACAAACCATGGTCAGACGGTTATGGGTACACCATGGTCAGATCTGACCTAACCAAGGCAGTTACCTGACCTCACGTGGTCAGTCCATACAGGTGGGTATAAAAAGAATACGATACAGCCTAATTTGGTAAGCTACAGTACCCTAATTCTCTGAGATTCATCTTCTTCCTTGCCTCATTCTCCCCAGTACAACTTTCTGACTTAAGCTTCGGAGAGGGCACGGCCAAAACCCACCTTGGCCTACCCTCTGACCCATTTTTCCAAGCTTGTGATTGCAGGTCCAGGCGAGAGAGCAAGCTCCATCATCAACACATAGTTCGGGGCGCAGTTTTTTACCCCGTACAATTTGGCGCCGTCTGTGGGAACCATCGCGATAAGATGGCTACACCACCTCCGCCCACCTATGGGCGAACAAGATCTGGAGCGAACTTTACTCGCGTAGACCAAGCCGTTGCAGGCGATGCTGGGAAGCGAGCAGAAACCCAACCTTCGCAGGCAAACCCACCATTACCTGCGGTGGGAACTAGTCAGCTTCCTTCGGTTCAGCAACATCAGATCTCCCCGGAAATGTCCGCTGTTCTACATTCTCTCGATGACCAGCCTGTTCTGAAAGCTGCGTTTAATAGGGCTGTGACCAACAACCCCAACCCAGCGGCGGTGGTGGAACTCATCGCAACAATGCAATTGGAGATTCAATCGGCGCAGCTCGCAAAGCTGACTGCAGAGCAAAATTACCACCGCTACCTCCAGCGAACTTTTGCCCCCCGGGGACTCAATGTTGTCGCTGAGGAGGCTAGCCAAACCAGTCCACTCCGTCGCACTAGGCATCAGGAGAGCTCACCCAGGCCTGGGGCCTCGCACCATCACCACCGCAGCAGACGCGACGACGAGCCACGATTAACTGGTCCAGAACCGAGACATTTAGGAAGGGGAGATGAACAACATCATGCGTTGATTCAGAGATCCCCTGAGCGCAATTCAAGGCGTTCAGATCATGCACGAAGGTGGAATGAGGACCACCCGAGACCTCGTTCTTAAGTACGTTCTGGGCACGAAGCTCATAGAGATGAGAGACGCTATCACAGGTCTCGATCTCTTGAAAGAAGAGGGGAGAGAAGTACTGGGGCGACGAGTAGGAAGCATTCTCGGTCACCCAGGCGTGAAAGAAATGAGGAAGAAGCCTCCAAGAGACACCGGGGTAACCAGAGTAGAGGGGGTGAGAGACCAGAGAGCGTTGCTGTGGCTCAAAGTCCATTCACGAGGTGGATTCAACGGGTCCCAATCCCACGAGGGTATTCCGAGATAACTTTTACTCTTTACTCTCTTTCAATAGACCCCGATCATCATTTAAACTATTACTTGCAACGAATGTCTTTATATGCTAGAAATGAGGGTTTTCTCTACAAGATATTTCCTATGAGTTTGGGGGAAGTGGCTCTTAAGTGGTGGGCCAAGATTCCAGATGAGTCTATTGACAGCTGGCACGAACTGAGCAAGCTGTTCAAGAAGAGGTTCATCACTAGCTGCAAATTCCTGAGGACCATGCAGAACCTATACGAGCGAAAACAGAAAGATGGGGAAGGACTTCGGGAATATTCTCAAAGATTCTGGGAGGTTTACAATGAGATCGACGACCCCATTGAAAAGAATGCCATGGATCTCTTTCGTCTCGGGCTGAGGAAGCCATCACCTCTGTTTAAGGAGCTCACTGTTAATCCCCCCAGAAATCTAGCCAAACTACTCTCTACTGTAGCTAACTACTCGAAATTGGATGATTTCTACGCCCCGCAGTCTGCCAAAGCCGGTGAGAAGGATGACAAGAAGAAGGATTCAAGGGCTCATAGAGACAATCCCCGAGGAGAAAAATCAAGGCCACCTACCAACCCAAATCAAGCCATTTTCACTATATTTACTCTCCCCATCTACAAGCTGATGAAGGCACTGGAAAACAAGGACTTCTTCCAGAAACCTAGACCTATGTTCGCGGAGCCCGAGAAGAGAAACAAAAAGCTGTTTTGCAGTTACCACAAGGATCACGGCCATAGGACAGAGGACTGCAAGGTTCTAAAGTACAACCTCGAGGCTTGGGCCAAGGAAGGAAAGCTGGATGAATTTATAGCTCGAAAAGACAAAGGATAGCCATCCGAACAGAAAAAGCCCGAGAGCAGGGCTCCTCAATCCACACAACCAAAGATCCTTGGGAGGATTGACATGATCACTGGAGGATATGAGGAAACTGCTCTATAAACCAGCCAGCTCAGGGCGCGATATAGGATGGCTTGTCAAGATACCGAAGTCAATGATATTGGGGACGAGCCAGTACTACTACCTCAAAGTGAGGGAGAAAATGGAGAGAAACTGCTTTTCTTCGGGGATGCCGAGACTGATGGAACGGTGCACTGCCCACACAATGACGCTCTGGTTGTTCGCATGCTCATAGGGAACTACGATGTGGACAAAGTCTATGTGGATAACGGGGCATCTGTGAATGTCATGTTCCAGAAATTGTTCAGTCAACTCGGGCTGAAGGACCCCGACCTAAAGCCCTATCACATCAGCCTGAAAGCTTTTAATGGTAACATGACTTTCCTACTGGGACAGATAACACTCCCAGTTCGGGCAGGGCCAGTGCAATCCATGGAAACATTTGTGGTAATCCAGGAGAGGTCAGCCTACAATGTGATACTCGGGCAACCTTGGATTCATGCCATAAAGGCTGTCCCATCCTCCTACCACCAATCCATCAGGTTCCCGAGCCCGGAGGGAATCACGGAGATAAAAGGAAACCAGGTAGTGGCCAAGGAGTGTTTTCTGGCGGAATATGCGGGCCACTCAGCACCCTCAGAGGACAAGCTGAAGTCCAGAATCTCACGCCTTCCCAGTTCGGGAACTGGCAAAGCTAAAACCCCAAGGCGAGAGCCAGAACAAAAGAAAAAAGCTAAGGTTGATGAGGTTCCCTTGTAGCAACGAAAGGGAGAGCGGCCCGGAATAGAAGAAACAGCTCTGGAACCCGCAGACAGGACAGGGGAGGAGCTAGTGAAAAAGATAATTAATCCTGACGATCCAGAGAGGTTTTTCTGGATTGAAAAGTCACTAAGTGAGGCTGACGCAGCAGAGCTATTTGAATTCTTGAAAAATAACATTGATGTATTTGCTTGGTCACCCCATGAAATGCCAGGGATTGATCCCAGAATTATCACTCATGAGTTGCAGGTTAATCCGAATTACAAACCAGTGGTTCAAAAGCAACGAAGATTGTCTGACGATCGAGCCGAAACAGTTTCTGCCGAGATCAATAAGCTTCTGAAAGCATGGTTCATTAGAGAGGTAAAGTACCCGAGTTGGCTGGCCAATCCCGTATGTGTAAGAAAAAAGACAGGGGACTGGCATGTCTGCATTGATTTCACGGATCTCAATAAAGCATGCCCGAAGGACAGCTTCCCCTTACCTAAGATTGACCAACTCATAGACTCTATCTCGGGATATAAGAGACTAAGTATCTTCGATGCCTACTCAGGTTATCATCAAATCCCTATGGCAGAACATGATCAAGATAGGACGGGGTTCATTACTCCTAGAGGAACGTACTGCTACAAGGTAATGCCATTTGGATTGAAGAACGCAGGGGCAACCTATCAACGTCTTGTTAACAGGATGTTTGAAGGACTGATTGGCAAAAACCTTGAGGCGTACGTTGATGACACTATTGTTAAGAGCAATTCAGAGAAAGACCACCTGACAGACCTAACTGAGGCTTTCGCCCGACTCAGGGAGTACGGGATGAAGTTGAACGCGAAGAAAAGCTCATTTGGGATAGGCTCGAGAAAGTTCCTGGGTCACTTAGTCTCGAGAAGGGGGATCGAGGCCAATCCAAGCAAGATTGAGGCGATAAGAACCCTACGTACACCAACAACAGTCAGGGATGTTCAACAGTTGAACGGGATGGTGGCAGCACTCAGCAGATTTATCTCGAGGTCATCAGATAAATGCCACCCATTCTTCCAGATACTGAAGAAGAGCACTAACTCGGGATGGAACACGGAGTGCCAGGAAGCTTATCAGAAGCTAGTTGCTCATTTAGAAACACTACCCACCCTGACCCACCCTCACCACGGGGAAACTCTTTACCTTTATCTCGCTGTCTCAGCTCATGCAGTCAGTGGCGTTCTCCTGGCCCAGCACGAACTTACTCAAACGCCAATCTATTATATTAGCAAGACGCTGTTAGATGCTGAAACCCGCTATCTGCCCCTTGAAAAACTAATCCTAGCCCTTGTCACCGCCTCCAGAAAACTCCAACACTACTTTCAGTCTCATCCTATCATCGTCCTCACAAACTATCCACTCAAAGATGTCCTCCGCAGAGCTGACTTATCAGGACGAGTCTCGAAGTGGGGGGTAGAACTCAACGCTTACGACATTCACTTCAAGCCCCGACCTGCAATTAAGGGGCAAATATTGGCTGATTTTCTTGCCGAATTCGCAGATCCTACTTCCAGTTTGAAACAGACAGAATTAAAATCCTCTCTGCCCAAACTGGGGGGGGGAAGACAATATAAACACAGAAAAGAGGAAGAGATGGGAGCTCAAAGTGGATGGGGCATCTAATGCGAAAGGGGCAAGTCTAGGAATTGTGCTGACAGATCCCGAGGGAGAAATCATCGAACAAGCAGTTAGGCTTATGTTCCCAGCCTCAAACAATGAAGCAGAATATGAGGCAGTTGTGGCAGGACTTGGGATGGCCAGAGCAATGGGGGTAAAAGAGTTGACAGTATACAGTGACTCCAGGCTCGTGGTTAACCAGCTAAACAAAGAATATGAAGCCAAAGATGAAAGAATGGCTGCGTATATGCACAAGGTATGGGAATTAGCTGCGAGATTCACCAGTGTGGAGTTCAAGCGCTTCGTGAGGGATCAGAATAGACATGCGGATGGGTTGGCTGCCCTGGCTGCAGCGTTGGAAACGGACACCCCTCGAACCATAAATGTCGAAGTCCTACAAGAGCCCAGCATCAGGACAGAAGAACTTATCTCGGACGTTCAATCCTCGACACCGAGCTGGATGGACGAGATAGTTGCCTATCTATAGAGGGATGAACTACCCGAGGATCGCAATCAGGGTCACCGAATTCGCGCTAAGTCAGCTCGTTTTTTGTTATCTCCATCGGGCTCTCTCTACAAAAAATCTTATACGAGACCATACCTGAAGTGCGTACATCCAAACCAAGTGTTGGACCTGCTGGCTGAACTCCACGAGGGGTTATGTGGAGGTCACGTAGGAGGAAGATCACTAGCCCATAGGGCAAACACTCAGGGCTACTGGTGGCCATACATGCAGAAGGACGCTATCAGGTATGTGAGGAATTGCCTGAAGTGTCAGATGTTTGCTGACAAGATACACCAGCCTGCTCAGGAGTTGCATCCCATATCCAGTCCGTGGCCTTTCGCACAGTGGGGGTTAGATCTCGTGGGTTCATTACCCACAGCCTCGGGGAATAGGAAGTACTTGTTCATTGCAACTGACTACTTTACTAAATGGGTAGAGGCCATCGCGCTTGCATCAATTAAAGATTCCGATATTATCAAGTTCCTTTGGGAAAATATTATCACACGCTTCGGGATCCCGAGAGCTTTCGTATCGGATAACGGAACTCAGTTCGATAGCAAAAGAACTCGGGAATTCCGTGCAGAACAGGGAATTCAGTGGTGGTATTCTAACCCGAGTTACCCGCAGTGCAACGGTCAGGCAGAGGCAACTAACAAGATTATAGTCGCAGGGATAAAAAGGAGGCTAGACAATGTGAAAGGGTCTTGGCCTGATGAGCTGCATTCCATACTATGGGCATATCGAACTACTCCGAGGAGGTCCACTGGAGAAACTCCGTTTTTCATGACCTATGGAATGGAAGCAGTTATACCAACAGAGTTGGGTCTACCGGGTCTCAGAACTGAATCTTATGACGCGGCAACAAATGATCAAGTTTTGTCTCAAGATCTGGACTTAGCAAAAGAGAGAAGAGAAAGGGCTCGAATTAAAATGGCATCTTACCAACAAGAGCTGAAAAAATATTACAACCGAAGAATAAAGTCAAGGGAATTCAATATTGGAGAATTGGTACTCAGGCAAGTCAACACCGGAACCAGAAATCCTGCTGATGGGAAGCTCGGGGCGACATGGGAAGGTCCTTACAAGGTCATCCACGTCGGGGGTACAGGTTCGTACAGACTAAAGAGCTTGGAGACTGGACAAGAACTCCCGAGATCAGTTAATATAGCTAATCTAAGATTGTTTTACCGATAGCCAAAGTTGTAATTACATTCAATGATCACTCAATACAAGTTCAGAGGTTATTCAGAGATATTATCGCTTATTTATCATTCGAGCCGAAAGCACTTGCCCAATAACGGGTCGAAGCCAAAAACTGCCTAAGAATGGGCACAAGTCTCACCTAATAAACGGCTTGAGCACGCTGAACCTAAGAATGGGTTCAAAAGGAAGTCTTGCCCAAGAACGGGTCCAAGCAAAAAACTGCCTAAGAATGGGCACAAGTCTCACCTAATAAATGGCTTGAGCACGCTGAACCTAAGAATGGGTTAAAAATGAAGTCTTGCCCAAGGACGGGTCCAAGCCAAAACTGTCTAAGAATAGGCTCAACTCAACAGCATATCCAGGGATAGGTCTAAGCACACAATGATTAACAAATGCTCAAGTCTATCACTGCCCTAGTTGGAGTTCGCGGTCGGATTGGGTTTTAATTAAGTTCGCCGATGAACAGTGCACGTACAGCAACAGGGGATTTTATCCCGAGAACACATTCAAACACACAGCCAGTATAAGATTAAAGGACAGATGCACACGATAAAGAAAAATTGTGTATTTCATTCCAAAAGAAAGGTATTACAAGAATCTGTACAAATTATGGCACTCAGCCAAGAATAAGAGAAAAGGAAAAAAAAAAAAAAAAAGCTACTTCTCCCCCAAGTCCCTAACAGTTGGACGAACCGCCTCGGGAGTCGGGACAGGATCAGCGGAGGCAAGAGGGACCACGGGAGCCAGAGGTAGATCAGGGGTAGCCTTCGTGGTGCTTTCCGTTGCATTTGCAGGTTGATCCCCATTGGCAGTGGCCGAAGTGTCATTGGTGGTGTCAACGACCCTCTCGGCTTCAATGGCGGCATTAGGCTGGGACGTGACCTTGGGATCATTCTCCCCGGCCTCATCGTCGCCTGCAACCTCCATCTCAGCCTCCCCGACATCACCTCCCTCGGGGTTGTAATCCGGGGGAATATCCCTCCTTTCGAAGGGAATATCAGCAATGCCAGGGAATTGGGCAGAAGCCAACTCGACCAAGGTCTCCCACGCAAATCTGTAGGTGACCTCGAGTTCGGTGGTTAACTGCCCAACAAGGGAAGTCTTCACGCTCTCCCTCTCCTCAGCCACCGCCTTCTCCACAGAGGCCTTCTCCTTCTCTACCTCAGCCTCGAGAGCCCGGACCTTCCTCGCCAGTTCGTGCTTCTCCCGGGCTAGCTCGTCATGGGCGTCCTTCGTCTTCCTCAGCTCAGCCTCCAAATCCGCATAATCCTTCCTCGTGAGTTCCAGTTTGCTGACGATGCTCTCGGCTGTGGACTTGAAAGTCTCGCACTCAGACTTCACTTTCTGAAGCTGAGATATAGCCGCACAGCAGTTGGCCTCAGCGTCTTCTAGCTTCTTGTCGTACTCACTCCGGACTTTGGCGACCTCGATCTGCAATTTGTTATCCTCCGCCTCGAGGCGGTCGCCCGCTAGCAGGATTTGTTGGCAGCGCTATACAAACACCAGCAAGTCAGAGATCGTGTTGAACAGCAAGTAACGGAAACCACAAAGGAACAAAACTTACTCGGTAAAGACTTGTAAACCCGAAGCGGAGATTGTCGAGGGCGGACTTCCTCCCGAAGTGCTCTATATCCACCGGGAGCCTCATAGGGTTCCCCAGCTGTTTGAAGTTGTACTCCGCAGAAAAGGAGCTGGTAACATCCTTGTCTGTGGGTACGGGGAACTGTACGCACGTGATGAAACATAAAGTCAGTCAGAATCCGTAATAGATTTTCGAGTATGGGACAATTATAAAATTGAAAGAAGCGAAGACGTACCTCGAGGAATTTAGCTATTATCTCAGCGCGGGAAGGAGCGCTCCCACCTCCGACCGCCGGGGCATTGGCTCCCCCCTGCCCATGCCCTTGCACAGCGAGTTGCTGCTCGGGGCCGGTAGAGGGTCTCCGGGGCTTCGAAGGAGGAACCATGGGAGCCTTCCCCTTCCCAGTAACCTCGGGCGCCTGGGGCCTGCCCACGTCCTGCCCCCTCATGGCGCTAGACATGAGTTTGCCATTGTTGGGGTCAGTGGACTTTCTGCCGCCATCCCGACCTGAGCCATGAGCAGCAACAGCAGCAGCCTTGCTGGTCTTCTGCTGCTGCTGATTCTGCCGCTGTTGCTGCTGCTACTAATTTTGCTGCTGTTGCTTCTGCTCAACAGCCTTCTTTTCCTGAGCCTCCTTTTCCGCCGCCCTTCTCTCAGCAACCAGAGCCCTCAAATTCATCCCAGAGTCCTTCTTGACCCTCTGGTTGCCGGAGTCTGTTCTTTGTCTCTTGGCGGGGGGGGATTGGAGCCTCTCCTCTCCATGGCTTGGGAGACGGTCTCCTCCGAGCTGGAGCTCTCAATAACGAAGGGGGCGCGGCGAACCGTCTTGTCCAGGGGCCTAATTTCCTCAGCACCCTCCCCTTAGGTCGGAGGCGGATCCACTCTTCCTCCTCTCCCTCTTGCTCTCCTCTCTCCACCTCTTCCTCCACTACGCGGGTCAGCTTGTCGTCAGGCTGCTCCCAATGAGTGTAACTCGCCTTCTCCCAAGTCTGGTACCTCGCGTGGTAGTTGAGCAAGGTTTCAGCCGAACAGCAGCGCTGGCTGACTTGATATCCCAACAGTTTCTGGATATCCTCCTCGTTCAGTTCGTCAGCAGGCTCGTTGGCGTGAGGAGCTGCTAGAAGGAAACATGACATAAGTATCAGTATAAAATCCAATATTCATCTCGAGGTCATATAAAACAGAAAAGAAGAAAAATGATCTCACTGAGTTCTTACAGCTAGAGCCTCTCTCTCGGGGAATGATGGGAGCATCAGGGGAAAGAGTCCCATCCACAGGCCCGTACACGAAGACCACAATGTCGTGAGCTCCTGGGTTGGAGTCCGGGATGTGAGTGACAAAGGGTTTCTTCCTGGGCTTAAAGGAGAGGTAAACGTCGGGTTTGTTTTTAAGGGCGCAGATTTTGTGGTGATGGAGTATCTCCCGCACTCCAACAGAAGTCCCTAAAATCTGGTTAAGGACATGAACCCCCAAGATGATCCTAAAGGAGTTCAGCCCTAGCTGAGTCGGGACTATCCCACAGTAGAGGAGGAAGTCATTGTGGAGGTCAGGAAAGGGGACACGAACTCTACCCTCCATGAACGCAGCGATGGGAACGGGGAGGCCATCCTTGGTGTCTGACCTATAGACGTCCTCCCCGGGCTCAGCAAAGCGGAAGCTAAACTTCCCGTCTTCAAACCCGTACAAGGCCCTAAACTCTGCTATCTTTGCAGGGTTCTCCCTAATATTATAAAAAGAAGACATCTGCCAAGATGAAAGGGGAAGGTTATATCCAAGGATAACTCAACCTATGCCAACATGCCCTGACCTAAAACTTCAAAGTCAAGTCCTGACAGGTATGTTACTCCTGCCTTGACAAACCCTAAAATTTTTTCTAAGCGTCAGCTCGGGGAATACTAAACTCGGTGTTGGGAAGAGACAAAAGAGGAGACCAGTGACCTCTTTCTCAAATTTACCCCGAGATGGAGTTTTTCAGGCCCTAAAAGGCGAGAAAATTGGCATCTTGGTGATTTGCCCCAAAAATCAGAGGAAAACCCTAGGATTGCGAAGCAAACCCCAAGAACGTCGCCAACAACCGCGAGGAAAGAAAATATACCGAACAAATTGAAGAATGAAGATCAAATAAAAGTTATACCTTCGCAAAGATCAGACGGTGGTCAGAAAGGTGTTTTCTTCGGAGAAACTGGACGGCGCGGTGCCACGAAACTCCAAGGAATCACTTTTAAAAAAGCGGAAGGAACAGAAAAAATCTTCCGACGAAGAACAGCGCCGGTGTATTGATTCACAAGGCAGTGAAGAAGAACAGAATGGATCTTCTCCCACAAGCGAACGGCGTAAACAGTGGATTCCGGTGGAAAATACGGTGTTTTCTTGGTGAAAACAGAAGGCAGAAAGCAGAGAAAGTAGAGAGAGAATGCAAGAGATAAAGTGAGCAGTGATTTGCTTCCCTCCAAAGACATAATGCTTCTGGAGCATTAAATGCAAATCGTACAGTCCCAAGGCACATGACATCAGCACCTTGGAATACGAAAAGGCTTAACCGCCTTCTGCCAGCTAAGCCCTAGAATGCTAAACGGCATAGGGGCACAGGGAAAAACACTTAGCAAAATAAAATTATGACAAGTCCCAACTCGGGAATGTCATAATTTAGGGCAAATTGTGTGGAAATATCTCTGAACCGAGGTTGCAGCTCGGGATGGAAGGTTCAGACCTGAAACGCTGACACGTGGCGAAGACTATTCAACCAGGCTAACCACAACGTACGTGATTCACCTCCCACGATCCAGCTCGGGTCAGGGAGTTAAATCACGTCATTTGACACGTGGCTAATACCACACGGTAGGACCTGCTGCAAATCACGTGATCTCCCAGCTCGGGACTTTATTCTCATCTCGGGACACCTGTCCTATGACTCACACTACAATCCAAATCCTACTACAGTCCAAAACTGTCACAGCAGCTGTAATTCCTGACACAGCGGTTACTAGAAACCATGATTCCATGACCAACCATGATCAACAAACCATGGTCAGACGGTTATGGGTACACCATGGTCAGATCTGACCTAACCAAGGCAGTTACCTGACCTCACGTGGTCAGTCCGTACAGGTGGGTATAAAAAGAATACGATACAGCCTAATTTGGTAAGCTACAGTACCCTAATTCTCTGAGATTCATCTTCTTCCTTGCCTCATTCTCCCCAATACAGCTTTCTGACTTAAGCTTCGGAGAGGGCATGGCCAAAACCCACCTTGGCCTACCCTCTGACCCATTTTTCCAAGCTTGTGATTGCAGGTCCAGGCGAGAGAGCAAGCTCCATCATCAACACATAGTTCGGGGCGCAGTTTTTTACCCCGTACAGCTAGCATCTTTGTATGTATATATTTAAAAAGGTTAATAATGTTGTCCTCAGTAAACAATGATTTACCTTCTTTTTTCTTTTTTCTTTTTTTTTGTTTCTTTATATCAGAAGGTTCTAGATGCTTTGCATCTAACTAATCCCCTTAAGCATATGTAGTCCTTCCGTCTCATATGCACCGAGCAATTATAAAACAAAATCTATGAAAATGACCTTAAGAGAAAGTGGTGAAAGTTGAGTTCAAGACTTCTTATTTAGCAAAAGATCTTAGGATTACTTTGTTCGCCTCTCACTTAAGAGTGGTGAGAATTGAAACAAAGACCTTTTTAAGTATAAGTAAACAATGATTTACCTATACCTAAAAGATGGATCAGTTGTTTCCAATAAATCTGAACTTGCTGTGCTAGAATCCATTAGGCGTGGGCCAGGTGGGGCATGCAGTCTCAAAAAAAATCTAAAAACTAAAAACAAAACGAGACAAATTGAATTAATGGTTTGATGGCCAACTAAAATGTACCTAATTCTTTCTACCAAAAAAAAAAATGTACCTAATTCTTCTAAAATGAAGGATCACGTATTATGGGCCTACTGACTCTTCCTTCTTCATCATCATCATCATTGCATCTCGATTCTTTTGAAGGGATGTTTGATGAGGAGGGAATTTGCGGCTGCTGCGTTCTTGGCCTCTTTTCAACTATACATTTTGTTAATTGAAGTACAAACAATAATATCATTGATGAAGACAGATTATATGATAAGCACAAACATTTTCCATGACCAAAGAAATTGGTTATGAACAAGAAAGGTAGCCGGGTCCATCATAGAAATGAACGAATAAACAGGATCGGTAAGTAGGAAAGCTCATGTCACAGTCAACAACGTAACGCGCGAGTTTTTGTCTTTAATACTACATAAAATATACCTAGTTTTCATTTGAACGCTTAAGCCCTTAATCTAATAAACATGCAAACCATATGGTTGGTCTTTAAATCTCTTGATCAATTTGATTTTCTGTAAATTAGACATGTTAGTGGGACGTGTCCAATGGTGGGTCTAATTGCACTTCTTCTAGCAAAACATTTTTACGTAAACTGGTAGGGGCTTTCGAATAGTAAACTAAAAGAGATCCTAATTACCCTAATACAAAGTGGGCTCTTCTGACTCTTGACACATTTGAGACTTGTGTAATCATCATATAAGAGAAAAATTTACATATGATTGTAGTATCACAAGTGAATTGGAGTCGAGTAAAATAAGAATGTCAAATCACTTTTCGACTTTATATTCTCATTTTGCTTTACTCCCCTTGCCTCGTGATGATATCACATGGCCGTATCAAAATTAAACAAAAGAATAAATTACTCATCATGTAGAGCCTGTTTGGCTGTGCAAATGGATATTAAATTAATGAAGAAAACAGTGGTACAAATCAGTGGTAAAATGGAACCCATGCATCATATGGATACTTGATTTTTTTGAATGTTCCTAAAAGCTAGATTCAAATTCAATAATTTTTGGAAGGCTCTGGGAGCGGGGTCCAACGTGGGTGAGGCTGTCCTTTTCCCACCAATAAAATCATGTCTCGGACAACCCTTACTCTATAGGCAGTAGGCTATACCTGTTCAAAACAAAAACCGACCTACCATTCAAAGAAGAAGAGGAAGCTTGTAATTCAGTTACCCGCCTACTTCTCAAAGGTTGGGTTAGTTGGAAAGAGAAATGCAACACCTACCAGTCTTTTCTCCTCATGTTCTTTACCTCCCCTTACAATTCCATCAGCTCTTCTCATTTCTTCAACGGATAGACCAGCTATCTCCTTGTCGTACGCAACTCCTAGCTAGGCTTAATGCTTCGAGCTTTATCGAAATGTGCCAGGGGATTCATCTATTTTTCAGCATTTTAACGCCTGTTCGTCTTAGAATTCCGGTTCGTCGTCGAAGCAATTCTTCATATTTGCTGCATTTTTTACGAGCCTCACATCGATCTGCCTGTTAGCGGCACTGGCCGGAGTGAGTACTCATTTCCTTTTGGAGCTGAAATTGAATGGAGTGTTTCTTTCATGGGTTGATGTAGAAGCTGAAACAAGGTGTTTTGAGGTAATGTAGCCTTGGTTTTTTTTCTCTGTTTTTCTGATTTTGGTTTTGAAAATGTGTCCACATTGAAGTAGTGTATATTTTCTTTTAATTTCCTCATTCTTCGGTACAGAAAAGTGGGGTAGCCTTTTCCTTAGATCTCCCTACCCCAAGATTGGATGGGCCTTTGCCAAATCTGTGATTCTCGCATTAGTTTTGCGTTCAAGGATCCCTTGGTGTTCCAACACTAAATGCAAATCTACAACCCGAAACCAGAAAAGCATTCTCATTCACTATTTTGGGAGAACTTTAATGTTTCTTACTATTAAGTGAATATTTTTGTAGTTGATTATTGAAAAAAAAAAAAAAAAAAAAAGATTATCAAAGAGTGAATATTTTTTAGTTTCAAAAATAGTATAACTACTTTCTGAATGCTGAGCGAAAGATGTCCTAGACCTAAGGGAGTTAGTCTAGTTGGTAGGAAGAGAGCCTCTCTATTATATCATCCTGGATTCGATTCCTCTAAAAAGCACTCCAGGAATTAATTTCTAAATACATCAAACCAATGTGGGGGAGTGCACCCTTAAGATCGTTCGGGAAGAGATTTAGTCGAGGTGTGTGCAAACTGAACCAAACACCTTAACCGTTAAACCCCAAAATAAAATAAAATAAAATAAAATGGAAGAAGAAGAAGAAGAAGAAGGAAGATGCCCTAGGACTTACTTTCTCACTCTCCTTTTATCTAAAATTGTTTGATATATTATTATTTCATGAGTCAATGACACCCCATTTCGGCATTTTCTTTATATTTTCAGTTGTCAATGAAATATTAAATTAGAAGCAAGAACGAGACAGCACAATGGACGGTCTGAGTCAACTCAAGCTTCACTTTTCCAGCCCTCCATTGGTTATCCTAACCCGGACTAGTGACAGTAGTGAGGTATGGCATCTTCTCTCTCCTCATGTATTAGTCCCTTAAACCAATATATATTTTAAGCACTTATTGATTAATTTTAATTACCTTATGTCCATCATCAGGTTGAATGGTGGTTAGCGTTTTCTTTCGTGGCTCGTTTGATTGGCTACCTTGCAATATTAGGTTGGTTACCCTGCAAACCTAGAAATCATCACTAATTTTCAATTTATCTTGTTAATTAGGGATGCGTTTGGACAAATTAAAGCATGCAAGGAAATGATACAGTTCAATTTTATTTTTATTTTTTTATAGCATTTGATTATTAAATAAAGATTCAGTTATCCCATACAATCCATCAAAATCATCTATCGGCCATCACCCATTATACGTGATAATTGAAAAAAGGAAATCATTTTAATCATTGTGAATGATATTAAGAAGAGGGGATGTGCCACGTCTGGTGGGTGCTCAAAAATGGGTGATATTGATGGGTTGGGCAGCATTTTCCTTAAAGATTTAAGGGTTTATAATTATCTTTTAAATTGGAATCATTAGTTGGACTATAAATAAACCAAATCTAATTAAATAGTATGTTGCTCACACTTGGTTTATTAATTTAAACGAGGTCAAGAATAAAATTTGCCCTCAGCTTGTAGAACTAACTTATAGGCGCACTTGTACAAACCTTTGATGAAGTCGATATTTAAAGAATCAATAAGCTTATTCGGTCAAGTAGTGCTCTGCTCAAGTAAGCAGCTTAATAAATTACCAAGCAAAAAAATAAATAATACTCCACTTGAGCATGATTTAATAAGTTTGAATCTGGCTCAATAATTTTATGCATAAGTTTGAACGAGCCTCTTATCAAGCCAGTTTTGAACCAAGTCTGAGTAGATTAATTCGTCTTATATTTCTAATTATTACTCCCTTTCGTTCCTAAATTAGTGGCCTATTTTTTTTTTGGGGATATTTCAAAATTATTGTCACATATCAAAAGTCATTGATTCTTTTTTATTCATTTTCTAAAATACCCTTAATGTTTTGCACACTTGAGGGTAAAATTGAAATCTCAAAACATATGCATTGATGTAAAAGCATTTAATAGAGTTTTTTTTAAAAAGTGTGTTTTTTCAAAGGGAATGATCAATTTGAAACGGAAAGAGTACAACAAAAATAAAATTCTTACAAAAAAAAAATAGAAGAAATTTTTTCAAAATATTTATTAAAAAAAGAGGGTGGGGGGGGGGGGGGTGGGGGGGGGGGGAGTCCACAAAAGATAAAATTTCTGAATGACCTCAATTCCTGCATATTTAAAAACTAATCTCTACTCATGCTAGACACCTAAACTAGACTCATTTTGAATACCATTTAATAGAAAAAGTCATCCCAAAATACTATGCAAGCCATGGTCATACCAACTCCAAATATCCCTTAAACTAATTATATTTTGCTGGGGTTTTTTTGATTCTAAATGATGTTATTTCTAATCATGCAGCATTACTTGTGATTGTTCTTGCTCTGATCTTCAAATACCTGGGTGAATGTGATTGCCAGAGGACTACAGAGGAAGTAACAGAGGGGGAGACTAACCCATTGTGGCCTGAGAAGGCAACACCCTGCACATATGGAACATGTCAAGAAGATTTAGAATCAGGGAATTGCACCAGCAGTTCCTCCGAGGATTTGTATGATGGGAAAATATGTGTAATTTGCTACGACGAGCAACGGAATTGCTTCTTTGTTCCTTGTGGTCATTGTGCCACTTGTTACGTCTGTGCTCAGAGGTACATATATATTCACACCCAAAAAAAAAAAAAATGGTTACATATTTTCCTTTTTTTTTAAAAAAAAAAATTATGAGTAAAACTTATGAAAAAAATGCGTTTTGCAGGATTTTTGATGGGGAAAACAAGACATGCCCAGTATGCCGAAGATTCATTCGCAAAGTGAGAAAGCTTTTTACGTCGCAGAGTTGAATGTCTGGATTTTTTTTTTTATAGCCTTTCTGGGGGTCCTTAGGAAGAAAAATTTTATGTTGGGAAGAGGAAGAAATTATACATTTTGTTTTTATGTTGGCAAAATTATATATTTTGTTTTTATGTTGGCTGAGTAAGGGTTTATGTACCCATGGAGATTTACCGATTGGCTAAACTAAGAGTTGATCTTGCCGATAAATTAAGTGGGTTTTTCCTCCTGAAAAAAAAAACGAAACAGAGTAGGGTCTATCCCTGGGTTCATCCATTTCAATTCAGTGCTCCGATATACCAGAACTTGTGATTGGGCTGCCAATGGGCCTGGATTTCGTTTAGGATGGGCTTTCTAAAAGTGACAATTCTCAGGCCCTGACCCACCTCCACTGCTCTATGTGGAGTGTCTGGGGCCTATATGCCCAGCAACCGAGAACTGAATCGAAAAATATAAGACCGTCGGTGATTGTCCTTTGAATGTTAGGCCACAAGACTGTTGTAAGATGCTTTTGAATGTTAGGCCACAACAAAACAGCGGCTACTAATCAAATAAAGCAACCCAAATGCAATCAGCAAGACAGACAAGCACGCAGAAGTATAAATCAAACAGCCAAATAGCACAATCACAAGAAAAATGAGTCTTAAGAGCCTATAAAATGAAAATCCTTGACTTTTGAGATGAAGAATTTCCATCAGGAATAGCATTTTTATGTGAAAAATTTGAGGAAGAGTGATTCTACATCTACCAATTCCATCAAGAGGCTGCTATGGCACTCACTTTTTCAAACCAAAATGGGCTTACATTATTTATTAATTATAAGTTTGTCATTGACACATTAGTTAATAAATAAAGTGAGTAAATAAAACCGATAACTTTAGTATTCCCACTTGAAAAAAGGTTGGTGTCACTATTTGTAGGGGCATAGTGAATTCATTGAGTTGCTTTAATGGTATCCAGATCCTCTATTTGACCTTGGGTATTATGATCATGCTTTTTCTTTGATCCGATGGTATCTTGAGTCAAGTACGATCACAGTAGACAACATCAAATAAAGGATTCAAATTCACAGATGCTACACTAATCATGCATAGAGGGATCCACGTGTTTTCAATTATTATCAGAACCACCATGTGCTGAACATCAAATCATAACTCGTATAAATTTTACAAAAATTGAAATCACAATGGTGATAATATAGCAATGCCAATTACCTTGATATTTTATTCTAACAAAGAAAGGGAGAAAGAAATACATACGTACAAGCACAGACAATTGGAGTATTACGTAACAAAATTCAAGTTGCTTTCCCCCCTATAAATGGGAATCCAATTGTTTTGTACAATTGGGTCACCATCTTAAATTTTGGTTGGGATCCATCAAATATTGAATTCTGTTTAATATTATTTGTTCTTAAAAAATAACTCATTCAAATGTTTTTTGGCCACTTTTTGTTAAAAATAAGAATGGGTTTTGACCACCATCCAAATAATTTAATTATAATTGCATTAATTGAACAAGTCATATCATTCATCAAGCCAAATCATTCTGCCGACCCAAAAAAAAAAAAAAAAAAGAGGTCAAATCATTATATTTGATCGGTTTCGAGAACTTTTTAATAATAAATTGGATCTAATTAAGTAGAGATGGTGGGTAAAATTATGATTAAAGAGTGAGAGGCTCTCTGCTTCCCATGAAAGGGATCCACATTGAAAGATTTTAAGCTCCACGCCTCTTTGGTGTGATACAGTGATGATTGAAGCGTTTGGTCCAAGCGATGACTTCCTTGACGTTTGCCTAAGCTACGTGGTGTTTCGGGACTTGAGAGTACACAGTGCAGACGGTGACACACAAATATGATAAGTTTCTTTGGCTGCAATCGTGGGCAATAGAATATAATGAGATTTCCACGGTGACGAAAGAGATTTTATTCCATTTCGATTTTCTTTGATTTTAGCTAAATAAATGTGCTAACAATATAATAGCATACCTAGTAGAATCAAATTAGGCTCTTAAAAGTGAGTTCAAAATAGAAACTAATTGAAATTATAATTTTGATAACTAGTGGTACAAAGAATTGATAAAAGAAAATAAAAAATTTTGTGGGTGGTGACATGAGTTGGGATATAGTATTATTTTACTTACATTTTCCCATCAATTCATGTGTGGTACAATTTCTCTTTATTCTATACTGGCTCCTATATGATTGCTTTCACCTTTACACTTTTGACCCATAAGGTGAGTGGCAGAACACCTTATGTGTCAAAAAATGAGTGAAGTAGTATTTTCTTTTTAAGCATAGTCCTTGTTAAAATTTAAATCTACGGAATTTAATCTTCGAATCACATGCAAGCTTTATTCCATAGTTGACCAAAACACTGAATTGGCATTGAAGGTCCCATTTTAATTCCAGACTCCCAATTCAGGACCAAATTCTATCCCTATTGGGACCTTAAGCGAGTATTCATTTAATTTACCGTTGGAAACTAATTGTCTTTAATTCTTTACTATGGCCAACTTTGTGCTATTTTAGCTAAGGGATGTGTCAAATATAACACAAGGGTGAGTTAGCACGCCTTTTAGATACCATTTTAGCACACCATTGGAGATGCTCTAAACAGTGCATTGCATGATGGGTTATGAACATATTTCTAAGGTAGAATGTTGAGATTTGGTAAGCCTTTGTCATATAATAGTTCTACATCAAAGCCATACTCATTTACAGTATGTTTGGATGATATATTTGCAGGAGAGATTTTAATTAAGAAGGAATTTTAATGCTATTTGTCATTACTATGATCGTCATATGTTGACATTAAAATCTTATTTTAAATCAAATCTTTCATCTAAATACACCATTAGAGAAGTTGATACCAAATGCTTGATCCCCTGCCATATAGCTTGGGGATTTATGACTCTCACCATCTAGCCACTAGGAGCATTTGGTCCTATTGCAGAATGAGACAAAGTCCTATCCTTCCAAGGAAGCTCTTGCTATGGTAGACAATGACTTTTTTTGATAAGCATATGGTAAACAATGACTGGTTTTGAATATATGCAAGGGACAGATACTGAACATCCAATGAGACAATGGGTGGTTTGAAAATTTATGCAAGGGACAAATATCCCTGAAACACAAATACACTAAAATAAACTGCACTAATGTGCCAACTGTCACAATTCAATTGGGTTAAAACTCAAATTTCTAAAATAAATTTTATTAACTAATAATTGTCACGTGCAGTAACACTCGAAGGGAAAGCAACTTTCCGTGCTTCACAATAATAAATAAACCTTGATGTAACTCTTTTGCCATTGATGTCAATTTTTATCCTGGACTGAGCACAAAATCATTTTTCTTTTTTCTTTTTTTTTTTTCCCTACCTTTCCTTTCTACATAGCACTTTTGTTGTTACTCCCATTATGTCGACATTATGAAGAACTGCAAACGGTGACACCCCCCACTAATTTTTTATTCTCTGAGCTTCAAAAGCCTGCAACCACCAGCCGTCCTTTTTCCTTTATGTGCGCTGATTATCGAAGCACGGCTTTCTAGGCCCAAAGGAATCGCCACCATTCAAAGTAAAGTCCCTCGCACCGCCCTTCTAAAGAGCGTCATACTTATCCACCGCGGGAGTGCGAAAATTAGTAAATGACTTTTACATAACATTATTTAGGTTCTATTTATTTAGCGGATTTTATCGAAGAAAAAAAATGAAATATAAAAAATTGTATTTTTTTAATTAGTTGTAATAGAAAATTAATAGAAGAAGAATAATTAAAATAATTTTGGTTTGATATAATTTTATATTTTTCTTCCATTTTTTTTTTCCTCATTTTTTTTTCTATAATAAAATTCACGAATCACATAGAGGGTTAATGCTTGAGATAAATTTGGTTAATTATTCATCTAAAAAGTAGTGAAAAAACCCAAATCTAACATCATTTGCTTCTCAGAGTATAAGTTCTAAGAATTATTGGTTTGTCTCTTCTTGAGACTTACATGTTTATTTAAATATATATTTACAAAAACAAATCAAGGTGTGATTTTTTGTAAATTCTTTTTGTGATATTACATTTGACCCATTTGACCTGATTGGTTGATGAGTTTGATGAATATATAATATTATTTCCCACAATGAAAATGATATTTACGGGAGTAAAAAAACCTGTATTTGTAAAGACATGTTCCCACATTAATTTTATTTTCAAAAAAAAAAAAATGCACCTTTCTTCCCTATTTTATCCACCACTCAACACAAGTTAAAAGATCTCATGTCGTTATTATAATTATTTGCTCAAACATGTATCATAAACCTACTCTTGTTAAAATTTTAATCTAGACTAGTCACGCCTAATGTTTAATCTATTTAGAGAGTCATGCAACCAATAATGAAGATGTGAACCATATAAATTCAAATTTAGAATCTCTCATTCCTATAAATCATTTACCCTTGTGGATTAATGTTCCACATTCATTTTTTAATGTTTGATAATTTTAGTGCAAAGATTAGAATTTAGAATCCCTGATTCCAAAAAATCCTTTCCCATTGCGGCCTTGTGGGTATTGCCATGAGATGAAAAACTTTTTCTCACCTAATTCGAATCTTAAACGGCATGGCGACATCCAAACACGTGGCAAAGTACAAAAGCTGGTGAAATCAAATCGCGTGTGATGGGCGCCTTGTAAAGGCAAGTGGGGGAATGGATCCGTCCATTTACAAGTAACCGTAGAGAATTCGTTTTTAGTTTTGTCGCGAAAGGGCAACACGGAAGCCCGTGCTACCACGAGCCAAACCGACAAAGACTCACGCTAACTCGTAGTCCCCACACACTTGGCGTTACCGTATTTTACGTGCCCACCTTTGCCAGTGATGCCACGTCGCTTCGCTGCGTCAAATATCTGGAATTGGATTCGGTGCTGATCCAAATATCTACCGATGGTTTTGGAAAGTAGGCATCTCTTACCAAAATCATCCAATGCGTGGGTCCATGAAATAGTTTAGAATAAATTAGGTGCGAAACGTAAAGGATTAAGAACAACAAAAATGGAAAAAAAATAAATAATTTGAGTAATTTGAGGAGGGGCCAAAAATTGTGGGATAAATAAGGAAGTTTGATTAAATCGATATTGCCATTTATATATTTATTTGGAATTTTGGGGTTAGTGCCATTGGTTTTGGTAGAATTTAAGACTAGAAATTTGATAAAGTTTTGGGGAAAATGAATCAATATAAAATGCTTTAAAAATCATGAAATACACTCGAATGTAAATTTGACCACCCAAGAGTCCTTTAAAAATGGAAAATTTTAGTTGAAAGGAACTAGATTAGGTTTGGACAACGGTGTATGTAACTAATTCTATGTTTTGTTGGAACTTGAAAATAAAAGGTGGAAAAGAAAAAGGTAAATATGTGTTCCATTTTATGGGTTTTTTTTTTTTTTTTTTTTTTTTTTTGGGGGGTGGGGCGGTGGGGACTCGCCCGAGTAAGTCACATGATTCCAACATTGTATATATATTATTTTTTACAAAGGATAGATGATTTATTAGAAATATTTTATATAGTTTATGGGTTTATTATATGTTTGATGAAGACAATTAAATCAAACCTATAAATACCATATGATTTTTAGAGCATCTCCAAAGGTATTAGCTATTTTTTTGCTAATTTAGCTAATAAAATGATATTTTTTTAAGTAGTTAGCTAACTAGCTATCCAAGTAAATACTTCAAGGGTATTAGTTATTTTTGAGCTATTTCAAAATTTTTATTAGTAATCTTTTTTTTTTTTTTTTTAATAATTTGGTAGAGAGATAAAAATGGAATGATGCATAAGAAGAAGACAAATGTCATTTTTTTAACCAAAAATAGTTTAGCTAGCGAATGTTCGCTAGCTAAATATAATTAGCCGAAATAAAAATAGATAAAATAGCTAGCCATATAATTAGTCTCTTTGAGAAGTAAAAAAATGATTTGACTAACTAAAATAGCTAAGAGGGAGTTACATAGCTAACCCATTAGAGATACTCTTACATAGTGTATTTTTGCTAGGCACAATTAAATAAACTATTTTATATTTAAACCTATTAAAAACTGAATGAAGGTTTTTATTTTATTGGGTACAATATAAGTAAAAAATGTTCAATTTAAAACGTTGTTAAAAGGAAAAAAACACTTTTTGACTTAATTTAGAAACCAACTATAAAAGTGGAAGAAAACTTCATAAGGTAAGTGAATTTTGGGAAGCTTTGCAAAATTAGGGAAAATGACAAAATAGTGGATTAAAATAAAAGTAATCCTAAAAAAAATATTAAAACTCTCATATTCCATTTAAAGAGGCAATAATGACTTTTAATTCCAAAAGGAGGGATTTAAGATCAAATTTTCATTATACCATTTAAGTAAATTTTTTTTTTTTACCCCACCCCAATCCTCTCAAAGACTATTCTCTTCTCACCTTATTAAATAAAATATAACCCTAATATTTCTCTTTAGTGTTGAGAAAGGAAAAAAAAAAGAAAGAAAGAAAGAAAAAAGAAAGTGGTTCTCCATTTATTATCACTTATAGGGTGGGTTTTTTTTTTTTTAAAATTATTATTTTAAAGATCACTTATAGGGTATTGGAAGCTACCATGTACAAAGATGCCATCTAGCCACTGGGAAAAATAAAAATAAAAATATTTTCAAATCCAAGTATATAAATGATTATTATTTTAGTTGAAAAAACAAATATATGATTAGTTTTTTTGAATTATGTTTTGACATTTTTAAATTAGGAGAGAAGGGATGAGTTTAATACTTTAACGTGATAATGGCATTTAGGTGGGATAGGACAAAAATGTAAAAAGGAAAAAAATGGTAAAATGGGTATTATAAAATAGTAGATGGTAGATCTCTTCTTTTGGAGATTAAATTCTATTACTACCATTTTTAATGAAATAATGAAGATTTGGTCCTTTATTTGGAATTTTTTTTTATTTTAATCCACCATTTCATCATTTTCCCCAAACATTATTGCAATTTTGGTGTTTGTAAGTGTGTTAATTTTAACTGTAATTTTTTATTTACCTATTAAAACTTTCAATTCGATTGACGAATGGGATTAATAGCATTACATACTTTACATCAATTGACATGCAAAACTCTGAATGACTTTAAATGGATGTGAAACTAAAGACCTTTCACTCTAAACAAAAAAATCTTTTATTCAAATTTTGATTGCAACTTTAATCCTCTTATTGGGCCAAGTATTGCCATGCCAATAATGATTTTGATCGGGGTAAGAGGAAGGAATGAGAAATAATAATATATATATATATAGGATGATGATTAGGTAAGTACGTGCTGATATAATTTACATCAACACCTATATTGAAAGTTGTATTTTATTTATTAATAGGATATGAGGTACTATCAATACGTGTTGATAGGAACATAACCACACACATATATATATATATATATATATATATATATATATATATATATTTTTTTTTTGTGATAAAGAACGAATTAAAGTAGAAAAAACTAGGAACGAAAATTGGAAATTGAAAAAGGCAAATGGTCCACGGCATCCACGTGGCCTTCTCAAGGATCATAATGTAGGAGGCGACGGTAAGACGTCCTTTTTTTGTCCGTACGCTGACTGGATAGATCAGTATACCCTTGCAGAACTCCAGGTCACCACATAAATGGTTGTCCCCCGACATTACGCTGAAAAACCCAAAGCCCACCGAATGACAAAAAGGTCCCAAGAAATTTCTATGAAAAGACGAAACTATCCTGTCATTCTCTACGTGTCGCTTCTCCCCAACAGTATGCCACGATTATCCTCTACTGCACCATGGCAGAGGATCCTAATCCACCTGTAAAAACCCCATGCCAGAGATTGAGAAATTCCAATTCCTTAATAACGATAAAGCGGAGCCAAAGCAACCATCATTCATTCGTCCACTCCCAAGTCCCACCACACTACAAGCAAAACCCATAACCGGTTTTGCTAGACCACCACCCGCCATTGACTCTCCCTCATCAAAACACCATGCCTCCTCAAGAACCAGAGGTTTCCCAAAGGCTACTCGCCGACCCACCTTCCGACCCAGATGAACCAGAAACAGCCTACGATTCAGACGAGAAAGTTCACGTAGTCGGGATCGACGACACCGCCGACGACAACTCAGCCACGCCGCCGTTTTCATGGAAGAAGCTATGGCTCTTCACCGGGCCGGGTTTTCTCATGAGCATAGCCTTCCTCGATCCCGGCAATATCGAGGGGGATCTTCAGGCCGGCGCTATCGCTGGGTACTCGTTGCTTTGGCTGCTGATGTGGGCAACGGCCATGGGGCTCCTCGTGCAGCTGCTGTCGGCGCGGCTCGGGGTGGCTACGGGACGCCACTTAGCGGAGCTGTGCAGGGAGGAGTACCCCACGTGGGCCACGTACGTGTTGTGGGTGATGGCAGAACTGGCGTTGATTGGGGCTGATATACAGGAGGTTATTGGGAGTGCTATTGCTATTAAGATTTTGAGTAATGGGGTCGTGCCGCTTTGGGCTGGCGTCGTTATAACGGCACTTGATTGGTAAAAAATTCACTTGCTTTATTGTTGTTTGTGAACAGAGTAATGCTGAATTTTGATGGGTCTTGGGTTTGCAATTGAAATTCTGGGTGATTGGGTTTTGCCTCTTTGGGGTGGTGGTGTCGTTAATAACGGCGTTTGATTGATATATTTCTACTCACCCTTTTGTCTTTTTTATTATTTAATTATAATTTTTCCGAGTTAGATGGCTTGTGTTTCTTTGGGCCTTGAATGAAACTCTAACTCGTCGATTTCTGTTTCTTTGTTTTTGTTTTTTCGGTGTGTTCTGTGTGGTGAAGTTCAAGCCTTTTTGGAATTTTTGTGTTTTTGCTACATCCTGTTAATTTTTTTATTATAATTAAAATGGTTCACTGGTTTCTGAAACATTTTACAGCGGATTTTTTTTTCTTTTTTTTTGAGATTTCGAATAATGGTGATTTTTTATTTTTTTTTCCCCTACATTTTCTCAGAAAACCCAACAGGACATTCGGGCGTTTTGTTTTTACGTTATTTATTTATTAATTTTTTGTATAAAGAGAAATTTTATGTTTAGCAGGTTGATTAGCATCTTTCTTTCATTTACTTGTTGCAGTTTTATCTTTCTGTTCCTTGAGAACTATGGGGTGAGGAAATTGGAAGCAGTTTTTGCAGTTCTCATTGCAACAATGGCAGTCTCATTTGCGTGGATGTTTGGTGAAACAAAACCCAATGGCATAGAACTTCTTCTTGGTGAGGAACTTTTCTCTATTGGAATGAATTTTCTTATATGTTGTAATTCTGAGCTATCAGTAGTTTTGCCACACTTCATCTAACACACATTCAAATTGGATCCTCTTTGTAGGAATTTTGATTCCAAAACTTAGCTCCAAAACAATACGGCAGGCCGTGGGAGTTGTGGGTTGCATTATTATGCCTCACAATGTATTCTTGCACTCTGCCCTTGTACAGTCGAGAGAGATTGATCACAGCAAGAAAGGCCGGGTCCAAGAAGCCCTTAATTACTATTCCATAGAGTCCACCATTGCCCTTATAATCTCCTTCATTATCAATCTTTTCGTTACAACTGTGTTTGCAAAGGCATTTTATGGTACAGAACAAGCCAATAGTATCGGCCTTGTAAATGCTGGGCAGTATCTTGAAGAGAAGTATGGAGGTGGATTTGTCCCAATCTTATATATCTGGGCTATTGGCTTATTAGCAGCTGGCCAAAGTAGCACTATTACTGGCACTTATGCAGGGCAGTTTATCATGGGAGGGTTTCTAAACCTGCGGTTGAAGAAATGGCTGAGGGCATTGATAACGCGTAGCTGTGCAATCATCCCAACTATGATTGTTGCTCTTGTTTTTGATACCTCCGAGGACACATTGGATGTTCTAAATGAATGGCTAAATGTGCTTCAGTCAATTCAGATCCCTTTTGCGCTTATTCCCCTTCTCTGTTTGGTATCCAAGGAGCAAATCATGGGCATTTTTAAAATTGGCCCTCTTCTCAAGGTATGTTGTTATTTCCATTATACAGCACATTGGCCATAAAAATCCTTAATAACTTGTTGCTTCACTGTGTATCAACTGTAGTAGCTCAATTGCCGTTTTTAGTTTTATCAAGGATCTGGTAACTCACAGTGGATGTGACTTACTTTTTTCTACAATTAGTATTTCAAGAGGTTCTGTTAAAACTTAAAAGTTACACAATCTACAAGTGATTTCATCTGCTTCTTCATGTAGAATGCATCTTTATTTTCACATCCTAACCGACCTTTAATGCAAATGTCGTTATGGTATCATCGACATTACCATCTCTTGTAAAATTATGTCTTTGTTAAGGCTCCATTTGGATCTAGTAAGGGGAAAGAAAAATGCTGAAAATTGCTTAGAAACTATTCCTTGCTTAAGCATGTCTAAGCTTTTTTCCTTTCCTTTTCTTCATTCTCCAAGATCCAAACAGAGGGTAAGAGCCAAAACACATTTACATTTACCAGGTTCAGATTCAATTTTAAATTGTCATCATAATGTTGGTGTTGACATAGTTTGAATTAGAAATAATTTCAACTTTTTTTTTTTTTTTTGTCTCATTGCCTTTATTAATAACTTGTGGAGGCTTGTTCCCGGATTTATTTCACCACTTAGCGGGTTGATTTGTCATGTTTAGGAATTCATTTTTTCACATATAGTTGTATGGATTATGTCTATATTGGTGATATTTAGCAATGGGTTTTTTTTTTTTTTTTTTCCTTTTAGGTGATTATTTTGTGGTTTAGTTACACGTGTTGCATGCATTTTTATCTTATCAATGGGGATGGTAAAATCAGATCAACAGAATGAATGTGTTTGTGAGGATGCAGGACAGTAAAGTATGGAGCCACCTTTGTACATGCCGGGCAGTTGGTTTCCTTTTGCATGTTCTTGGGGTGCTGGGATTGATTGTAGAAATAGCAATTGATATTTTCAAATTCTTTGCATGGTTGAGGAACAATTGTGTCTTTCTAAAGAACTGGTGACTTATAAAAGTGGGTGCATTGCCCCCTTGATTTTATATTTTTCCAGATATTCCCCAATGCTGTGCTTCTCCTTGATGTTGTAAACAAATAATTGTATTCTGTATGATTTGCTTAGGCATGAGGCAGATGACAGTATGTCATTGACACCTCAGCTCAGATGACTCAACATTTCTAATTTGTTCTACATGTTTGGCGATGCAACATCATTGGTGAACTAGTTTGACAATATATATCCAAGGTCAATACATCCCTGGATCAATCTCAAGCTCTCAGGGAGTTGATTTTTATTTTCTTGGACAACCACTTCTTCCTTTTTTACCTTGTCCAGATGGCTAAAAAGGACAGATATGTTTGAATTTTATTGAGGTGACCCATAGTCACATTCTAGTTGAAGCTATAAATAATGGGTGAATGGTTGACCAATATTCTTCCAGGGTGACCACTTGGACATTTTTGCTTGTTTAATTGCCTTTGTCACAAGTAGGTCCTACGGGTCAAGGATCTTCCTTATATCTCTTGAAAAGGAAATGGGTGTCTAATCATTTATGCTATCCTCCGATGTTTTTCTGTTGCAGTTTCCAGTTTTGTTATATGGTATATTAAAACCACTTAAATTCATTCTTCGTTTTTTTCATGCTTGCTTTTTATGATGCTGAGGTTGTGTTTCTGTTGTTTAGGAATTCACGTTCTTTTGTTTTCTGGTCTTTTTGTTTGTAGGTGGTTTCATGGCTTGTGGCTGCTCTGGTGATAGTGATCAATGGGTATCTTTTGGTGGATTTTTTCTCGTCTGAAGTTAGCGGATTGTTGTTTACCTTTGTGATAAGTGCTTTTACAGCTGCATATGGTGCTTTTGTAATTTACCTTGTTTCTCGGGGCATTACATTTTCTATTTGGCGCAGCCTACTACCACCCAATAGATACACAAACACGGGGAATTGAGGGATCAATCTCCAATTCCATGATTATCTGCAGAATGTTGGAATCACCCAGATTATCTGCAGAATGTTGGAATCACACAATACTTTACTGCCATATCATAAAAGGGCTATCAGTATGAAAGATTTTTTGATTAAGCATATCCTTCCTTTATGCATATACTTCTGAAGACAAGTTCGCTTGCTACCATACCACTGTGCCGAATGAAACAACTTGGGAGTGGCTGTTTTGCGAGGCAGAATATGTTTATTGTTTTCTCTTGTATACAGAGGCCTGAAGGAAACAAGGCTGCTGCATAAACATACCCTTTAATTCAATTGCATGTGTAATTTTTTGTATTTGGCATGCATGCATCATGTATGATGTGCAAGAGTTACATATAGGCAGCTGATGGGAAGAAGTAAAGCAAGCTACAACATACGGATTTCTGTGTTCTGTACTGTGCTCTTTTATTCATCTAGTGTAAAATCTGATCCCTGCGACATATGATTAATTTCTGATCAACAAATGACATCTGAAGAAGTGTAACTGATTGGTTTCTGATCTGAAATTATGAACTATTTTGTGCTGCGACTTACAACATATGTTTAGGGGGCCTGTTTCTTCTTGTTCAGTGTTTTGTTTGTCATGAATTAAACTCTTCTTGTTCAGGAAATGGTATGTGTGTTTTTTTTTTTTTTTTTTTTTTTTTGATGAAGAGGAAATGGTATGTGTTTTGTCATGAATCAAACATTCTATTTTGAATGACCTACTCTCCATACAGATTTTGTTGCAAGTTTGGTTAGCATGCATTCTCATTAGCTCATACATGGTTGGTCAAAGGAGGAAATTATCAGGACTAGTTGAGTTTTTCTATCTGGTTGGTAAAATGTGAAGATCATCAAGTTGAAATCTTGGCATTCAACTAGATTTGTTAAAAGCAAAACCATATTGCTTCCGTGTGTGTCTTTCTCTTCTTATTTTCCAACCCTCTGTGTCCAAAAAACTTCTGGAAAGACTCATATAACTCGCTAAATTTATACCAAATTTAAAATTTAAAAACCTAAAAATTCTGGACTTTTAAGAGCTTGAAGTTTTAACTTTATTAGGGATCTTGGGTTACCTAGAGGAGTTCTCCCATGGTTGCAGGAGGTGAGTCATTCTCTTACTGATGGAAAGGGGTGGTTTAGGAGGTGCAATACGGGATTAGAAAACGATAAGAAAAGGTGGGAGCATTAGTAGCTTTGTGTTTTCTTGAACAAAAAATAGAAAACAGGAACTATGATGATCATCAAAACGGATTGATTTAGGATTTTGAAATTTTTGTGAACACAACTTTTAAAAAGTGCATTCCCCAATACGTTATTTTTAAGTGTATTTTGAGTTTTTGCAACTCAAAAAGCCAAAAACTAAGGGGGGGAAAAAAAAGCAAAAAACAAACTAACTATATTCTAAACTTATAATCCTAGACTTTTAATACCATTAGGAAAATACTAAACAGTTTAATCTTTTACTCAAACTTGTTATCCAACTTGTATGACATGATACGATAGCAATATGACACGTTACACCAGCCTATGTGATTAATAAGTAAGCCATCACGTTTGAGTAAACAAATTTGGACAAATGAGTTAAGTAATGTATTATTGCTCTAACAGCCGTGTGCTGAATTTTCTCCTCCTCCCAAGTAGGTTACCAATAAGAGTTCTAAATGGACCCACGCCTACGGTGGCACTTATGGCCCATAAGTTATGGGCATCCGCCTGGCAACAAGAAACGTTCAAAAAAAAAAAAAAAAAAAAAAAGCACTAAACTTCGGAAAGCGCTATCGATACCAGCGCTTTCAATATGTTTAACCCCGCTAATGGCCGGGCTTCGGAAGCCCCTGATTAGGCGCGTCGGTAGGCCTGGGCCACAGCCTCTTCGCTTTAGCCACGCTAACTGCGCCGCCTCGATGGGTGAGAAATTATAGACCACAATCACAGTGCATAAATCGAAAAAGTCCATAATATCTGTTATAATATTATCTCATGAACAGATTTGAGTATTAGGGCTCCACTCTGCAAGACCGGGAAGGGCTCTGATAACTAAACACGCTTCCTATACTCGAAGAAGAAGATCTGCAACTACGAAGAAAAGCTAGGGTTTCTGTTTGGTTCCAACCGTCCTCTTATAAGCTTTTTCTCCATCAATCACCTAGGGTTCGTAATCATTTGATTGCTTTCAAGGTACGCTATTTCTCTCTCTAGATTCATATCTCTGTAGCTCCAATTATTCTGCTTTTTTTCTCTCTGCCATTTAGGGCATATGATTTCTGTAACCCTAGCTCAACTTGGCTCTCGGTGTTCTCCTCATATGTGTTTGTGGGCCTGTCATTATACGTTTTGGTGCTGAAAGGTGTGACAAATTGTGATGTTCTCGTATGGTGTCGTTGTGAGAAATAATGTAGTTTTGAGAGCGGATTTCAATGAAAAGGGAGGAAAAAGGAGTTAAAGATGGAGGTCTCCTTTTGAGGTATCTGCTTGTTGACAAATAAGATATTTTTACAGACCAGACTATGAAAGTATGAATAGTTATAGTGTTATTGTTATAATGGTATTGTAGAGCAATAGGCTCACGACATGCAGTGTAGGTTTGTGGTGGTTGGTGTTAGAAAAGGCAAAGATCCATCAGCTTGAATGGAAAAATTCAACAGAGTTGTGGCTAACTGGCTATCATCGCAGATGAGAGTGGAAATTCAAAATAGGGGCATCGAATGAATTTCTAAAAATTGATCCTATAACATCAACTATATTGATGATGCCAATTTTTTTAAATAGTCTCATTCAAGGCGATGTATTTGTGCCTTAAATAGTCAATACTATGTAAAATAAACAGTAACTGTTTAATTTTTATTTGGACGACCAAACAGGGCCTAAATGTATAGGTTGTCTGTCATGTCTGCTTAGTTGGGAAATCTATAGGGAGCTTATTTATTTAGTTAGGAAACCATCATACATATGCACACTAGAGGTGGTGCGTAGAGATTAGCGGGATTGTGAATTTGAGTTTGCTTTTAATCTTTGTTATTATATTTACTATTTTGCTCCTATTAATTTTTTAGTTACTCCCTCTGTTCCACTTTGTTTGATCACATTTCCTTTTTTTGGATGTCTACAGATTTTTTTTCATTGTCAAAATTCAAATCTAGTTATTATACTTCTCTGAAATATCTTTACTATATTGAAAATTGAAATTATTATAGTACAAAATAAAATAAACTAAAAGTAGAGATGAAATGATCAGAGGGTGTTATTGGTAAGTTAAAACTAGTTAAGTGACATGTCAATGCATTAAATATATCACCGTAATATTTGTGTTTGGTCAAAGTGCTCAAAAAAATGGGACTGAGGGAGTATAAAGTAATGATAGGAGTAATTTGGGATTTAACTGGTAAGAAATATGAAAATAAAAGTGAGAGCCAAAGGCCTCCTTGTTATTGTGCTTTAGGGAAGTACTTTTGAGTTTTGATTAGTGAAAAATAACCAATCTGTTGGCTCTCTCTCTCTCTCTCTCTCTCCCCCCCCCCCTCTCCTGCGGGGTTGTGTTTGCTATAAAGCATTAGTCCAAAACATGTGTAGATTTTTTTAAGAACGAAACAGTATTTTAAATAAAAGCAAGAAACCTTGTGGGCGTAGCGTTAATGTGGTAGTTATAATGGTAATAGTGGGAGAGAGGGGAGGGTGGTATTGATGGCTAGTGTGGTGGCTATGGCAGTGGTTATGTAGCAGTCTGGCAGTCTAGCAGACTTAGCAATGATGCTGATGATGGTTGTCTCACCAGTGTTTGGTGGTGGAAGAGGAGATGATGCGCACAGTTCATTTAATAATAACGACAATGATGGATGAGGTGGTTTGCATGTTACAGTGGTAGCTGTGGCGATGACATCATTGTTGATTGTAGTAGTGGCAATGCATTGGTATTTGTGGTGGTAAACTGGTAATCAAAGTGATATAGTGAAAATGCATAATTTTTTATTCCAAAGTCTTCTTTCTTTTCTTTTTTTTTTTTTTTTTTCCTTCTTGGAAGCATTTTTGCTTTCCCCCAAAAAAAAAGAGTAGTGTTTTTGAAATGCTGCTCAAATGGTGGCTTGTTTTTTCTTGAATCAAACTTCCATCTCCATTTCTAATGTCAAGGAGATATTAATAGTCACTTGATCTTAATGCATTCTGTAGAATTTCTCTTGCAGCTCAGTCCTACACTTTGCATAGCCATGGCTGATACCGAACATGTGGTGGGAATTGATACATCCTCGTCTCTGATAGAACAACTTGGCAAGGCAATTCTTGAACTGGAAGCCCACAAAGATGCTTCTGAGGACCAGGTTCAGTGGATGGAAATTGAAGAACACTTTCGCAACCTCGAGACAATGTTGAAGGAGAAAACTGAAGAGCTGGAAGCTAAGGAGAAGGAATTTGAGGAGAAAGAATCTGAGACTGGCACATTGCTTGCGGAGAGGGAGGCAGCTGTTTCTGCTAAAGAGCAGGATTTGTTAGATCGGGTTCAGGAGCTAAAAGATGTTGCTGTTGCTACTGTTGCCGAGTCACGAGCCAAATACAAGCCCATCTCTTTGGAGCTTGTCGATGGCGGGGACCACAAAGAAAGCAAGGTAAGCAGCTCTCTTGGTGATACAAATGCACTCAACAGTGCCCCAGAGGAGAAATCCCCTCATAAAACAGGTGAAAATGCTGAAGGTGTGGATGTTGAGGTTAAGCCTCGTCCAGAGCTTACGCAATTTTGCGAGCAGATGGATGCAAAAGGGCTTCTAGATTTTACTATGGAGAATCAAAAAAATCTATCTGCCATTTGTGGCGAACTTTCTGTTGCACTGGAAAGTGCCACTGAACCAGCCCGTTTGGTGCTGGATTCACTGGAGGGGTTCTACCCTCCTGATGAAACTACCCAACCAGGGGACATGAAGGATGCTGCCCTTCAGGGCATGCGTCAATCCTGTATAATGTTTATGGAAGCCATGGGTGCCTTATTGGCAAGGGCTGACCCAGGTGCTGATCACCTTCTGAGCCCTGAAATCAAGCAGCAAGCCAAGGCAATTGCTGATGAGTGGAAGCCTAAGTTGGCTGATGAAGGCATTGATGCTGCCAATATAAATTCATTGGAAGCTGAGGCATTCTTGCAGCTCCTCACAACTTTTAGGATTGGTTCGGAGTTTGACGAAGAAGAACTCTGCAAGCTTGTTCTTGTAGTTGCTGGAAACAGGCAGGCACCTGAGCTCTGCCGTTCTCTTGGGTTAACACACAAAATGCCAGGTTGGTGTTCTTTTAACTAACTGACCTGATGGGGTCTGGAGACTGGACCGTATTTCCCGTAAGATGCCTGTTTCACTTTATTCCTTTAGGGCATCGTAGTATGTTCAATAATTTGAGAAATATAGAGACGGTGCAACAATCCAATGGATTAGCAAGGCTGCTTAGGATAAATTTTCGCCATAATTAAAAAAAAAAAAAAAAAAAATCTATTGTTGGATGTGGATTTTACTGAGCCTCCACCTTTTTGTAGGTGTTGTTGAAGTATTGATCAACAGTGGGAAACAAATTGAGGCTGTACATTTTGTGCAAGCCTTCCAGCTTGCTGAAAGCTTCCCACCTGTGCCCCTTCTGAAGACATACTTGAAGGACTTGAGAAGAAACTCGCAAGGAAAGGGTGGAAACTTGGGTGGTGCTGGTGGTGGACAGGTACTGTTTTATCTAAGTAAAACCTTCTAAAGACTTTTTCTATTATAAAGTACTTATTGGCACTTTCTTATATAATTACAGAATGATTCGAATGCACAAGAACTTGCAGCACTGAGGGCTGTGGTTAAGTGTGTTGAAGAGTACAAGCTTGAGGCTGACTATCCACTAGATCCACTTCAGAAAAGGGTTGCTCAACTGGAGAAGTCGAAATCAGACAAGAGGAGATATGGCGAATTTGGTAAACATCAACAGCCAAAGAAAGCACGAGTGAATGGAGGGTTCCATGGATTTCGTGGACGTGGGGGTACTGCTGCCACTGCTGCTGGTAGGCAGGCTGCACCTGTTTATGGCGAGAGGGTTCCATACACTGGAATGTCGGAGAGGTATCCTCATGCTGGCCCAAACGCTTATGATTATCAGGTTCCTAGCCAGTCTACATTTGCTCAGCCAACTAGCGATCAAAGATTATACTACTATCCCCAAGATGACAGGGTTACTGCAACCTCGTACAATGCTGCTCCGTCAAATTATGGCAGTTACATGGGAGGCGGGTTGCAGTCCTCTCACCCACCTTACATGTAATTCACATATTCAAGTATTGTAGGCAAATTAAATTTAGTAGGGATGCAGGACTAACTCAACAAAGAATTTCTTCATGGTGAAAGTACGTGGTAATTCTGGTTTTTTGTATTTTTATTTTTAATCTTTTCCTTCCAAGGCTTTTGTTGTCAAGTGCCTTACAAAAAGGATTGTGCTGTGGAACCATATAATGTTTAGGCTACAGTGGCTTCTGTGAGATGTTCAAGACATGAATTTGCTGTAATGAAGTCCTCTCATTAGAGAAAAGAGTGAGTTTTTACATTCACGGTCAACAACGGTTGTGATGGTAAATAGTCTTGCTGCGATTTTGGTACTCTTCGATCTTTTTGCATCGATATGGCGGGGGTAAAATGAATTTGGCTTTGATGTTTTGAAACCCACACGCATATTGTTCCCCTTTTATTGATGTCCACAAGGATGGAAACCACATTGCCCTTAACTGGAATTATACCTTGATTGTCTTCCTCGTTGGAGGCAACTTGCCTTGTCTTCCAGCCTGAAGCCTTATGGGCGTGGTGTTGCCCTGTAATTCCTAGCTATTCTGTCTAATTGGTGTGGGTAAAAATTTCATTACAATAAATAAGATGATGTGGTGGTTGCTACATAATTCGAATAAGTAGATTTAAAAAAAAAAAAAAAAAAAAAATTGGGCTCAATTTTCTGCTTTGGATGTATATGCCTAACCATTGCAGCACTAAACAAGGGGGAGAAAAAAATCCGTACATAGTTTTTGCATCCCATAATTTTAGGAGGGTCTACTCCTGTTTCCATATCCTTTTTGTTGTATACTTGTATACTTGCACTCACGTCCCTCCAATAAATACCATGGAAAGGTGACAAAGGATCATGAATGATTAAAAGACGGTGTCGTTTCCCGAAACCCATTGTAAGCCCCAAAACGACGGCCGTTGAAGGATCTACCGGTTCAAATACAAGAGGCAAAGAGAAATATAAAATAAAAAGAAAAAAACAAAAAAATTCAACGACCTCTCGGTGCTTCCCAGTGAAACCAGTTAGGCAGAGGGAAGCTGTTGGAAAGTCGATTTCATTCGGGCCCGCTGACTTCCTCTGTCTCTTTCTCTATATATATTTATATATATGCAGAGCCATAGCTGCCGTCTTCTTCACTCGTGTCTGTTCATTTCTCTTCTCTCCGATCTCCTCCGAAAGCCAACTCGGCCTTTTCCGAATCTCCCAAGCCACTCCTAAATGGCACGGGAACCGATTCGACTCACCGCCTTCACCATCCTCCTAATCCTCTCTCTCATCCTCCAATTCGGATTCTCCACACCCTCTTCCTCCGCAGTCGACCCTTCCACCTTCCTCCTCCGCCCACCCGACGGCGGCCGCCCCCCGGCCATGATATTACCTCTCTTTCTCTCCTCTCCCAACTCTTCTTCCACAACCAATCCGAACTCTCAGCACCGTCGCCACCTCCAACGATCCGTTCCCAACCCCAAGCCTAATGCTCGTATGAGGCTCTACGACGATCTCCTCCTCAACGGGTATGTATATGCATTTATATGTCTCTCTCTCTCTCTCTCTCTCTCTCTCTCTCTCTATATATATATATATATAATCTGTGATGTGTATTGCGCTTTTGTATTTGATCTTTTGTGAATTTTTGGGGGTTCGATGTTGTAGTTACTACACGACGCGGCTTTGGATCGGAACGCCGCCTCAGAGATTCGCGCTTATTGTCGACACGGGGAGTACCGTCACGTATGTTCCCTGCATTACGTGTGAACAGTGTGGCAACCATCAGGTGCTCTTCGAACAATGCCTTTTGTTTTGTTTTGGATTTATGTGTAGTAAAATTCAGATGCATCTTAGAGATTGAAATTAGAACCTAATTGGGTTGGAAGTGTTAATTAGGAGATTAGATCCATCATAAACATTTATTCTAATTTCTAAGTATAGTTTGTATATGTGATAAGAGCAGTACTATTCGAACAATGGTTCTTAATGGGTGCACTCTGTTGCTCATTTGCAGTGGAAGTTTAAAGACGTGAGAGTGCAAGAAGGGCTACCTATTTGGTAAATTTTCAAGGGAAGTGTTCCTAAGTTGACCTTCCATTTGGTTTTTGGGGAAATTGGGAAAATAATTTGTTGTGAGGTGTCTTTCATTCTTTTATTAGTGGACTCCAAGTGGCTCAGCAAAAAGGCCTTCCCGGAGGATGGGGGGCTATTGGGTTTTTGGATATATATATATATATATATACACACACATATATATGTATGTATGTATGTATATTGTATTTTTGGGTAGGGTTTAGTGTTGCTACATGTTCTGTGGAGTTTGGGGGTGAGAGTAGAGAGTTTGAGTGTTGTTAGAACCAAATCCTTATTGTTGATAGTGGATTGGATCTCCTCATACGTGGACGTAGGCATCTTAATCTCGTATTCTTTTTATGAGTTTGATTTTGCAATTTACTTCATTGCAATAATGCTTACCCCACAATAAAGAAAATAAATTGTTGAGTCATACTTTGTACGATGTTTTGCTTTCTGGAAAATGAAAACCTCACACCAACTAAACTGAGTAGCTGTACTAGGCTCAGGTGAGTGATATTTTTGGTTTCTTTGGCCACCCCATCTGATTAAAATTTTAAGATTCAACATTATAGTTTCTTTTCTTTTTTTTTCTTTTGGTTATAAATATTATAGTTTCTTGTTCTTTTCTACATTTGAATACCAACCACTGGAGCTAAAGAGAATGCTGAACTTTGCTTCTTTTTTTTTTTTCCTAAGCAGTGGCATAAGATAATTCTGAGTTTTTTTATTTTCTTAAAATTTGACAATGAATTGTTCGTTCTCTCTCAGTTGTTCCTGTAAAATTCAGCATCATCATAAAATATAATTTCTGCATGAGCAATTTGGGTGACATGTTACATGGTTGACCATATATTATCATTTCATCTATGAACTACCCTCAGTTGCTTGTCTTATAACTTAAAATGCTCATCGCATAATATTTTTCACCTCTTTTGTATAATAATTTTTTGAAATGAACGATGCTTTGAATGCTAATTTTGTCCTCACCAGGATCCAAAGTTCCAGCCAGAATTGTCAAGCACCTACCAACCTGTAAAATGCAATTTGGACTGCAACTGTGACAATGAGAGGGTGCAGTGTATTTATGAAAGACAGTATGCTGAAATGAGTACGAGCAGTGGTGTCCTTGGTGAGGATATCGTATCTTTTGGCAATCAGAGTGATCTTGCTCCCCAGCGTGCTGTTTTTGGTTGTGAAAATGTGGAAACTGGTGACCTTTACAGTCAACATGCTGATGGCATTATGGGTCTGGGCCGTGGTGATCTCAGTGTTGTGGATCAACTTGTTGAGAATGGTGTAATGAGTGATTCTTTTTCATTATGTTATGGTGGGATGGATATTGGCGGGGGCGCGATGGTACTTGGTGGAATTTCTCCTCCTGATGACATGGTCTTTACTCATTCAGACCCTATGCGCAGGTATGTTTTGAAAATATTTTATCTCATAGATATAATAGATTATGCATTTTCTAACAAATGCATTGGATACATCTCACACATTTACTCTAGTTTCGGGATGGCAACAGTCCATATTACAATATTGAACTGAAGGAGATTCATGTTGCTGGGAAGCCATTGCCTCTAAATCCGAAGGTTTTTGATGGAAAACATGGAACAGTCCTGGACAGTGGTACTACATATGCTTACCTACCAGAAGCAGCATTTGGAGCATTTAAGGATGCTGTAAGATCAGCCTTTTTGAGTTTCATCCTGTACTTTGCTTTAAATATTTCTTAGTTTACTTTCTGCTTGAACATTTGAAAAGGTCTATACGACGTATTCTAGCTCATCAAAGTTTCACTGCGAAGTGACACAATAAGGTTAAGTGAACAAACTACACAATTCTTGGTTAATGAAATTACTAAAGGGACTCAGTTGGAGGTCTTAATTTGATGAATATATATATTTTGATGATGAGGAAATCCTTCGGGCAAACCCCGGGACCATATAAGACCCTACAACCCATATGGACTGGGTAAGTCCAAGGCCCATGAGAACCATGAAACTTGTGTGGGTGGCCCCAAGGGGTGTAGCAGGAGTTGAACTCAGGACTTCCACTTCCTGAGGCGTGACTCTTTGCCAACTGAGCTACCCCTTGGGGTTAGTTTGAGGAATATGTAGTTGATGTATTTTGACAACAAGAAATAGCAGTAATTTGTCTGAATGTAATGTCATAAAGTAATTATATTTGAGCCAGAATATAAATTCTGATATTTTCATGATAATAAATTAGAAGGATGCACTAGCATCTCGACCAAAAATTATTCAAATGAATCAAGTTTTCAACGCATCTCTGGAATTACCTTGTTACTAGATACCAGATAAATAGATGCTGATACATCCTGATTTCTATAATTTCTCTTTTCTTTTATTGTGATTTTGTGCACACTTTCATGCAGATTATGAAGGAACTTCATTCTTTCAACAAGATCCGTGGTCCTGATCCAAATTATAATGATATTTGCTTTTCTGGTGCTGGAAGGTATTGTTTGTAGCTTAGAATACTTCAGACTATGAGTAATTGTGTAAGTTAATCACTTATCTTTGTGCTGTGAATCTGTGATTAACAGTTAAACTTGATATTTGCTTTAGTGATGTCTCGCAACTCTCAAAAACCTTTCCAGCAGTTGACATGGTATTCAGCAATGGACAGAAGTTGTCACTGTCACCTGAAAACTACTTGTTCCGAGTATGTAACGCTCTGTTTCTTGCCATCCCCCCCCCCCCCCCCCCCCCCCCTCCCCGCAGCAAACAGAACAATCTTGAAAACAAGGATCGAAGAATTTTTTTTGTTACTTATTTATTTGTTTGATTGGTTGGGTTTGCAGTTTCTGGTGTTCTTGTCGCTCTTTATTTGATGTGGTGCTGACTGATTATTCTTTCTCTACTTTTATTTTTGTCATTTCTTTATGAAGCACTCAAAGGTGCGTGGCGCATATTGCCTGGGGATTTTTCAGAATGGAAAGGATCCAACAACTCTTTTAGGAGGTATCTTATGCAGTTATGCTTTACTAAACATCTGTCTTCTTATACTGTTTACCATGCTTTGCTCCTCTGTCTGTTAAATTTTTATTTGTTTCTATATGTCTCATCCTAAACTGGTACTTCAATTTTCATTTTTATTTTTCATATATTACTATTATATTCTATAGTTTCAAATGAAAATATTTGTTCTTAACAGGAATCATTGTCCGCAACACTCTTGTTATGTATGATCGCGAGCATTTAAAAATTGGTTTCTGGAAAACTAATTGTTCTGAGTTATCGGAAAGACTTCACATTTCTGCTGCTCCTCCACCGGTACCTTCAGACTCAAATGGAGAGAACAAAACTGCAGAGATGTCACCATCATTGGCTCCTGGTGGGCCACTGTATTATGATCTTCCACGTATGATATCAAGTATCCTTTATGCTACCCTTCTTTTCTGAATCCATTACATGAAAAAAAATCCTTTTGGGCGGGGGATTATCTTTTACAGAGGGATGGGAGATAATATCAAAATTGGTCTGCACATATGAGTAGACCACATGACATTTTTTGATGAAATTCTATATGAGGGAACCTTGCATGTCTCAAGATTTGTGCAAGAGCCCTTGAAATAGGGGGATAACTCGTCGATAGGCCCATGACTCATTAGGGAGCCCACATAGTGGCCTTTCCTGTGTAAGAAATGTATATTAAATTCAGAACTTCTTTCCTATTCTTGTTGTCATCATTTTGATCTCAACTCTCAAGTATTCTCAACATCTCTTCTTCTTGCCTCTCTCTCTCTCTCTAAGTTTTTTATGAGATATTCTATTGTAGTTGGGGAGTGTAGAAATTAGTTGTGTCCTTTTTCTTTTTATTTTATTTTTTATTTTTTTTGCATGCAGTGCAAAAAAATTTGCCACTACTATGAAATTTTATACTTCAAAATTTTTTTTTTTTGAATTGTGTTTTAGGCTTTTTTATTGAGGTTTGAGTATATGTCAATGTTTTTTTAACAATTTCTGAGTTGCAGTAGACTTTCTTTTGTTTTCAGTTTATTCCACATATTCCCATAACATTAAGGGTGTCTTTGGATCAAGGAATTGGTTTTGCTCCTTGGACTTCCAAATTAAAGAATTGAAAATCTTTTGAAATTAAAAATGTGTAATTTAAATTCCATTGTTTAGATGAGTTATTAGAATTCCAAATCTTCTCAGATTTAGAGTAAAATTTAACAATTTATATATAGAGGATCAGCATTAGGGGGCATAGTTTTTGCACTTAGCTGATTTGTCAAATGGTGAGTGGAGCTTGGCCATGTCAGCCTTTTGGAGTACCATTTGAATACTGGAAATTGTGGATCCTCCAACTTCTCAATTCCCAACTCTCAGGCCATGTCAGCTTTCTCGAATACCATTGTGAATCTAATGGCTTAAGAATTTAGTGCAAAAATTGTATCCCCTGATCCTGACCCATATATATATATATATATAATGTTAAAATTGAAGTTTTACTAAGAGTTCGTCGTGGTGGTTGTTGGGATGTGTTGAAAATGGTGATATTATGAACGTGGTGGCAACACCAATGGTGAAGAGAGGGGGGATTGGCAACTATAGTGTCAGTGGGTGGTGTCAACTGGGAACTCTTTTTAATGCTTTTTATAGCGACAATTCCAGTGCCTCTACTCTCTTTCTTTCACAATGAAAGATTTTCAAAGTCGAGTTAAAAGCCATAAAAGCTACCCTTATCTCTTCTCACTGCTTGTGTTTAGCAGATTTGGCTTCCACAGTTACCATGTTTTAGGGAATGAGAGTTCATGGAAAGGTGTACACGTCTGAGATTAGTAATAAGACATGGGTAAGTGGGTAACAGAGGCTGTGGCCCTTTTAGTTTCATTTTTCCCCTTACCTACTGTTTGTCAATTTCCCAGATATACAGATGTTTTATTGTTGAATGTTAAATTTTATTTTTAATTTTAAAATTTGCAACAAGAATGCTGATTTTAACTATGTTATTGTCTCTAAGGCTCAAAATGGCCCTCAGATTATGTAGGACATTGTGCAGCAGGCGATATTTGTCTGTTATGCATCTTTGAAGGCACTTTTAATATAAGCCGGTCTGGGAACTTTGAGATCATCTCATGGAATATTATCTTTTGAAATCATATGACTGTTCTTTTCCTTTTTTGTTAATCTTGATTCTATTTCAACACTAGATCTGGATACCTGAATCTGAAGTTTATGATCATTGTATTATATTGCACTCCAACAAAATTTTGTTCATTTTGCCTTATATTCTTTGTATGATTTCAAGCTTCTTCATATTCTGCAGCTTAAATTGAGATGCTTTCTGATTGTATTTCTTCATTGCCTTTGGTTCATAGGAGATCTCCAAGTTGGTCTCATAACATTTGATATGTCTTTAAGTATCAAGTACTCAGACCTGAAGCCTCACATCTCAGAACTTTCTGATTTCATTGCTCATGAGTTAGAGGTTAATACTTCACAGGTAAACTAACTTTGCGTTGGAATGGTGAAAATTACTGTTGCAACATTGATCTGAATTACTGCAAATCAGTTTGCCATTGCAAGTTCAAGACTATCTTGCTAACGAAATCTCTGTTTATAATTAAGTTCTTGCAAGTAAAGTTCCTTCTTTCTTTTGGGTGACAATAATCTTGAATGGATAACTTCAGGTCCATTTATTGAATTTTACGTCCAATGGAAATGATTCTCTTATGCGATGGGCCATATTCCCCACAGGATCTGCTGACTACATCTCTAATGCTGCTGCAATGGTAAGTTTTGCAATTCTAAAATTGAAATAACTTCCTGTATGGAATTTAGAACTGTTTATTTGATATTTTGTTTTGTCTGCAGAGTATAATTGCCCAGTTAGCTGAACATCGGGTGCGGCTTCCCGATTCATTTGGAAGTTACCAGTTGATTGAATGGAATGTTGAGCCTTCAGCAAAACGGTATATCATTAACATCTACATTTTGTGGCCTGACTGCCACACTTCATTTTGAATTCTTTTTCTTCTATTCGAATTTGATTTGATTTTCCTTCCATTTTACTCTTTGTTACTTTGTTTTTTGCTTTTAGTGGGGGACAACTACACTTTAAGATAAGTTGTGGCATAATTGTATGCTGGGTTCACATATAGCCTTACTAATCTACATTTGGAAAGAGCAGTGGGAATTAGGGTTTCATTATTTGTGAATTGATAGTGCTTTTCTCTTATTGCCAATAAGATAAAGAAAATTAGATGATAATTTGGCAATCATTTGGAGCATGATGGGGTGGGGTTTGCGGGGTATTCCATCTATCCATGGGGATTAGTCAGGGCCCAACCCCTGGTGGGAGTGGGTCCAACATACCACATGTTATCTAAAAAATCAAAGAAAAAATTTATAAAGGTAATTTTATTCACAAAAAAGGGCCAAGACCCATATACAAGAGTATACCAAAAGTATACCAAGCATAACAAGAAACTATAAAAGCAAGGAGTCAGAGAAAGTTTGGAAGTTTATCCGATCATCCAAAAACACCAGACAACTCCAACAAAAAAGAAGTACTATACAAATATACTTTAGTTGCTCAAAAATGGACTCCTGATCTTCAAAAGTCCTCTTGTTTCTCTCCTGCCAAATGGACCACAAAATGGCATGAGGCACCGTCTTCCAAATAGCCACACCCTTTTTATTGCTACTCCTACACCTCCACGACTCCATTGTTTGGTGGACAGTTGCTGGTAACATCCAGTGAACCCCAAAAAAACCAAGGCAAAATGCCCAAGGCCTTGCTGCCACCTCACAATGTAAGAAAAGATGATCTATAGATTCTGGCCTTGTTTTGCACATCACGCACCAGTTAGGCAGGGCATAACCTCTCAATTGAAGGATGTCAATTGTAAGACATTTCCCCCATGTGGCAGTCAATAAGGAAGGATGTTGCTTTTTTTATTAACTTAAGTATTGGGGAAGTGGCATTATTATTACGTAATTTTTTTATATTAAGGGATGCTTTGTTATTGATAACTATTCTAATATGGTATTTATTTAGATACTGTTTTAAGCATCTCTCTTAAAAATCGAAAAGAAGAAATGAATGAGTTGGTTATAAAGTTATTACATGAAAAATGATTTTGGCTTAATACTTTAGATGGCTTGTATCCGCCATGCGCTTTGCATCTGCTACCTTGCTAGTCAGCATTGATATGTTGCAGTTTCTGGGACATCTACATCTCCAGATTATTTTTTTCAACTTGTGGTATTCTCTATCCTCAGAGAAGTAATGGGGTGTCCTGGAGAATGGCTTTAACTTCTTCTTGTTTGTCAGCATGGTTTATTATTAGAAAGATATCCTGGAAAGCCAAATGATCAACGTTAATTGTTGGGCCAATGGGTGATAGTTCTCTTATTCAAATTGTTTTATGGGGTTGGGCTAGGTTTCTACTTTGGTTGAGTTACTTACGGATTTCATTGTATTTTCTATATAATGTTGCATTAGTGTTGGTTGTTGTGGGTGGTTGCGCCTTGAGATATTTCTGTAGGTTGGCTCCCCTTTCTCTCCTTCTTGTCTTACTAATCATGTATTGCCTGTTTTCTCTCTTCAATTAGCTTTTTATTTATTAATTTTTTTTTTGGTACACACTCATACACACACACAAAACACAGTAGTGTTGTAGTTGTAGTCTTGTAGAAGTATATTTTGTCCTTAACTCTATTCAAGGGCAGTGCCAGAATATATACAATAAAAAAAATTATAAACAAGGATTAACAAATACTGCATTTATCAATTGCCCAAAAAATAAAAAAGGTACTAATGCATGAAGTAACGTGTTTTTGTTATGTGAATAGGATCCTCAACATTGAAGTATTTCATTTAAGTTTTTTGTATGCCACCTTTCTGTTGACTTAAAGTCTACATTTTCCATGCGAAGTTGTGCACTCCCCTTTCTTGAATTTCCTTCACAATTGTTTACTCAACCAGCTTTCGCACTGCTCTCATCAGATTTTCTGTACTTCTTTTGGTTATCTATGTTAATTATTCTTCTGCAAATACTATATGCTTCTCTAATTTTTCATAGAGATTATGGCGTCATATCAAGATTTCCTTCTTTATATTGAGTTCTTCTGAATTAACGCAGGACATGGTGGCAGCAAAATTACTTGGTAGTGGTTGGGGCGATTGTTGTTACATTAATTCTTGGATTATCAGCTTCAGGGATATGGCTTATTTGGAGATGGAGAGAGCAATCAATTAATTCATACAAGCCTGTTGATGCTACTGTTCCTGAGCAAGAACTCCAGCCGCTGTAATTCATGAGAGTTGTCTTCGGTTGATGATCTATGCCGAGAAGTACATTCCTGTTGCTGGGTGACACATGATGATTTTGGATTCTGCAGACGTAGGCTACTTAACCGATATAAGCATTTTTGTCCAGTGATACAGACCATCGAAACAAATCTTGAAATGCTTCAATATGACAGTCATTAAACAGAGACAGAATTATAAACTGATCCGTTCGCATGTTGTGTATGTGTCACATTTATAAATTTGTCATGTGAATATTGTAAGAATACAATTGAATCAGAAGCTTGCTCAATAAGGCTGATTTACAAACTGTTTTTCTTGGTATCACTCTTGTTTTGATCTAGTTGCCTTTGTATGAATAGTAATGTATCAGTTGCCTTCATCCCCATAATCATTTGCCTTTTTTTTTTTTTTTGGCTAAGTGAAAATGGTAGAAGGGGGTGACCAACTATAGCTATCCGCCCTTGCCTTCATCCCCATAATAATTTGCTAAATAAAGAGGAATATGTTGTCTTTTAGGATCCCATAATTGTCTCCCATCACTTGCCACTAGAGCAATTATGCTATTATGGCTTCAGTAAAGCCAATCCTTTTATCCGATACTATAATGAAAGCACCCACGATCATCACATCAACGACAAAATACACTTGTTCCATCAGGACCCAAAAAAAAAAACAAAACAAAAAAAACAAAAACAAAAAAAAAGACAATTGGAAGCCACAATGATGGGAGTTGATTTGGTGGTAGTTCAAGAAAGATCATCACCATGTTGGTGTAACTAATCGTCCAACCGACGGTTCAAATTAAAAGACAAAAAAATTGTTGAGTTGATCAAATCTTGCTCAGTTGCTCAATGATGGATACCATTTAATGTATCGAACTTACTAAAAATGGTCATCTAAGGTCGTAATTTTGGAATGCCCAGTGAATCATACCAATTTCTTACCATGTGGGACATTGCATGGGCAGCATTCATGGCGATCGTTCATCATTTGTGCGTGACAATCATATGCACGCATGATTATCACGGACGGTTGTAACAGACATTGCACATATGAGGCGTCCCCAAAATGAACAAAATATATATATATATATAGATTTCATTCTTTGGTCTATAATCTCCGGTCTCCGGTCAACGCACCCTTGGTAGTTTCAGAGAAATAGAGCTTTGGAGCCATTCCGAAGACTGTCACTTTCTACATTTGTGCAACTGTCGTAGAGAACCTTCTTCCTTGGTCAAAGGGGATTTGAGGGGCAGAGTCCAAAAGGAATCTTAAAATAGGGAAATAAGTGGAAATAATTACAAGTCCGGAGTCAAATAAAAGATAAGGTCACCCATAACCCGTTCAATCATGGGGTTTCTAAATTTTCAAAAGAGTAAGTGCTATATGTATCAACTCTTATACCGAGTATGAAGGCGGTCCATCGTATGACACCATCTCATCCATCAGTTGAATTGATAATAAAAATTAGTGCAAGTAGTATTTTTCCCGGCAAAGTCAGAGTTCCATCTCATGATGACACGTGATACAACTGCACCATGCAATATATTTGCAGCCAAGAAGTGGTGGGGAGATGATGAATGACAGGACAGCTATTGCAGTGATCATTGGAGGGTGATATTGCCCTGGTGGTTGTGGTGGTAGTCCGCCTAATGGCCTTAATGCCAATATAATGGCCATGTTTGAGTCGTACCATGGTGACGGTCGTGGGGATATACTCGTTTATATTCTTCAATGATAACAATTATTGACAAAAGCTTAGTAAAAACTGTAAAAAAATTTGCTATTTTTATTATGACCACTGATGTGGTTATAATTGAGAAGTTATTTTATGTAACGAGCACACCACTTGACACGCTAGTGTGATATACAAAAGTAATGAAATCATGGTATGTAGCACTTTCGAGTGGTGACCTTTTTTTTTTAAGTGAGACGTTTTTAGGTTTAGACTAACATACATGACATGTTTTTGTTAATTCAACACACTACTTGCATCAATACGTCAATTGGTTTGCCCCATTTGAGTATTGTTTCTATAGGAGTAACATCATTCATACTCCAAGTACACCCCCAAAAAAAAAAAATCATATATATATATATATTCCATCCGTTCTAAATTGATCGTATCTTTTGAAAAAGCATGTTTTTTTTTTAAGAAAACCCTATTAAACGTTTTTACATCAATACATATGTTTTGAAATTTCAATTTTGCACTCATGTGTGCAAAACATTATAAAAAAGAGAATATATTTTTAAGAGTAATTTATGAAATGAATTAAAAAGAACTAATGACTTTTGAAATGTGACAATAATTTTGGGACATTCTAAAAAAAAAAAATAGACCACTTATTTAGGAACAGAAGGAGCATATAATTAGTAAGTTCATATTAAATTTAAAAAAGAACAAAGAATGGATAGCCTCAAGTTAACTCCAGAGTAACAAGTACAAAGAAATTATATTAAAATGTCAAAACATCAAGTTCGGTGTTCCAATTTTTACAAAATAATTTGTTTTCCGCTTGTTAGCGATTTCTTTAAATCTAGAAGCCTTCAATCTAACACCAAAAATAATGGCAGTAACACTTGTATTGGAATAATTACAACAATTTTCATGGGTATGCTCTCTCGCATTGCTTTTGAGCTCATGGCAACAAAAATTACCCTTATTTTTATTTTATGTTTTGGATAGAGCAAGTACAATGTTGGGTTGAATAAAATTTATCGTTAATGTAAGCTGATGCGGCATTTGCTTCACTTGTTAAATGAATAATTTCAAAATCAAACTTATGAAAAAGTATTGATATACACTCGTTAATATTAAGGAAATTTAGAGGTAAAAATAAGTTTTATCAATTGTCAAAAAAATAAAAAAAAATTTATCAAAATCATTAATGTGAATCCTAATAATTATTAATTTATTACCGTGAATCCTAACAATAATGTCATATATATAGGACAATCAAAACTCATTCATACCAAGAAAAAATTGAAAAATAAAATAAAATAGAATATTATATTTTTTGTTACAAAGAAAATAAAATATTTTTATACTCGAGTAGTTTACCCTTTACCAAACCACCAACTTTGATTAGCCGGCTTCAAATCTTCAACCCTCCTTAATAATATTGTAAGCACACACATATATAGTATATATCCATATCTTTAATGACGAAAATGTCCTCCCCAGCAAGAAAAAATTAATATTAAAATGACGAGAAATGTCCTACTCTGCGTTACCAGCGTCTACATGAAAATAAAAAAAGTTATATGTATAAATTAAATTATAAATATAAGTATAAAGACTATATGCATACAAAATAAAATAACCAAAAAAAAAAAAAAAAAGGTCCACGAGAAACGGGAATTCCAGTAAAGAAGAGGGGAAATCTGGGTGAGAAAGAGAGGGCAAAATCCCACCTCGCTCTCGCCTTTTCGCTGCATTCAGGTAGCTTCCTCTTCTTCTTTGAATTGATCTGTCTGTGTGTTTCTGCTTTTTTTCTCCCTGTTTGGTTGCTGAGAAAGTCGCAGGAATAGAAATGGAAATTCTAGATTTTTTTTTTTTTTTTTTTTTCTGAGGCTGGGGTTGAATTAGACGTTTTGAACCCCGAGTTTTCTTTTCTTTTCCTACGATTTCTCAGCAATTTAACGGAGTTATTAGTATTAGTTTTTTTTTTTTTTTTTTTTTTGGTCCTCCCTTGGTTTGAGATTGATTGCTTCTGCATTTGGGGGCTTGAGTTGAAAGAATTTTCAAACTTTCTCCAAATTCAGTAATGGAAAGCTCCAGATTTTGTTCTCTGTAAATACAAAATCAAACATTGTACTGATTATACGCCTTGAATGAAATTTGAATATTATTTATGACCAGCTAGGTTCGACTTTTCCCACTTAGTTGCCGAGGTTTTGCTTTAATAACAACCTGAGCAATTGCTTCCTGGAGTTTTCCATTTAGAATAAATAATTTGATCTAATTATTTATTTTACGTATGTTTTGGTGGTTTGGAAATGTGGTAATAGTCATGATCACGGTGTGTAATATGATATCTCCACTTTTTATTTTTATTTTTATTTTCTAGAATGATTTTTAAGGTTTTTTAGATTATAGTTACCATATAGGGAAGCGGGCTGGAGGTTTAGGGGGGGAACAAGGCATAAGAAAGTGGGAATTGTGATTTGGGTACTTACTTTTGAGATGACTAAAAACCCTAATGAATAAGTACATCAGAAATGTTTAGGAAGTGTATGAAACAAATGATAAATCTCAAGACAGCACTGTTATGGAAACTGAAAATGGATAGGAAGTGTTAGGAGAACACATAATAGATCTCAAGTTTATAATTTCCCATTATGGTAATACAGCTTTTGCAAGTGGGTTTCCCTAATACTTCCAAAAATGCTTCTGTAAGTTTTGTAAGCGGGAAACACGATGGTTGGATTCGCTTTAGGAAAGAGAGCATTTGGTAACTATGGCTTAGGTGTCTTAAAACGTTGCTTACTCATCTTTAATGTGTGACACATAACTCTGAAAGTGAAGGAGGAAAGCTTGGTTGCCTTATAAGAAAATTAATTAGACTTTTTAAATTGAAAATTTTCCTTTTCAGAAAAGGAACTGTTCATTCCATACCTGTACATATAGAGTTATTAGCTCCTTTATTATGCCATTGATGAAGAGTTGATACTTGTGATCCTGTTGGGTTATAATATGACTTCTGTTCCACAATGGCAAGAGATAATTAGTTTGGTCTTTTCTTTGGTGTGAAGGAAAACAAACAGCAAGCAAATTGCAATCCAAGCTATAGATCAGGTGTCAAGAATTACCTTAGGGACACCGGACTAGGTATGAATTGGAAGATAACATGAGTGGCTAGTTATCAAAGTTGAGGATATGGGAGTGTTGTGGGATACATAAAATCTTGGTGAGAAATAGAATCATATATACTTCAAATATTTCTAAATCAAATTGAGTAATAAATATATCGTGCGATTTTATTTAATTCTACTCTCTTCGTTCCTAATTGACCTCCCCTTTGAAAAAACACGCTTTTTTAGGAAACCCTATTAAATGCTTTCACATCAATAAATATGTTTTGACATTCCAATTTTGCCCTCAAGTGTACAAAACATTGGAAAAAGAGAGAATACCTTTTTAAGGGTATTTTAGGAAATGAAATAAAAAGAATCATTGACTTTTGAAATGTGACAATAATTTTGAAACATCCAAAAAAGGAAATGAGGCCAATAATTTAGCAACGGAGGGAGTAAAAAAAAAAGACCAATTCAGAAACTTCACAATATAATTGGGTTTGGGTTCCCATTTGCAAACAGGTTGGTAGGGGTGTGAACTGACCTGGCTGGAGCTACTCCAGCTAGAATCACATTGGACTCAATTTTGGGGTGGCTCAAACTTGTTGATAACAGATAAAAGCTGAGTTCAAACACAGTTTTAAAGCTTATCATTAAAAAGAAGAAGAAAGAGACAGTTATAAAGCTTGTTTGGTTTCAAACTTGAGCTGAGCCTGAGCAATGTGTTACTTGGCTTGGTTGGCTCGGCAGCACGGGTGCTTTTGTAAAGTCACATGTGTTGAGATATAACATGGTTTGTTTATCAGGATTTCAAGGCTTTTGTTTTGTTTTAATTGATATGCCCTTAGATGGATCTCATTAATGAGTTTCTCTCTCTCTCTCTCTGTCTCTATATATATATGCGCCCTAGAAGGGGTGGCATGTACTATGCGCATGCGCCTTGCCTCACCTTATCTCCCTCTTTTTGGTTATCCATTGGGTAGTTTAAAACAGTTAATATAGAGAATTTGGTGGGCAGTGGGTGTCATCCAGAAAAGTGGTGGATGAGCTGGCAAAGTTCAAAATTTTGGGAATTACTATTATGCCATTTCTGTTAAAGTATTGAATTTCGACCTAAGTGTGATGGGTATTTTAGTAATTCTAGTGCCATCCAACAACAAAGGGGGTTGGCATACTACTATAGCGTGTATACGTATATATGAATATTTTATGTATGAAGTTTGTTACAAATCAGAACTTGTTTGGTGTTTTTCTAATGGACCCATTTCTTTATTGAAATTTATTTATGAGATTTGTGTAATTTAATTTCAGCATGCTGCCCTTAAATATTTTTGCTTGACTTATATTACCAGATATATATACCTTGTAAAATATGTGTTCTGTGAAAGTGGAGGAGAAACTTCTTTCCTATCTAGCTTCACTGTTTGCTTTCCTCTTCTTGGATAGAATTTTCACTCTATGTTAGTTTGGGTTCAACTTGTATAAATTCAATATTTTTGGACTATGAATGAACTGGTTTAGTAACACTTGTATGCAAGGTCATAATGACTCACACTAATTGATAATTGATAAGGTGTTCAAAGTTCCATTGTTGTGGTACCTTTCCTTATTTGTCTTTTTTGATGTCTTGGGGATTTGTATTAATGTAGTCCCTTCAATTTCAAAGATTTTATATCAACTGACCAGATTTAGTTGGCTGTCCAATTTTAAGTTCTAAATTCATGGAAATCATGGTTTAAAATTTTTTGTTTTGTACAGGGTATTGCCAATTGGAGAATTTAAATTCCCAAGAATCTCAATATCGATTCTATCTACTGATATAGTGGGTGCATAGGTCTTCTCCATAGATGTTCAGAAGGGTTTCTTCATTTTTTTATGGTTTAATTTGGTTCTTCAAGAATCAACTATGTGAGAGAAAGTTTAGTTTGGCATTTGAAATTACAGGATTACTGTGAAAAAGGTACACATATTAAATTCTCCCCCCCACCCCTCTTTTTTTTTTTTTTTTTCCTTCTTCTTCTGTAACAGGATTATTTACTCTGTGCATATGTCAAGTTTATTGGGACTTATTCGTGATTCTCAAGTTTGTTTTCTGTGACAGGAATTGTATCACGTATAATTTTCTGTTTCAATTTTAGCCTAATAAATGTTGTCCCAATCAGCTGGATGTTTTCTTCTTATGATAAATTTTGGTTTCTTGTTCTCTCTCTCTCTCAATTTGCAATAGATCTTTTTGTCTCTTGTGGTTTCATAACATTTATCTGATGTGGTAGTTGTGCTTCCAATTTGATTTACATCTACTACAAGAATTGTACGTACATACAAACTCATGTCTGCTTCATGGGCTCCTTGGTGATTTGTCCATATAAGATTCATATACACTACACACATACATGCTAGAGCGGTACAAGGGCAATGCATTGTGACGTTTTTTTAAACAAATAACTATCAGCTCTTTTTCTTCTTGTTTGTCCTCTCTCTCTCTCTATCTGTGTTTCCCTATTCAAGTTCCTCATATGCCTTTTCTTGGTATATATATTTTTTTCTGAGAACTTAGAAGTGATAATAATTTTTAAGAAATATTGAAATTGTACAAGATGGTCAAAAATAAAACTCAAACAAATTCCCATCAAGAGGCTCAAAGAGAGACTACCGCATAAAAAGGAAAAAAGGAGGGCCAATCTCTTCTGTTTGTGCTCTCCCCATTTTGTTCTAAGTTCTAACCCCAAGCACCTCCACATGTACATCAACACTTGGATAGTTATAACTGGTGATACAGCAAACTTTTTAATCTCATCCCAAGTAGAGGCTAGGTGTAAGCAGCTGGTTCACTGACTTGCTGTTAGATTTGAAAATGGTATATTGATTAGGATTAACTGGACTTCTCCAGATTTGATTCTCCACTGTTAAGACAGTTCTGATATAAATCCCTACCTTGAAGATCTTCCATAATTCACATCCTTACACCATCTTAGGTGCAATTGTACAAGTGATTCCTGATCATTGTAGTTAACACCATTTTTTGTCATCATCTCTCTACTCCACAGGATTTCCTGCTCCACCCCAAACCTTCATAAGAAGTCCCTTTGCATTTTCAAGTCCTCAACACTTATGATTTTGGTAGCCGGTTTACTGGGGCGTTTCATTTATATATGTGATGTAGGACAGCCCTTAAAGTATTGGAGAAGGTTGCTTACAATCAAGTGTAGGTGGGATAAACCTTGTTTTCAGTAGGATTTGTGGAAGGAATGGTGGTATTAGGGTTTGAAGTTAATTTGGTAAAGGTTTAAGGAGGAATCTGGTAAGAAATTAAGGAAGAGGAAGAGGCGTGATATAATTTCTAGATAGGATGAGAACTTATAGGTTTTTGAAGTTTAAATTGTAGTAAAAAGTAGGACTAAGGTTTATGGTGAAAAGTAAGGGTTTTAGGATTGAAATGAGGCTAAGGAAATGGGTGATTGTGGGTAAAAATAAATTACAGTTGTGCTGTAATTAAAATTAAAGAAGAAGACGAAGAAGAAGATAAACCTTGGAGTCTCACCAAGGGTTTCTAGGAGAATGACCCAAAAGAAAATCAATGGAGTCTCACCATTAATTGAATGCAAAAGTTGTAGAAAATTTTCATTAATTGATTGTTGTAATTGTGTCTCTACATTATATAGGGAAAAGTGGAAAACCATAAAGATAGACTTACTAATTTCTACTAGTAGTCAAAGTAGGAATCTTACTTTTTAAATCAAAACTCCTACTAAAATAATTAAAAAACTTATTAGTAACTAAACAAGACTCAAAATAATAAGACTTGATATTATTATTAACTAAATTGGAATTCCTACTAAAATAATTGAAAGACTTATTAGTAACTAAATAAGACTCAAAATAGAAACTCTTTAGAGAATAGAAAGTATTGGGAAATAGAAACTTCTTAGAATAGAAAATTTCTAGCCAAAGAGAACTTTCTCAGTTCTGAAAAAGGGCTCAAATAATTCCTTACAAGGATAGGAACTGACTCAACTCATAACCAAACGCCTACAAACTTATACCAGACAAACCAAATCTGTAAAATTATTGAACTACTTCTAAATTTCTACTTTCTCCTTTTTCGAAAGTAAACTTTAAGGGGCTCATCTGCATTAATGTGTGTATTGCAGTTTTTTATGTGATTGATTTGTCTTAAATAAATGTAATAAAATATTGTAGAACTGTTTATTTTATCAATTATTCCATTTTACCTGATTTATAGCTTATCAAAGCATCTAGGATTTACAATGGAATCTGATTTATATTTTTCAGGATATTGCAGATCCTAAGTAGCATTCAAAAATTTGTAGCCATTATCTCATGGTATTATGTATGGATAAGATATATCTTCAGAAAAAAAAATTGTATTTCGCAATGGAATTTGATAAGGGAGATTTTGAGAAGGTGCTTAAATAATCTTCTGTCCAAAGAAATAATTCATCATAATAGGGAGTCACTATTGATATTGAATTATTGATATATCTGAGATCACTAAATGTTTAGTTGTTCCTCTATTCAATCCGAATTTTTCCAAAGCCTTGTGCATTTTGCAGCCTCTTGAAGTTGGTGAAATATTTCCAATGAAAGTAACCTTAAGTGTTTCTTTATTGTTGGCCTTTAATAACCATTATTGTTGCTGCCTTCCCATTGAAAAATATTCTGGATGCAATAACTTGTTCGACACAATAATATTTCACTCATAATTTTATAAGTTTATTGTGGGAGAATCTTTTGAGAAATGTGTGCAGCTGTCATGGATGACATATAAACCATTACACATTCTGTGCCATTTTTATGACATAGCTAAATAGGTATTTCTACTTAATAAGCTAAATAGGTATTTCTATTTTTGTTGCTTCATTTATATTCGACACATCATATTGTATGATTAGAGTGCTTCGTTATTATCAATTTAAATCTGTCAACATTCAACAACTTTCTTTGACGTACTGTTAGTCTCATGGCTGCTATCAATTATGACATCTGCTAGTTTTTCCACCATGCCCATACCTTTGTGTGAAATTTGTTTTTTGGTTCACAACAATCATTTTTCTTTATTCTACCTATTTATTAATAAATAGCATTTAGTTGAGTGGTTCCGGAATGTCAGAATGTCCTATTTGAGACTTTTGTCCTCGTCATTCTCATTATTTAGTTTGATTTATGTGGATTACATTGGAAATAATTGATAATTGACTTAAGAAAATTGTCCTTAGAGTCGTAAGTATCTTTTTTTTTTTGTTTATCCTTTTTTCAAGAAGGGTATTTAATGGGATTATTTACGTAGATATGAAAATTGTAAATAACTAATAAGAACAACATGTATGTAAAGAAATTAGTTGCAACAAAATGAATTAGTGTGGTGACTGGTGACCCATTTCCATGCTAGGAAAAAAAGACCCAAAAAAAAAATTTTAAAAAAAAAATCCCTATCTTGAGGGAAATATAGAGTATTTTACCAAATTAAATTGAAGAGGGCAGACCACCAAAAGGTCACCATATTAACGATGCGGCTATCCACTTATATCAGTATATCTGAATTCTGCCCTTTGAAAATCCTTTATTTCCTTCTTTCTATGAAGATCTTCAGACTGAAAGAAGAGAATTTCTGCATAATATGACGCTTGACACCTCATGCGAGAATTTATTGATGGTCCTACCCAGTACTCACTTTAAATATTAGCTTAGTGATGGTTTATGAATTTTGAGTGGGATTTTCCAATTTCAGAATGGTTTGGACTTGTCCAGGTTTTGGAAATAGAATTGTTCATAGAAGTTTGTTATCAATTGCTCCCCCCCAAAGCACACACACGCACACATACGCATGCACGCACACACACACACACACACAAAAGATAGAAAAGGGGGAATACATGGACGTAAATACCTATATGAGTTTGTGTATGTTATATATATAACACCAAAGCGACATGAATAAAAGTTTTAAAGTGACCCTCAACCCAATTAGCAAACCAACTATTTGTGTTTATATATTTATATATATAAAACACCAAAGCGACATGAATAAAAGTTTTAAAGTGACCCTCGACCCAATTAGTGAACCAACTAAGCCTACTGCTAATGTATGCCATACCAAGTAAAGCATTGTACCCATATCCGTGCTGTGTACCACATACCAGAGCGAACCAAACTTCAGGTAACATTGGGTTGTTGCAATTAGAAAGCACCATATTGTTTGTGTTATATTGTTGGCAACGACATGCATTTATAAGATGTCAACAAGGGAAAATGTGAACTGAAAGTTTTCAGTTTAAACTTGTAATACTATATTTAAGATTTTATAAGTTTCTGTTAATTCCATTTATTTGTGTGGGCTGAAGTTTGACCAGGAGCTGAAGTTTGAATCCTTGAGTAGAAGTGATCTAAATATAACTTCTTGACAAATAGATGCAGCCAGTTTCACATTCACATCATTTCATGGTCCCATGAAAGCTTAATTAAATTCTGTTTTTTAATTATTATTTTTTATTTTTTTTATTGAAGTCAACATCTTGTTTAGTAATCTTTTAAGGTTAATGTGCTTTATATGAATTAAATATTTCATGTATTATGGGTATGGCATTTCTGTAATACAATCATCATTAGTTATACTCTTTTTTAATATTGCTAATTTATGTCTTGTCTTTTGGCAATAATTAACTAGAAATTTGTTTTTGATCAAAATTTTCATTTTATTTTATTTTTATTGAGGACCGTCCTTAATTCTGTCATTGATGCAGGTCTGATGGAGATATCATTACTAAAGGCACTTCTCAATAATATCTCGTCTTTTTTCCGCTTATCGTCTTGTGACAACCTAGATTCCAAGCCTATTCAGAAGTATTACCAAAAGATAGAAGAGATATTGAAGTTGTTGAAGCCAATACTTGATGCCATTGTTGATTCTGAAATAGCTTCTGATGAACTGCTTAATAAGGCATTTGAAAATCTTGGTCAATCTGTTGATGAATTGAGGGAGCTCTTTGAAAGCTGGCACCCGTTGATGAGTAAAGTTTATTTTGTATGTTTCAGGATTTATATTTGCAGTCATACTTTGTGAATGTAGAAATGAAATGTTTAACCCCCCTCTTCACAAAAAAAGAAGGAAAATTTACTTATCAACTTAAAGGAGCAAAATACCTAAGCAGACATTATATAGGTCCTCATCCTCATAATTAGTGCATGTTGTCTGGTTAGGATAGCATGTACATTAAAAAATTGTCTAGTTATCAGAAACATGTACTTCGAATTATGAAACCATACCTATATACTTGGGAACTGATGGAGACTGCTGTGTGTGTGTGTGTGTGTGTTTTGGTTTAATAAGTGAGTGCTTAGTTGGCAAACAGTACAGCTACAAGTGAACAATTACAAAATGACTTCACAGAAATCTGACTTCCTACCTGTGACCCAGAAGTGGAAATCTCCTCCAAATTTTTTATGTTCGGAGGCCATCTGACTTATTTGTTTATTTTATATTATTAATGATTAGCGGTATCGGAGGCGATTTTACTTTGACCCCTGGAAGCATTACATCTGCAAAAATTCAAATTGACGTAACTTTAATTAATTATTATCATTAATGTCATTGTTGTCCCAGTTATCTTTGTCCATCTATTTTTAAAATTTGAGATATCTGAGTTGTGATCAGCTATTTTTAGTGTCCTGAGGCTTGATTCCATCAATAAACCTTATTAGCTTACTATACATTGTTGGTCCACTACCTAACAGTTTAAGCGTTTGGGGTTAAGTGGTGCTCTAACATAGTATTAGAGTTGTAGTTTCTGGGAGGTCTTGTGTTCAGTCTTGATACCTCCATTTGTTTATTCCCCCAATAGTTTATCTGTTGGTTTGTTGGTTGTCTGTTTGTTCCCTCACCTTCAGAATTGGGCTGCACATGAGGGGGGTTATTAGCTTGATATGCAGTGTTGGCCCATTCCCTAACAACTTAAGCTTTTGGGGTTTAATGGTGCCCTAATAAAACTAATCTCCCATATTCCTTCCTCATAGTTCTCCTCCTTGAAGGAGAACAGCCCAAACTACATGTTCATGAACTTTCTCCTTCTCAGCTTTTTAAAAAACTTGGTTCTTTAAACTCTTTGGTGGGAGGACATTGTTCTCCAATTATGTAGTTTTAGTTATTTAGGCCTTATTCATCTCGTGGCCTAACAACCTGAGATGAGAAATATATCCCTACTGATACAAAATTGTTTTGTTTCTGAATGATCGTCTGACCTTCATGGACAACATTAAGAGATTTTATTTTATTAAACACACACACACACACACACACACACACATTGATGACCCATGCCATTCCATCCATTCATGAGCTTCTCTTTTTTTGTGTCCATTATGAAACTCTCTTTTTCTTTGGCTGCTGCCTGGATCCAAAAATAATTGGGCCTTTAGTTTGAACTTGGCGTAGTAAAAAGCATCTCTTGGCCTGGTTCGGATTTCTCTTCTGCTTTTTGTTCCTAGAATATGGTGGAATTTACTCATCCTGCAATTCTTTTTATTAGATTTATTATATGTATGTAAGGCCTTTTTATTAGATTTAATATATATATATGTTGGGAAGTCCCACATCCCACATCGATTAAATATCAAGTTTAACATGTCTTCATATACCTGTTTGGGCCCTCCACTTACTAGTTTAGGCTTATAAGTTGGAAACTTAACATGGTATCAAAGCATGTAGTTTCTGGGCCTGTTTTGCTCATCAGCCCGTCTTTATTGTCCATGTGAGAGGCCATTTGAATCTTATTAGGCCTGCACGGGAGGGGGAGTGTTGGGAAGTCCCACATCTCACATCGATTAAATAGCAAGTTTAACATGTCTTCATATACCTGTTTGGCCCTCCACTTACTAGCTTAGGCTTATAAGTTGGAAACTTAACAATGTGTGTGTGTGTGTGTGTGTGTGTGCGCGCGTGTGTGTGTGTGCGCGTGTGTGTTTTTTTTCTCTAACCAACTCTTTTGTGTGATGCTAGATTCTGCAGATCGAATCTTCAAAGATTCGGACTTATGGCCTGGATATTATTCAGCTGCTGAAATCTTCCCATCAATGTCTCCCTGATGAATTGAGTTCAGCATCTCTTGAGGTATTAAAAAAAATTGTTAAAGTTTTTATTTTTCTTCAATGTATTATAGATAAGGTCATAAATTGGGAGACAGACTATGAACACAGGTTTTTTTTTTTTACGTCGTTAAAGCTGTAGATTGGGAGTTTAGTTTAGTTTTGTCTGCATAGTCATTTTTGTTGATTAATATTGACGTCTCGTGTACATAGGCTTAGGCCCTTTTTTTTTTTCAGAAAGAAAGTTTTTTCCTTATCAAAAAAGAGAAAAAAAAAGGGTTCGTAAATTGTAACTTCTCCGATTCATTACTCTTGAAGTCATATTGGTTGGAGTACCCATAAAGTCAAATTTGTTGGATGAAAAGCACTCTTTCGGGTGGTCAAATCATCAACACATGCTACTTTTGGGATGCAAAATAACTAAAAGCTAGCCCTGTTGACTGGAATTTTAAGCTCAGAGAGGTGTATGACACTTAGTTATATCTGTTGTATGATGTCCTAACACTTGGCATGACTGATTGCAGCTTTGCATACAGAAAATTAAGCATATGGGATATGAACAGACATCATCTGTCATTAAAGAAGCTTTAAGGAGTCAAGAGAAGGGTGATGGACCCAGCTCAGAGAGCCTGGTGAAAATTGCAGATTGCCTGAATTTAAGTTCAAACCAGGAGCTTCTAATTGAGGCCGTGGCCCTTGAAAAGCTGAAGGAGAATGCTGAACAAGCTGAAAAGACTGTGGAAGCTGAGTATATTGATCAAATGATTGCTCTTGTTACCCACATGCATGATCGCCTCATTGTGATGAAACAATCCCAGAACTGTAGCCCTGTCCCAATACCTCCTGATTTCTGCTGTCCTCTCTCTCTTGAGCTGATGACGGATCCAGTAATTGTGGCCTCAGGGCAAACCTATGAGCGGGCTTTCATCAAGAATTGGATTGATCTCGGGCTCACTGTTTGCCCCAAGACACGGCAGACTCTGGCCCACATCAATCTAATACCTAATTACACTGTAAAGGCACTAATTGCAAACTGGTGTGAGTCCAACAATGTGAAGCTGCCTGACCCCATGAAGTCTGTGAACTTAACCCAGTCATCGCCCCTTCTTGCCCATGCAGAGTCTGGTGCACCCAGGGATTCAAATATTCTTCCTGCTTCCAGGGGCAATCAACCCATGTTGCCTGAGTCAACTCTGTCTATAGGCTTGCCTGGAAAGAACTTAATTTCATCCGGTGGAAGCCATCAAGAGGGAACTTCTCCATCACATCCTCGTTCTTCCTCAGAGGGTTCCTTGTCTGATGTAGCTGGAAATGGGCATGGGTTAGACATTGGGAGAATATCACTAATGAGTTCTGAAGATAGGTTGGCTAACTTGGAAGAAAGGGGTATGGATTCTGGTGGCCAACCCTCTATGTCACCATCAAGAAACGAATTTTCTAATGCTATTGGGGCAGATGAACAGCTGTCTCACGGCCATACACGAACTGCCTCAGCCTCAAGTGCACTTTCTAATGCAAATTTTTCACCAGGCACACCAGGAGATGCCAATGAGGTTTCATCTGCATCCACCTATCCAACAGCCTACAACAGTGATAATTCTGGAGAGGTGACAGCAGGGCCACCGGCTGTTGCTACCTTGATCACCCCACAGAGAGAACCCGAGTTCCCACCTCGACTGGAGACAAGATCTCGAAGCCAGTCAATCTGGCGCCGGCCAACGGAAAGGTTTGTTCCGAGGATAGTTCCTAATCCTGCTTTTGAAACGCGAGCTGATCATTCTGTCCTCGAAACCAATGTCCGTAGGTTGGTTGAGGACTTGACGAGCACTTCACTTGATGCTCAAAGAGAAGCCACTTCTGAACTCCGGCTACTTGCCAAGCACAACATGGATAATCGGATTGTTATTGCCCACTGTGGGGCCATAAGCTTGTTGGTTGGTCTGCTCAGTTCACCAGACACGGGAATTCAGGAAAATGCTGTTACGGCACTTCTTAACTTATCAATTAATGATAACAACAAAACTGCCATTGCAAATGCCAATGCAATTGAACCTCTGATACATGTTCTTGAGACAGGCAGCCCTGAGGCAAAGGAGAACTCAGCTGCTACTCTCTTTAGCCTCTCAGTGATCGAGGATAATAAGATTAGGATTGGGAGGTCTGGAGCGATTAGACCTCTGGTTGACTTATTGGGAAATGGGACTCCTAGGGGAAAGAAAGATGCGGCCACAGCTTTGTTTAATTTGTCAATATTTCATGAAAACAAGGCCCGAATTGTGCAGGCAGGTGCTGTGAAGTACCTTGTGGAGTTGATGGACCCGGCAGCTGGAATGGTTGATAAGGCAGTCGCTGTTTTGGCAAATCTTGCTACTATTCCTGAGGGGAGGACTGCGATTGGTCAGGAGCAAGGGATCCCTGTTCTGGTTGAGGTGGTTGAATTAGGTTCTGCAAGAGGGAAGGAGAACGCAGCTGCCGCTCTTCTACAGCTTTGCACAAACAGTGGTAGATTCTGCAATATGGTGCTTCAAGAAGGAGCTGTCCCACCATTAGTGGCATTGTCGCAGTCAGGCACCCCAAGAGCCAAAGAAAAGGTATACTGCTTATATTGGTCGCTGTTTTCTATCATTTTTCCCCCTTCTCAAAGAATAGCATAACGTCTTTTTTGGTTTCTTGCAGGCACAGGCACTTCTTAGTTACTTTAGAAACCAACGACATGGTGGTGGTGGTGGGAGAGGCTGACTTTAAAAACTCAATCTTTGGTATCCTCCAATGTTGTCAGGTAAGTTCAATTATAGTGTGTAAATTCGATATTGCAAATAATGCATATGAAGGTTCTGCTACTTGGATTTTATTGATTTGTAAAAAAAGGAGAAAATGATTTATGGAGGGGTTGATTGACCTCTCCTGAGTTAGTTACCATATGTGAATGTGGGAAGAAAGTTTATACCTGTGAGTTTAGTTTTTGCAGCCTCTGTAATGTGAGCTTGGGCAAGACGTTGACAGATGAATAATTAGTTTTATTTGGTTGATGATGGCCTTCCTCTATTGTTCTCTTTGCTATTATTTTATTATATTTTGTAAAATTTTTTACTTGTGTTTCACGGATTTTTTATTTATTTCCAATAGTGCTGTATTTGCTGAGGAATCGTGCTAATTTTTTCAGGAAAAAAAAAGGGTCTCCTGCTGATTTAATGTGTATTTGTGTAAAACTTCCATGAGAGTCAATGTTAATTAGTCAACTCCACAGAGCCTATATCCCAACTACCTGTCTAGATGGGATTGGTTAGGTGAATTCTTTCCTCTATTTAGCTATATCAAGGGTCGTATCCTCCATTAAATCCCTAGCACACATGTCCTTTCTTACCATGTCTAACTACATTATTTTTTGGGCCATAGACTTAAATTAAATCACTCTTTTCTACTGGTTCATTTCTAGGTCTTTGTTGCAATCAAGGTTAATCACTCTATTAGCTAAAATGAGATCACTAAAGCAAAAGAACTTAATGCACCATCCCCTGCCCTTTTGCCTTGTGTTTGGTTATACTGCAAGACGTACCCCCACCCTAACCTTTACATGATTCACCCTTGATCCATCCTCTGAAATGGTAGAACTCTACATTTTCAAACCTAATTGGTTTTGAAATTGCATTAATTGTTCTGGTTCTAACTGCAATCTGTCATGGTTCATCAATCAGCCACATAAAGTTTGACCTCGACATGGAAAGTTACTTGATTGGAAGCCAAGCATCATACTGAATTTTTATTAGTTCACCCTTGTCCCATGGCCAACCTGCCATATTAGGCTTTTTAAGACTTGCAAAAATCAAGTTGTTGTCTATGAAATGAATCCCCTCAAAGAACCAGCCTAACGAGGATCAGATTAAGTGAAATTCTCCAGTCTGGTTTTTTGCAGAGTTAGGACATAATTTGTTACAAATAGTACTTTGAAATCCTAATTGTTCCAATGGGTTTCAAGACTTAATTTGTTGCAATTAGCAAATCATTCCGACAAATTGCCTTTGTGAGATCATTTTCCCTTCTAGCTACCTTCTTGATACTATATTAGATTTTGGGTTTAAAACATTAGATATAATTGCCCATGCTCGACTGTCCAAACTTTTTGCAAACTGGTACTAAACCATGCGCATTGCACGTGAAATAAGAATATCCTTAAGCTTGTCGTTGTATCTCCAATTCTCTGCAATACATTAAATTTTATTAGAAGGATGAAAGATATGTAAGGGTGTCTTTCTTTTTCCTCTCTTTGGAGACATGAAAAATAATCACAATTGAAAAGTTAGAAGAAGTTTTCGATGCTATAGATCTGATGGGTGAAATATGTGAAGTACATAAAGTTTATGGAACTCAACTTTAATTGAAACCTTTATGCCATGTTTGTTTGGTTGGAATGAAATCTCATTCCAAAGAATATGTTTGGATGAGGTAATTAAATGGAAATGGAATCAAATAGTAGTAGTGAATAATAGTGATATTCATTCCGCAATGTTTATTTCAATCTCATTTCATTCCAGATTATTTTGAGCATGGAATCAGATTCCATTCCCACCCATTCCATTCCAACCAAACAAACATGGCCTAAATCTAATAATTTGTTTTTATTCGGATACTTTTGATTAATGGTTTAAAGATATAAAGAACATAAAGTTTTTAGAGTTATACTCGAAACGAAATCTTAGTTTAATTAGAAATTATTAAGTTATTAATTTATCTCCATGTTAATACTCATTTCATTTCAGATTATTTTGAACATAGAATCAGATTCTATTCCCACCCATTCCATTCCAACCAAACAAACAGGCCTAACTCTAATAATTTGTTTTTTATTCGGATACTTTGATTAATGGTTTAAAGATATAAAGAACATAAAGTTTTTAGAGTTATACTTGAAACGAAATCTTAGTTTAATTAGAAATTATTAAGTTGTTAATTTATCCCCATGTTAATTATAGTTTACTCATCAAAACTCACATCTTCATTGTAAAATTCAGGGAATGGTGATGTCGTGGTTAGTTGAACTCAGGCATGGAATCATGCATCCTTCAAATTCATGGTGGGTAGTTGATTGGGACGGTTTTATAGGATTTTCCTTTGAATTTATTTGTGGTGATTTTTTTTTTTTAAATTTTAAATAAATGTTTTTGGGTCAGCATCTTATGTGTATCTGATGTTCGAAAGTAGCGGGAATATGATGGGTAATACATTTAAGAATGGATAACCACTAACATTTAGTTGGAGTAATGAATAAATTTAATTCCTAATACGTCCTAAAATTTTACAATCTTTTTCCAAATTTGACGGCAACATGGACCACAATCACGTGATGGTGCACCCTGACCATACCCATTATTGACACCCTATGGCAGACCAAACAATAATTAATTCAACTTATTACAATAATACAAACCCTCCCTAATCCTCTAAAACAAATGCTTGGCACCAATATCAATCACCTAGGCATCATTTGCTTAGCAATTATGAAACTACTTTTCCTCGCTTTGAAATGTAGTGTACATTACTTACTTTCAAAACAAGAAAGTATTCCAAATTACTAACCAAAGTCGCCATACAGTAAGTAGAATAAAAATGAGAATAGACACACAGCTATACGTATCAGGGCACTTAGACGTCCCTTGGAGGTCTTCAAGTTCATGTAGCAAGGGCATTCTGACTTGTTTCCATAAGTCCCCCCGACGGAACACAATTTGCACTCTTTGCAGCAAGCCCACAGTACTTCAAGCAGCGGTCAATCTCTTTTGCCTCGGAGCACCTCTTCGCGCACTTTGAACCGCAGATACCTGTCAAAATCCATAGAACAAACGTACCCGAAACCAATCAGTTCACCAAATCGCCCCAAAACATCAAAAATTTTAGAGAGAGAGAGAGTGTTACTTGGACTGGCAGTTGGACTGGCCATTGGGGGTCAGCTGCCATACTGGATTGAAGGAAAGAGGAGCACAGAACGAGCAAAACAAGTAGCAAAGTTGCAAAAACAGGCTTCATTTTCTACTATGAAAGTAGGTTGATAGTAGTATTGAGGAAGAAATTAAGATGAATGTTGGCTTGAATGAGCTAGAGAGCAGTAGAGCATAGAACTTAAGGTGATGATGACCTTTTGGGAGTTTTACGTGGATATTTAGTGGCCTTATGGCATGGGAGGTCGGTTAAGGGAGAAAGAGAGCCTATCCCAGTTAAAGGAATCCATTAGAATAATAAAACAGAAACGTACAGCATCAGACACCATGCATACAGACTGTAAGTTGGGTTGGGTAGGCTGTGGGGAACATGCACATATCTTCTCGACTCTCTTAGGTTACAATCGGACCAGGTTTTTCCTTAAGAGAAGGTTACAGGCAGCTTCTAAAATCTAAAATTGGGTTTGATATAAATTTTGATTTTTTATTTATTTATTTAAAGGTTTCAATGTAATGTTTAAAATCTCTCTCTCTCTCCCCCCCCCCCCCCCCCCTCCCCCCCCCAAAAAAAAATCCCAATTAGTAAATGTCCAGTACTCCAGTATTTAGTTTATTAGTTGCAACTTGCTAGAGGCTGGCCTTGCCTTAATAATAGTATTTAATTTTTCCTTTTTTATAGAGTATTGTAAATATTTCTAATAAGCATTGATTTAAACCATATATCTAATTGAATTATCGAGTTTTGAGTGGAAATATCAAAGAATAATTAAGGATAGTGTTAATGACATTGGTCTAGGGTGGTGCATGCCCAGCTAACACTAGGGTTTAAGGATAGGGTGCAATTTACGTTGGATTAGGTGTTCTTCCATCCATTGATACTAAAAACGGTTGAAAAATGAGGGGTGACAAAATTTTTATACCCTAAAATTGTGAATTTTCTTGAAAGACCTTTGGTTGTTTCTCTCATTGTGATCATTCTTTTAGTAGGCCCTAGGTGTGCTCGATCTCTAGAGGTCATCGTTTTATTTGAAACCTTTGTTAGTTCAAAATTTTTCTTTTGTAAGAAATTGTAGCCTATTTTTAAATTAGGATAAAATTCTAAAATCAATGGGAGTTTGACCATCTTGAACCAGATTCCTTACTCCGTTGCCGCCAAACCATTCAATGCTTGCAAACTTCACCTTACCATAAATTTTAAATTATAATAAAGTAGTGCCATAGGTACATAAATTTTCACGTACATTCATTCGATGGACTCGTTTCTTTCTTTCAATGTAAGCCCTCAGCGCTCCCTTCTTGGAAGGTCACGTCTCCCAAATCCCAATGTACCCAATTATTACTTGATACATGGATTTTTTTCTTCTTCTTTTCTTTGGGAAGGTGGTGGGGCGTGTAGAGCCTTCGCACGATTTCGGTCAAAGCCTATATGTAAAACGTTCAAACTTCAAATTTCAATATTTTTATTTATA
>CM077824.1:35493475-35628183 GCA_039720395.1 Liquidambar formosana | reverse complement strand
TTTTCTGAATCATTACATGAAAAAAAATCCTTTTGGGGGGGGATTATCGTTTTAACAGAGGGATGGAGATAATATAAAATTGGTCTGCACATATGAGTAACCACATGACATTTTTGATGAAATTCTATATGAGGAACCTTGCATGTCTCAAGATTGTGCAAGAGCCCTTGAAATAGGGGATAACTCGTCGATAGGCCCATGACTCATTAGGGGCCCACATAGTGGCCTTTCCTGTGCAAGAAATGTATATTAATTCAGAACTTCTTTCCTATTCTTGTTGTCATCATTTTGATCTCAACTCTCAAGTATTCTCAACATCTCTTCTTCTTGCCTCTCTCTCTCTCTCTAAGTTTTTTATGAGATTCTATTGTAGTTGGGAGTGTAGAAATTAGTTGTGTCCTTTTTCTTTTTATTTTATTTTTTATTTTTTTCATGCAGTGCAAAAAATTTGCCACTACTATGAAATTTATACACAAATTTTTTTTTTTGAATTGTGTTTTAGGCTTTTTATTGAGGTTTAGTGTATGTCAATTTTTTTTAACAATTTCTGAGTTGCAGTAGACTTTCTTTTGTTTCAGTTTATTCCACATATCCCATAACATTAAGGGTCTTTGGATCAAGGAATTGGTTTGCTCCTTGGACTTCCAAATTAAAGAATTGAAAACTTTTGAAATTAAAAATGTGTAAATTTAAATTCCATTGTTTAGATTATTATTAGAATCCAAATCTTCTCAGATTTAGAGTAAAATTTAACAATTTATATATAGAGGATCAGCATTAGGGGCAGTAGTTTTGCACTTAGCTGATTTGTCAAATGGTGAGTGGAGCTTGGCCATGTCAGCCTTTTGGGTACCATTTGAATACTGGAAATTGTGGATCCTCCAACTTCTCAATTCCAACTCTCAGGCCTGTCAGCGTTCTGGAATACCATTGTGAATCTAATGGCTTAAGAATTTATGCAAAATTGTATCCCCGATCCTGACCCATATATATATATATATATATGTTAAAATGAGTTTTACTAGAGTTCGTGGGTGGTTGTTGGGATGTGTTGAAAGGTGATATTATGAACGTGGTGGCAACACCAATGGTGAAGAGAGGGGGGATTGGCAACTATAGTGTCAGTGGGTGGTGTCACTGGGAACTCTTTTTAATGCTTTTTATAGCACAATTCCAGTGCCTCTACTCTCTTTCTTTCACAATGAAAGATTTTCAAAGTCGAGTTAAAAGCCATAAAAGCTACCCTTATCTCTTCTCACTGCTTGTGTTTAGCAGATTTGGCTTCCACAGTTACCATGTTTTAGGGAATGAGAGTTCATGGAAAGGTGTACACGTCTGAGATTAGTAATAAGACATGGGTAAGTGGGTAACAGAGCTGTGGCCCTTTTAGTTTCATTTTTCCCCTTACCTACTGTTTGTCAATTTCCCAGATATCAGATGTTTTATTGTTGAATGTTAAATTTTATTTTTAATTTTAAAATTTGCAACAAGAATGCTGATTTTAACTATGTTTTGTCTCTAAGGCTCAAAATGGCCCTCAGATTATGTAGGACATTGTGCAGCAGGCGATATTGTCTGTTATGCATCTTTGAAGGCACTTTAATATAAGCCGGTCTGGGAACTTTGAGATCATCTCATGGAATATTTTTTTGAAATCATATGACTGTTCTTTTCCTTTTTTGTTAATCTTGATTCTATTTCAACACTAGATCTGGATACCTGAATCTGAAGTTTATGATCATGTATTATATGCACTCCAACAAATTGTTCATTTTGCCTTATATTCTTTGTATGATTTCAAGCTTCTTCATATTCTGCAGCTTAAATTGAGATGCTTTCTGATTGTATTTCTTCATTGCCTTTGGTTCATAGGAGATCTCCAAGTTGGTCTCATAACATTTGATATGTCTTTAAGTATCAAGTACTCAGACCTGAAGCCTCACATCTCAGAACTTTCTGATTTCATTGCTCATGAGTTAGAGGTTAATACTTCACAGGTAAACTAACTTTGCGTTGGAATGGTGAAAATTACTGTTGCAACATTGATCTGAATTACTGCAAATCAGTTTGCCATTGCAAGTTCAAGACTATCTTGCTAACGAAATCTCTGTTTATAATTAAGTTCTTGCAATAAAGTTCCTTCTTTCTTTTGGGTGACAATATCTTGAATGGATAACTTCAGGTCCATTTATTGAATTTTTCGTCCAATGGAAATGATTCTCTTATGCGATGGGCCATATTCCCCACAGGATCTGCTGACTACATCTCTAATGCTGCTGCAATGGTAAGTTTTGCAATTCTAAAATTGAAATAACTTCCTGTATGGAATTAGAACTGTTTATTTGATATTTTGTTTTGTCTGCAGAGTATAATTGCCCATTAGCTGAACATCGGGTGCGGCTTCCCGATTCATTTGGAAGTTACCAGTTGATTGAATGGAATGTTGAGCCTTCAGCAAAACGGTATATCATTAACATCTACATTTTGTGGCCTGACTGCCACACTTCATTTTGAATTCTTTTCTTCTATTCGAATTTGATTTGATTTTCCTTCCATTTTACTCTTTGTTACTTTGTTTTTTGCTTTTATGGGGGACAACTACACTTTAAGATAAGTTGTGGCATAAGTATGCTGGGTTCACATATAGCCTTACTAATCTACATTTGGAAAGAGCAGTGGGAATTAGGGTTTCATTATTTGTGAATTGATAGTGCTTTTCTCTTATTGCCAATAAGATAAAGAAAATTAGATGATAATTTGGCAATCATTTGGAGCATGATGGGGGGTTTGCGGGGTATTCCATCTATCCATGGGGATTAGTCAGGGCCCAACCCCTGGTGGGAGTGGGTCCAACATACCACATGTTATCTAAAAAATCAAAGAAAAAATTTATAAAGGTAATTTTATTCACAAAAAGGGCCAAGACCCATATACAAGAGTATACCAAAAGTATACCAAGCATAACAAGAAACTATAAAAGCAAGGAGTCAGAGAAAGTTTGGAAGTTTATCCGATCATCCAAAACACCAGACAACTCCAACAAAAAAGAAGTACTATACAAATATACTTTAGTTGCTCAAAATGGACTCCTGATCTTCAAAAGTCCTCTGTTTCTCTCCTGCCAAATGGACCACAAAATGGCATGAGGCACCGTCTTCCAAATAGCCACACCCTTTTTATTGCTACTCCTACACCTCCGACTCCATTGTTTGGTGGACAGTTGCTGGTAACATCCAGTGAACCCCAAAAAAACCAAGGCAAATGCCCAAGGCCTTGCTGCCACCTCACAATGTAAGAAAAGATGATCTATAGATTCTGGCCTTGTTTTGCACATCACGCACCAGTTAGGCAGGGCATAACCTCTCAATTGAAGGATGTCAATTGTAAGACATTTCCCCCATGTGGCAGTCAATAAGGAAGGATGTTGCTTTTTTTTATTCTTAAGTATTGGGGAAGTGGCATTATTATTACGTAATTTTTTTATATTAAGGGATGCTTTTTTTGATAACTATTCTAATATGGTATTTATTTAGATACTGTTTTAAGCATCTCTCTTAAAAATCGAAAAGAAGAAATGAATGAGTTGGTTATAAAGTTATTACATGAAAAATGATTTTGGCTTAATACTTTAGATGGCTTGTATCCGCCATGCGCTTTGCATCTGCTACCTTGCTAGTCAGCATTGATATGTTGCAGTTTCTGGACATCTACATCTCCAGATTATTTTTTCAACTTGTGGTATTCTCTATCCTCAGAGAAGTAATGGGGTGTCCTGGAGAATGGCTTTAACTTCTTCTTGTTTGTCAGCATGGTTTATTATTAGAAAGATATCCTGGAAAGCCAAATGATCAACGTTAATTGTTGGGCCAATGGGTGATAGTTCTCTTATTCAATTGTTTTATGGGGTTGGGCTAGGTTTCTACTTTGGTTGAGTTACTTACGGATTTCATTGTATTTTCTATATAATGTTGCATTAGTGTTGGTTGTTGTGGGTGTTGCGCCTTGAGATATTTCTGTAGGTTGGCTCCCCTTTCTCTCCTTCTTGTCTTACTAATCATGTATGCCTGTTTTCTCTCTTCAATTAGCTTTTATTTATTAATTTTTTTTTGGTACACACTCATACACACACACAAAACACAGTAGTGTTGTAGTTGTAGTCTTGTAGAAGTATATTTTGTCCTTAACTCTATTCAAGGGCAGTGCCAGAATATATACAATAAAAAAAATTATAAACAAGGATTAACAAATACTGCATTTATCAATTGCCCAAAAATAAAAAGGTACTATGCATGAAGTAACGTGTTTTTGTTATGTGAATAGGATCCTCAACATTGAAGTATTTCATTTAAGTTTTTTGTATGCCACTTTCTGTTGACTTAAAGTCTACATTTTCCATGCGAAGTTGTGCACTCCCCTTTCTTGAATTTCCTTCACAATTGTTTACTCAACCAGCTTTCGCACTGCTCTCATCAGATTTTCTGTACTTCTTTTGGTTATCTATGTTAATTCTTCTGCAAATACTATATGCTTCTCTAATTTTTCATAGAGATTATGGCGTCATATCAAGATTCCTTCTTTATATTGAGTTCTTCTGAATTAACGCATGGTGGCAGCAAAATTACTTGGTAGTGGTTGGGGCGATTGTTGTTACATTAATTCTTGGATTATCAGCTTCAGGGATGGCTTATTTGGAGATGGAGAGAGCAATCAATTAATTCATACAAGCCGTTGATGCTACTGTTCCTGAGCAAGAACTCCAGCCGCTGTAATTCATGAGAGTTGTCTTCGGTTGATGATCTATGCCGAGAAGTACATTCCTGTTGCTGGGTGACACATGATGATTTTGGATTCTGCAGACGTAGGCTACTTAACCGATATAAGCATTTTTGTCCAGTGATACAGACCATCGAAACAAATCTTGAAATGCTTCAATATGACAGTCATTAAACAGAGACAGAATTATAAACTGATCCGTTCGCATGTTGTGTATGTGTCACATTTATAAATTTGTCATGTGAATATGTAAGAATACAATTGAATCAGAAGCTTGCTCAATAAGGCTGATTTACAAACTGTTTTTTCTTGGTATCACTCTTGTTTTGATCTAGTTGCCTTTGTATGAATAGTAATGTATCAGTTGCCTTCATCCCCATAATCATTTGCCTTTTTTTTTTTTTTTTTGCTAAGTGAAAATGGTAGAAGGGGGTGACCAACTATAGCTATCCGCCCTTGCCTTCATCCCCTAATAATTTGCTAAATAAAGAGGAATATGTTGTCTTTTAGGATCCCATAATTGTCTCCCATCACTTGCCACTAGAGCAATTATGCTATTATGGCTTCAGTAAAGCCAATCCTTTTATCCGATACTAATGAAAGCACCCACGATCATCACATCAACGACAAAATACACTTGTTCCATCAGGACCCAAAAAAAAAAAAACAAAAAAAACAAAACAAAAAAAAAGACAATTGGAAGCCACAATGATGGGAGTTGATTTGGTGGTAGTTCAAGAAAGATCATCACCATGTTGGTGTAACTAATCGTCCAACCGGTTCAAATTAAAAGACAAAAAATTGTTGAGTTGATCAAATCTTGCTCAGTTGCTCAATGATGGATACCATTTAATGTATCGAACTTACTAAAAATGGTCATCTAAGGTCGTAATTTTGGAATGCCCAGTGAATCATACCAATTTCTTACCATGTGGGACATTGCATGGGCAGCATTCATGGCGATCGTTCATCATTTGTGCGTGATCATATGCACGCATGATTATCACGGACGGTTGTAACAGACATTGCACATATGAGGCGTCCCCAAAATGAACAAAATATATATATATATAGATTTCATTCTTTGGTCTATAATCTCCGGTCTCCGGTCAACGCACCCTTGGTAGTTTCAGAGAAATAGAGCTTTGGAGCCATTCCGAAGACTGTCACTTCTACATTTGTGCAACTGTCGTAGAGAACCTTCTTCCTTGGTCAAAGGGGATTGAGGGCAGAGTCCAAAAGGAATCTTAAAATAGGGAAAAGTGGAAATAATTACAAGTCCGGAGTCAAATAAAAGATAAGGTCACCCATAACCCGTTCAATCATGGGGTTTCTAAATTTTCAAAAGATAAGTGCTATATGTATCAACTCTTATACCGATATGAAGGCGGTCCATCGTATGACACCATCTCATCCATCAGTTGAATTGATAATAAAAATTAGTGCAAGTAGTATTTTTCCCGGCAAAGTCAGAGTTCCATCTCATGATGACACGTGATACAACTGCACCATGCAATATATTTGCAGCCAAGAAGTGGTGGGGAGATGATGAATGACAGGACAGCTATTGCAGTGATCATTGGAGGGTGATATTGCCCTGGTGGTTGTGGTGGTAGTCCGCCTAATGGCCTTAATGCCAATATAATGGCCATGTTTGAGTCGTACCATGGTGACGGTCGTGGGGATATACTCGTTTATATTCTTCAATGATAACATTATTGACAAAAGCTTAGTAAAAACTGTAAAAAAATTTGCTATTTTTATTATGACCACTGATGTGGTTATAATTGAGAAGTTATTTTATGTAACGAGCACACCACTTGACACGCTAGTGTGATATACAAAAGTAATGAAATCATGGTATGTAGCACTTTCGAGTGGTGACCTTTTTTTTTTAAGTGAGACGTTTTTAGGTTTAGACTAACATACATGACATGTTTTTGTTAATTCAACACACTACTTGCATCAATACGTCAATTGGTTTGCCCCATTTGAGTATTGTTTCTATAGGAGTAACATCATTCATACTCCAAGTACCCCCCAAAAAAAAAAAATCATATATTATATATATTCCATCCGTTCTAAATTGATCGTATCTTTTGAAAAAGCATGTTTTTTTTTTAAGAAAACCCTATTAAACGTTTTTTACATCAATACATATGTTTTGAAATTTCAATTTTGCACTCATGTGTGCAAAACATTATAAAAAAGAGATATATTTTTAAGAGTAATTTATGAAATGAATTAAAAAGAACTAATGACTTTTGAAATGTGACAATAATTTTGGACATTCTAAAAAAAAAAAAATAGACCACTTATTTAGGAACAAAGGAGCATATATTAGTAAGTTCATATTAAATTTAAAAAAGAACAAATGGATAGCCTCAAGTTAACTCCAGAGTAACAAGTACAAAGAATTATATTAAAATGTCAAAACATCAAGTTCGGTGTTCCAATTTTTACAAATAATTTGTTTTCCGCTTGTTAGCGATTTCTTTAAATCTAGAAGCCTTCAATCTAACACCAAAAATAATGGCAGTAACACTTGTATTGGAATAATTACAACAATTTTCATGGGTATGCTCTCTCGCATTGCTTTTGAGCTCATGGCAACAAAAATACCCTTATTTTTATTTTATGTTTTGGATAGAGCAAGTACAATGTTGGGTTGAATAAAATTTATCGTTAATGTAAGCTGATGCGGCATTTGCTTCACTTGTTAAATGAATAATTTCAAAATCAAACTTATGAAAAAGTATTGATATACACTCGTTAATATTAAGGAAATTTAGAGGTAAAAATAAGTTTTATCAATTGTCAAAAAAATAAGAAAAAATTTATCAAAATCATTAATGTGAATCCTAATAATTATTAATTTATTACCGTGAATCCTAACAATAATGTCATATATATAGGACAATCAAACCCATTCATACCAAGAAAAAATTGAAAAATAAAATAAAATAGAATATTATATGTTTGTTACAAAGAAAATAAATTATTTTATACTCGAGTAGTTTACCCCTTACCAAACCCCAACTTTGATTAGCCGGCTTCAAATCTTCACCCTCCTTAATAATATTGTAAGCACACACAATATAGTATATATCCCTATCTTTAATGGACGAAAATGTCCTCCCCAGCAAGAAAAAATTAATATTAAAATGACGAGAAATGTCCTACTCTGCGTTACCAGCGTCTACATGAAAATAAAAAAAGTTATATGTATAAATTAAATTATAAATATAAGTATAAAGACTATGCAATACAAAATAAAATAACCAAAAAAAAAAAAAAAAGGTCCACGAGAAACGGGGAATTACAGTAAAGAAGAGGGAAATCTGGGTGAGAAAGATGAGGGCAAAATCCCACCTCGCTCTCGCCTTCTCGCTGCATTCAGGTAGCTTCCTCTTCTCTTTGAATTGATCTGTCTGTGTGTTCTGCCTTTTCTCCCTGTTTGGTGCTGAGAAGTCGCAGGAATAGAAATGGAAATCTAGATTTTTTTTTTTTTTTTTTTCTGAGGCTGGGGTTGATTAGACGTTTTGAACCCGAGTTTCTTTTCTTTTCCTACGATTTCTCAGCAATTTAACGGAGTTATTAGTATTAGTTTTTTTTTTTTTTTTTGGTCCTCCTTGGTTGAGATTGATTGCTTCTGCATTTGGGGGCTTGAGTTGGAAAGAATTTTCAAACTTTCTCCAAATTCAGTAATGGAAGCTCCGATTTTGTTCTCTGTAAATACAAAATCAAACATTTGTACTGATTATACGCCTTTGAATGAATTTGAATATTATTTATGACCAGCTAGGTTCGACTTTTCCCACTTAGTTGCCGAGGTTTTGCTTTAATAACAACCTGAGCAATTGCTTCCTGGAGTTTTCCATTTAGAATAAATAATTTGATCTAATTATTTATTTTACGTATGTTTTGGTGTTTGGAAATGTGGTAAATAGTCATGATCACGGGTGTGTAATATGATATCTCCACTTTTTATTTTTATTTTTATTTTTATTTTCTAGAATGATTTTTAAGGTTTTTTAGATTATAGTTACCATATAGGGAAGCAGGCTGAGGTTTAGGGGGGGAACAAGGCATAAGAAAGTGGGAATTGTGATTTGGGTACTTACTTTTGAGATGACTAAAACCCTAATGAATAAGTACATCAGAAATGTTTAGGAAGTGTATGAAACAAATGATAAATCTCAAGACAGCACTGTTATGGAAACTGAAAATGGATAGAAGTGTTAGGAGAACACATAATAGATCTCAAGTTTATAATTTCCCATTATGGTAATACAGCTTTTGCAAGTGGGTTTCCCTAATACTTCCAAAAATGCTTCTGTAAGTTTTGTAAGCGGGAAACACGATGGTGGATTCGCTTTAGGAAAGAGAGCATTTGGTAACTATGGCTTAGGTGTCTTAAAACGTTGCTTACTCATCTTTAATGTTGACACATAACTCTGAAAGTGAAGGAGGAAAGCTTGGTTGCCTTATAAGAAAATTAATTAGACTTTTTAAATTGAAAATTTTCCTTTTCAGAAAAGGAACTGTTCATTCCATACCTGTACATATAGAGTTATTAGCTCCTTTATTATGCCATTGATGAAGAGTTGATACTTGTGATCCTGTTGGGTTATAATATGACTTCTGTTCCACAATGGCAAGAGATAATTAGTTTGGTCTTTTCTTTGGTGTGAAGGAAAACAAACAGCAAGCAAATTGCAATCCAAGCTATAGATCAGGTGTCAAGAATTACCTTAGGGACACCGGACTAGGTATGAATTGGAAGATAACATGAGTGGCTAGTTATCAAAGTTGAGGATATGGGAGTGTTGTGGGATACATAAAATCTTGGTGAGAAATAGAATCATATATACTTCAAATATTTCTAAATCAATTGAGTAATAAATATATCGTGCGATTTTATTTAATTCTACTCTCTTCGTTCCTAATTGACCTCCCCTTTGAAAAAACACGCTTTTTTAGGAAACCCTATTAAATGCTTTCACATCAATAAATATGTTTTGACATTCCAATTTTGCCCTCAAGTGTACAAAACATTGGAAAAAGAGAGAATACCTTTTTAAGGGTATTTTAGGAAATGAAATAAAAGAATCATTGACTTTTGAAATGTGACAATAATTTTGAAACATCCAAAAAAGGAAATGAGGCCAATATTAGCAACGGAGGGAGTAAAAAAAAATGACCAATCAGAAACTTCACAATATAATGGGTTTGGGTTCCCATTTGCAAACAGGTTGGTAGGGTGTGAACCTGACCTGCTGGAGCTACTCCAGCTAGAATCACATTGGACTCAATTTTGGGGTGGCTCAAACTTGTTTATAACAGATAAAAGCTGAGTTCAAACACAGTTTTAAAGCTTATCATTAAAAAGAAGAAGAAAGAGACAGGTATAAAGCTTGTTTGTTTCAAACTTGAGCTGAGCCTGAGCAATATGTACTGGCTTGGTTGGCTCGGCAGCACGGGTGCTTTTGTAAAGTCACATGTGTTGAGATATAACATGGTTTGTTTATCAGGATGTCAAGGCTTTGTTTTGTTTTAATTGATATGCCCTTAGATGGATCTCATAATGAGTTTCTCTCTCTCTCTCTCTGCTCTATATATATATGCGCCCTAGAAGGGGTGGCATGTACTATGCGCATGCGCCTTGCCTCACCTTATCTCCCTCTTTTTGGTTATCCATTGGGTAGTTTAAAACAGTTAATATAGAGAATTTGGTGGGCAGTGGGTGTCATCCAGAAAAGTGGTGGATGAGCTGGCAAAGTTCAAAATTTTGGGAATTACTATTATGCCATTTCTGTTAAAGTATTGAATTTCGACCTAAGTGTGATGGGTATTTAGTAATTCTAGTGCCATCCAACAACAAAGGGGTTGGCATACTACTATAGCGTGTATACGTATATATGAATATTTTATGTATGAAGTTTGTTACAAATCAGAACTTGTTTGGTGTTTTTCTAATGGACCCATTTCTTTATTGAAATTTATTATGAGATTTGTGTAATTTAATTTCAGCATGCTGCCCTTAAATATTTTTGCTTGACTTATATTACCAGATATATATACCTTGTAAAATATGTGTTCTGTGAAAGTGGAGGAGAAACTTCTTTCCTATCTAGCTTGCACTGTTTGCTTTCCTCTTCTTGGATAGAATTTTCACTCTATGTTAGTTTGGGTTCAACTTGTATAAATTCAATATTTTTGGACTATGAATGAACTGGTTTAGTAACACTTGTATGCAAGGTCATAATGACTCACACTAATTGATAATTGATAAGGTGTTCAAAGTTCCATTGTTGTGGTACCTTTCCTTATTTGTCTTTTTGATGTCTTGGGGATTTGTATTAATGTAGTCCCTTCAATTTCAAAGATTTTATATCAACTGACCAGATTTAGTTGGCTGTCCAATTTTAAGTTCTAAATTCATGGAAATCATGGTTTAAAATTTTTTGTTTTGTACAGGGTATTGCCAATTGGAGAATTTAAATTCCCAAGAATCTCAATATCGATTCTATCTACTGATATAGTGGGTGCATAGGTCTTCTCCATAGATGTTCAGAAGGGTTTTCTTCATTTTTTTATGGTTTAATTTGGTTCTTCAAGAATCAACTATGTGAGAGAAAGTTTAGTTTGGCATTTGAAATTACAGGATTACTGTGAAAAAGGTACACATATTAAATTCTCCCCCCCACCCCTCTTTTTTTTTTTTTTTTTTCCTTCTTCTTCTGTAACAGGATTATTTACTCTCTGCATATGTCAAGTTTATTGGGACTTATTCGTGATTCTCAAGTTTGTTTTCTGTGACAGGAATTGTATCATGTATAATTTTCTGTTTCAATTTTAGCCTAATAAATGTTGTCCCAATCAGCTGGATGTTTTCTTCTTATGATAAATTTTGGTTTCTTGTTCTCTCTCTCTCTCAATTTGCAATAGATCTTTTTGTCTCTTGTGGTTTCATAACATTTATCTGATGTGGTAGTTGTGCTTCCAATTTGATTTACATCTACTACAAGAATTGTACTTACATTCAAACTCATGTCTGCTTCATGGGCTCCTTGGTGATTTGTCCATATAAGATTCATATACACTACACACATACATGCTAGAGCGGTACAAGGGCAATGCATTGTGACGTTTTTTTTTAAACAAATAACTATCAGCTCTTTTTTCTTCTTGTTTGCCCTCTCTCTCTCTCTATCTGTGTTTCCCTATTCAAGTTCCTCATATGCCTTTTCTTGGTATATATATTTTTTCTGAGAACTTAGAAGTGATAATAATTTTTAAGAAATATTGAAATTGTACAAGATGGTAAAAAATAAAACTCAAACAAATTCCCATCAAGAGGCTCAAAGAGAGACTACCGCATAAAAAGGAAAAAAGGAGGGCCAATCTCTTCTGTTTGTGCTCTCCCCATTTTGTTCTAAGTTCTAACCCCAAGCCCTCCACATGTACATCAACACTTGGATAGTTATAACTGGTGATACAGCAAACTTTTTTAATCTCATCCCAAGTAGAGGCTAGGTGTAAGCAGCTGGTTCACTGACTTGCTGTTAGATTTGAAAATGGTATATTGATTAGGATTAACTGGACTTCTCCAGATTTGATTCTCCACTGTTAAGACAGTTCTGATATAAATCCCTACCTTGAAGATCTTCCATAATTCACATCCTTACACCATCTTAGGTGCAATTGTACAAGTGATTCCTGATCATTGTAGTTAACACCATTTTTTGTCATCATCTCTCTACTCCACAGGATTTCCTGCTCCACCCCAAACCTTCATAAGAAGTCCCTTTGCATTTTCAAGTCCTCAACACTTATGATTTTGGTAGCCGGTTTACTGGGGCGTTTCATTTATATATGTGATGTAGGACAGCCCTTAAAGTATTGGAGAAGGTTGCTTACAATCAAGTGTAGGTGGGATAAACCTTGTTTTCAGTAGGATTTGTGGAAGGAATGGTGGTATTAGGGTTTGTAGATATTATATAAGTTAATTTGGTAAAGGTTTAAGGAGGAATCTGGTAAGAAATTAAGGAAGAGGAAGAGGCGTGATATAATTTCTAGATAGGATGAGAACTTATAGGCTTTTGAAGTTTAAATTGTAGTAAAAAGTAGGACTAAGGTTTATGGTGAAAAGTAAGGGTTTTAGGATTGAAATGAGGCTAAGGAAATGGGTGATTGTGGGTAAAAATAAATTACAGTTGTGCTGTAATTAAAATTAAAGAAGAAGACGAAGAAGAAGATAAACCTAGTCTCACCAAGGGTTTCTAGGAGAATGACCCAAAAGAAAATCAATGGAGTCTCACCATTAATTGAATGCAAAAGTTGTAGAAAATTTTCATTAATTGATTGTTGTAATTGTGTCTCTACATTATATAGGGAAAAGTGGAAAACCATAAAGATAGACTTACTAATTTCTACTAGTAGTCAAAGTAGGAATCTTACTTTTTAAATCAAAACTCCTACTAAAATAATTAAAAAACTTATTAGTAACTAAACAAGACTCAAAATAATAAGACTTGATATTATTATTAACTAAATTGGAATTCCTACTAAAATAATTGAAAGACTTATTAGTAACTAAATAAGACTCAAAATAGAAACTCTTTAGAGAATAGAAAGTATTGGGAAATAGAAACTTCTTAGAATAGAAAATTTCTAGCCAAAGAGAACTTTCTCAGTTCTGAAAAAGGACTCAAATAATTCCTTACAAGGATAGGAACTGACTCAACTCATAACCAAACGCCTACAAACTTATACCAGACAAACCAAATCTGTAAAATTATTGAACTACTTCTAAATTTCTACTTTCTCCTTTTTCGAAAGTAAACTTTAAGGGGTTCATCTGCATTAATGTGTGTATTGCAGTTTTTATGTGATTGATTTGTCTTAAATAAATGTAATAAAATATTGTAGAACTGTTTATTTTATCAATTATTCCATTTTACCTGATTTATAGCTTATCAAAGCATCTAGGATTTACAATGGAATCTGATTTATATTTTTCAGGATATTGCAGATCCTAAGTAGCATTCAAAAATTTGTAGCCATTATCTCATGGTATTATGTATGGATAAGATATATCTTCAGAAAAAAAAATTGTATTTCGCAATGGAATTTGATAAGGGAGATTTTGAGAAGGTGCTTAAATAATCTTCTGTCCAAAGAAATAATTCATCATAATAGGGAGTCACTATTGATATTGAATTATTGATATATCTGAGATCACTAAATGTTTAGTTGTTCCTCTATTCAATCCGAATTTTTCCAAAGCCTTGTGCATTTTGCAGCCTCTTGAAGTTGGTGAAATATTTCCAATGAAAGTAACCTTAAGAGTTTCTTTATTGTTGGCCTTTAATAACCATTATTGTTGCTGCCTTCCCATTGAAAAATATTCTGGATGCAATAACTTGTTTGACACAATAATATTTCACTTATAATTTTATAAGTTTATTGAGGGAGAATCTTTTGAGAAATGTGTGCAGCTGTCATGGATGACATATAAACCATTACACATTCTGTGCCATTTTTATGACATAGCTAAATAGGTATTTCTACTTAATAAGCTAAATAGGTATTTCTATTTTTGGTGCTTCATTTATATTCGACACATCATATTGTATGATTAGAGTGCTTCGTTATTATCAATTTAAATCTGTCAACATTCAACAACTTTCTTTGACGTACTGTTAGTCTCATGGCTGCTATCAATTATGACATCTGCTAGTTTTTCCACCATGCCCATACCTTTGTGTGAAATTTGTTTTTTGGTTCACAACAATCATTTTTCTTTATTCTACCTATTTATTAATAAATAGCATTTAGTTGAGTGGTTCCGGAATGTCAGAATGTCCTATTTGAGACTTTTGTCCTCGTCAATCATCATTCTCATTATTTAGTTTGATTTATGTGGATTACATTGGAAATAATTGATAATTGACTTAAGAAAATTGTCCTTAGAGTCGTAAGTATCTTTTTTTTTTTTGTTTATCCTTTTTTCAAGAAGGGTATTTAATGGGATTATTTACGTAGATATGAAAATTGTAAATAACTGAACAACATGTATGTAAAGAAATTAGTTGCAACAAAATGAATTAGTGTGGTGACTGGTGACCCATTTCCATGCTAGGAAAAAAAGACCCAAAAAAAAATTTTTTTAAAAAAAATCCCTATCTTGAGGGAAATATAGAGTATTTTACCAAATTAAATTGAAGAGGGCAGACCACCAAAAGGTCACCATATTAACGATGCGGCTATCCACTTATATCAGTATATCTGAATTCTGCCCTTTGAAAATCCTTTATTTCCTTCTTTCTATGAAGATCTTCAGACTGAAAGAAGAGAATTTCTGCATAATATGACGCTTGACACCTCATGCGAGAATTTATTGATGGTCCTACCCAGTACTCACTTTAAATATTAGCTTAGTGATGGTTTATGAATTTTGAGTGGGATTTTCCAATTTCAGAATGGTTTGGACTTGTCCAGGTTTTGGAAATAGAATTGTTCATAGAAGTTTGTTATCAATTGCTCCCCCCCAAAGCACACACACGCACACATACGCATGCACGCACACACACACACACACACAAAAGATAGAAAAGGGGGAATACATGGACGTAAATACCTATATGAGTTTGTGTATGTTATATATATAACACCAAAGCGACATGAATAAAAGTTTTAAAGTGACCCTCAACCCAATTAGCAAACCAACTATTTGTGTTTATATATTTATATATATAAAACACCAAAGCGACATGAATAAAAGTTTTAAAGTGACCCTCGACCCAATTAGTGAACCAACTAAGCCTACTGCTAATGTATGCCATACCAAGTAAAGCATTGTACCCATATCCGTGCTGTGTACCACATACCAGAGCGAACCAAACTTCAGGTAACATTGGGTTGTTGCAATTAGAAAGCACCATATTGTTTGTGTTATATTGTTGGCAACGACATGCATTTATAAGATGTCAACAAGGGAAAATGTGAACTGAAAGTTTTCAGTTTAAACTTGTAATACTATATTTAAGATTTTATAAGTTTCTGTTAATTCCATTTATTTGTGTGGGCTGAAGTTTGACCAGGAGCTGAAGTTTGAATCCTTGAGTAGAAGTGATCTAAATATAACTGCTTGACAAATAGATGCAGCCAGTTTCACATTCACATCATTTCATGGTCCCATGAAAGCTTAATTAAATTCTGTTTTTTAATTATTATTTTTTATTTTTTTTTATTGAAGTCAACATCTTGTTTAGTAATCTTTTAAGGTTAATGTGCTTTATATGAATTAAATATTTCATGTATTATGGGTATGGCATTTCTGTAATACAATCATCATTAGTTATACTCTTTTTTAATATTGCTAATTTATGTCTTGTCTTTTGGCAATAATTAACTAGAAATTTGTTTTTGATCAAAATTTTCATTTTATTTTATTTTTATTGAGGACCGTCCTTAATTCTGTCATTGATGCAGGTCTGATGGAGATATCATTACTAAAGGCACTTCTCAATAATATCTCGTCTTTTTTCCGCTTATCGTCTTGTGACAACCTAGATTCCAAGCCTATTCAGAAGTATTACCAAAAGATAGAAGAGATATTGAAGTTGTTGAAGCCAATACTTGATGCCATTGTTGATTCTGAAATAGCTTCTGATGAACTGCTTAATAAGGCATTTGAAAATCTTGGTCAATCTGTTGATGAATTGAGGGAGCTCTTTGAAAGCTGGCACCCGTTGATGAGTAAAGTTTATTTTGTATGTTTCAGGATTTATATTTGCAGTCATACTTTGTGAATGTAGAAATGAAAATGTTTAACCCCCCTCTTCACAAAAAAAAGAAGGAAAATTTACTTATCAACTTAAAGGAGCAAAATACCTAAGCAGACATTATATAGGTCCTCATCCTCATAATTAGTGCATGTTGTCTGGTTAGGATAGCATGTACATTAAAAAATTGTCTAGTTATCAGAAACATGTACTTCGAATTATGAAACCATACCTATATACTTGGGAACTGATGGAGACTGCTGTGTGTGTGTGTGTGTGTGTTTTGGTTTAATAAGTGAGTGCTTAGTTGGCAAACAGTACAGCTACAAGTGAACAATTACAAAATGACTTCACAGAAATCTGACTTCCTACCTGTGACCCAGAAGTGGAAATCTCCTCCAAATTTTTTATGTTCGGAGGCCATCTGACTTATTTATTTATTTTATATTATTAATGATTAGCGGTATCGGAGGCGATTTTACTTTGACCCCTGGAAGCATTACATCTGCAAAAATTCAAATTGACGTAACTTTAATTAATTATTATCATTAATGTCATTGTTGTCCCAGTTATCTTTGTCCATCTATTTTTAAAATTTGAGATATCTGAGTTGTGATCAGCTATTTTTAGTGTCCTGAGGCTTGATTCCATCAATAAACCTTATTAGCTTACTATACATTGTTGGTCCACTACCTAACAGTTTAAGCGTTTGGGGTTAAGTGGTGCTCTAACATAGTATTAGAGTTGTAGTTTCTGGGAGGTCTTGTGTTCAGTCTTGATACCTCCATTTGTTTATTCCCCCAATAGTTTATCTGTTGGTTTGTTGGTTGTCTGTTTGTTCCCTCACCTTCAGAATTGGGCTGCACATGAGGGGGGTTATTAGCTTGATATGCAGTGTTGGCCCATTCCCTAACAACTTAAGCTTTTGGGGTTTAATGGTGCCCTAATAAAACTAATCTCCCATATTCCTTCCTCATAGTTCTCCTCCTTGAAGGAGAACAGCCCAAACTACATGTTCATGAACTTTCTCCTTCTCAGCTTTTTAAAAAACTTGGTTTTTTAAACTCTTTGGTGGGAGGACATTGTTCTCCAATTATGTAGTTTTAGTTATTTAGGCCTTATTCATCTCGTGGCCTAACAACCTGAGATGAGAAATATATCCCTACTGATACAAAATTGTTTTGTTTCTGAATGATCGTCTGACCTTCATGGACAACATTAAGAGATTTTATTTTATTAAATACACACACACACACACACACATTGATGACCCATGCCATTCCATCCATTCATGAGCTTCTCTTTTTTTGTGTCCATTATGAAACTCTCTTTTTCTTTGGCTGCTGCCTGGATCCAAAAATAATTGGGCCTTTAGTTTGAACTTGGCGTAGTAAAAAGCATCTCTTGGCCTGGTTCGGATTTCTCTTCTGCTTTTTGTTCCTAGAATATGGTGGAATTTACTCATCCTGCAATTCTTTTTATTAGATTTATTATATGTATGTAAGGCCTTTTTATTAGATTTAATATATATATATGTTGGGAAATCCCACATCCCACATCGATTAAATATCAAGTTTAACATGTCTTCATATACCTGTTTGGGCCCTCCACTTCCTAGTTTAGGCTTATAAGTTGGAAACTTAACATGGTATCAAAGCATGTAGTTTCTGGGCCTGTTTTGCTCATCAGCCCGTCTTTATTGTCCATGTGAGAGGCCATTTGAATCTTATTAGGCCTGCACGGGAGGGGGAGTGTTGGGAAGTCCCACATCTTACATCGATTAAATATCAAGTTTAACATGTCTTCATATACCTGTTTGGCCCTCCACTTACTAGCTTAGGCTTATAAGTTGGAAACTTAACAATGTGTGTGTGTGTGTGTGTGTGTGTGTGTGTGTGCGCGCGCGTGTGTGTGTGTGCGCGTGTGTGTTTTTTTTCTCTAACCAACTCTTTTGTGTGATGCTAGATTCTGCAGATCGAATCTTCAAAGATTCGGACTTATGGCCTGGATATTATTCAGCTGCTGAAATCTTCCCATCAATGTCTCCCTGATGAATTGAGTTCAGCATCTCTTGAGGTATTAAAAAAAATTGTTAAAGTTTTTATTTTTCTTCAATGTATTATAGATAAGGTCATAAATTGGGAGACAGACTATGAACACAGGTTTTTTTTTTTTACGTCGTTAAAGCTGTAGATTGGGAGTTTAGTTTAGTTTAGTTTAGTTTTGTCTGCATAGTCATTTTTGTTGATTAATATTGACGTCTCGTGTACATAGGCTTAGGCCCTTTTTTTTTTTTCAGAAAGAAAGTTTTTTCCTTATCAAAAAAGAGAAAAAAAAAGGGGTCGTAAATTGTAACTTCTCTGATTCATTACTCTTGAAGTCATATTGGTTGGAGTACCCATAAAGTCAAATTTGTTGGATGAAAAGCACTCTTTCGGGTGGTCAAATCATCAACACATGCTACTTTTGGGATGCAAAATAACTAAAAGCTAGCCCTGTTGACTGGAATTTTAAGCTCAGAGAGGTGTATGACACTTAGTTATATCTGTTGTATGATGTCCTAACACTTGGCATGACTGATTGCAGCTTTGCATACAGAAAATTAAGCATATGGGATATGAACAGACATCATCTGTCATTAAAGAAGCTTTAAGGAGTCAAGAGAAGGGTGATGGACCCAGCTCAGAGAGCCTGGTGAAAATTGCAGATTGCCTGAATTTAAGTTCAAACCAGGAGCTTCTAATTGAGGCCGTGGCCCTTGAAAAGCTGAAGGAGAATGCTGAACAAGCTGAAAAGACTGTGGAAGCTGAGTATATTGATCAAATGATTGCTCTTGTTACCCACATGCATGATCGCCTCATTGTGATGAAACAATCCCAGAACTGTAGCCCTGTCCCAATACCTCCTGATTTCTGCTGTCCTCTCTCTCTTGAGCTGATGACAGATCCAGTAATTGTGGCCTCAGGGCAAACCTATGAGCGGGCTTTCATCAAGAATTGGATTGATCTCGGGCTCACTGTTTGCCCCAAGACACGGCAGACTCTGGCCCACATCAATCTAATACCTAATTACACTGTAAAGGCACTAATTGCAAACTGGTGTGAGTCCAACAATGTGAAGCTGCCTGACCCCATGAAGTCTGTGAACTTAACCCAGTCATCGCCCCTTCTTGCCCATGCAGAGTCTGGTGCACCCAGGGATTCAAATATTCTTCCTGCTTCCAGGGGCAATCAACCCATGTTGCCTGAGTCAACTCTGTCTATAGGCTTGCCTGGAAAGAACTTAATTTCATCTGGTGGAAGCCATCAAGAGGGAACTTCTCCATCACATCCTCGTTCTTCCTCAGAGGGTTCCTTGTCTGATGTAGCTGGAAATGGGCATGGGTTAGACATTGGGAGAATATCACTAATGAGTTCTGAAGATAGGTTGGCTAACTTGGAAGAAAGGGGTATGGATTCTGGTGGCCAACCCTCTATGTCACCATCAAGAAACGAATTTTCTAATGCTATTGGGGCAGATGAACAGCTGTCTCATGGCCATACACGAACTGCCTCAGCCTCAAGTGCACTTTCTAATGCAAATTTTTCACCAGGCACACCAGGAGATGCCAATGAGGTTTCATCTGCATCCACCTATCCAACAGCCTACAACAGTGATAATTCTGGAGAGGTGACAGCAGGGCCACCGGCTGTTGCTACCTTGATCACCCCACAGAGAGAACCCGAGTTCCCACCTCGACTGGAGACAAGATCTCGAAGCCAGTCAATCTGGCGCCGGCCAACGGAAAGGTTTGTTCCGAGGATAGTTCCTAATCCTGCTTTTGAAACGCGAGCTGATCATTCTGTCCTCGAAACCAATGTCCGTAGGTTGGTTGAGGACTTGACGAGCACTTCACTTGATGCTCAAAGAGGAGCCACTTCTGAACTCCGGCTACTTGCCAAGCACAACATGGATAATCGGATTGTTATTGCCCACTGTGGGGCCATAAGCTTGTTGGTTGGTCTGCTCAGCTCACCAGACACGGGAATTCAGGAAAATGCTGTTACGGCACTTCTTAACTTATCAATTAATGATAACAACAAAACTGCCATTGCAAATGCCAATGCAATTGAACCTCTGATACATGTTCTTGAGACAGGCAGCCCTGAGGCAAAGGAGAACTCAGCTGCTACTCTCTTTAGCCTCTCAGTGATCGAGGATAATAAGATTAGGATTGGGAGGTCTGGAGCGATTAGACCTCTGGTTGACTTATTGGGAAATGGGACTCCTAGGGGAAAGAAAGATGCGGCCACAGCTTTGTTTAATTTGTCAATATTTCATGAAAACAAGGCCCGAATTGTGCAGGCAGGTGCTGTGAAGTACCTTGTGGAGTTGATGGACCCGGCAGCTGGAATGGTTGATAAGGCAGTCGCTGTTTTGGCAAATCTTGCTACTATTCCTGAGGGGAGGACTGCGATTGGTCAGGAGCAAGGGATCCCTGTTCTGGTTGAGGTGGTTGAATTAGGTTCTGCAAGAGGGAAGGAGAACGCAGCTGCCGCTCTTCTACAGCTTTGCACAAACAGTGGTAGATTCTGCAATATGGTGCTTCAAGAAGGAGCTGTCCCACCATTAGTGGCATTGTCGCAGTCAGGCACCCCAAGAGCCAAAGAAAAGGTATACTGCTTATATTGGTCGCTGTTTTCTATCATTTTTCCCCCTTCTCAAAGAATAGCATAACGTCTTTTTTGGTTTCTTGCAGGCACAGGCACTTCTTAGTTACTTTAGAAACCAACGACATGGTGGTGGTGGTGGGAGAGGCTGACTTTAAAAACTCAATCTTTGGTATCCTCCAATGTTGTCAGGTAAGTTCAATTATAGTGTGTAAATTCGATATTGCAAATAATGCATATGAAGGTTCTGCTACTTGGATTTTATTGATTTGTAAAAAAAGGAGAAAATGATTTATGGAGGGGTTGATTGACCTCTCCTGAGTTAGTTACCATATGTGAATGTGGGAAGAAAGTTTATACCTGTGAGTTTAGTTTTTGCAGCCTCTGTAATGTGAGCTTGGGCAAGACGTTGACAGATGAATAATTAGTTTTATTTGGTTGATGATGGCCTTCCTCTATTGTTCTCTTTGCTATTATTTTATTATATTTTGTAAAATTTTTTACTTGTGTTTCACGGATTTTTTATTTATTTCCAATAGTGCTGTATTTGCTGAGGAATCGTGCTAATTTTTTCAGGAAAAAAAAGGGTCTCCTGCTGATTTAATGTGTATTTGTGTAAAACTTCCATGAGAGTCAATGTTAATTAGTCAACTCCACAGAGCCTATATCCCAACTACCTGTCTAGATGGGATTGGTTAGGTGAATTCTTTCCTCTATTTAGCTATATCAAGGGTCGTATCCTCCATTAAATCCCTAGCACACATGTCCTTTCTTACCATGTCTAACTACATTATTTTTTGGGCCATAGACTTAAATTAAATCACTCTTTTCTACTGGTTCATTTCTAGGTCTTTGTTGCAATCAAGGTTAATCACTCTATTAGCTAAAATGAGATCACTAAAGCAAAAGAACTTAATGCACCATCCCCTGCCCTTTTGCCTTGTGTTTGGTTATACTGCAAGACCTACCCCCACCCTAACCTTTACATGATTCACCCTTGATCCATCCTCTGAAATGGTAGAACTCTACATTTTCAAACCTAATTGGTTTTGAAATTGCATTAATTGTTCTGGTTCTAACTGCAATCTGTCATGGTTCATCAATCAGCCACATAAAGTTTGACCTCGACATGGAAAGTTACTTGATTGGAAGCCAAGCATCATACTGAATTTTTATTAGTTCACCCTTGTCCCATGGCCAACCTGCCATATTAGGCTTTTTAAGACTTGCAAAAATCAAGTTGTTGTCTATGAAATGAATCCCCTCAAAGAACCAGCCTAACGAGGATCAGATTAAGTGAAATTCTCCAGTCTGGTTTTTTGCAGAGTTAGGACATAATTTGTTACAAATAGTACTTTGAAATCCTAATTGTTCCAATGGGTTTCAAGACTTAATTTGTTGCAATTAGCAAATCATTCCGACAAATTGCCTTTGTGAGATCATTTTCCCTTCTAGCTACCTTCTTGATACTATATTAGATTTTGGGTTTAAAACATTAGATATAATTGCCCATGCTCGACTGTCCAAACTTTTTGCAAACTGGTACTAAACCATGCGCATTGCACGTGAAATAAGAATATCCTTAAGCTTGTCGTTGTATCTCCAATTCTTTGCAATACATTAAATTTTATTAGAAGGATGAAAGATATGTAAGGGTGTCTTTCTTTTTTCCTCTCTTTGGAGACATGAAAAATAATCACAATTGAAAAGTTAGAAGAAGTTTTCGATGCTATAGATCTGATGGGTGAAATATGTGAAGTACATAAAGTTTATGGAACTCAACTTTAATTGAAACCTTTATGCCATGTTTGTTTGGTTGGAATGGAATCTCATTCCAAACAATATGTTTGGATGAGGTAATTAAATGGAAATGGAATCAAACAGTAGTAGTGAATAATAATGATATTCTTTCGCAATGTTTATTTCAATCTCATTTCATTCCAGATTATTTTGAGCATGAAATCAGATTCCATTCCCACTCATTCCATTCCAACCAAACAAACATGGCCTAAATCTAATAATTTGTTTTTTATTCGGATACTTTTGATTAATGGTTTAAAGATATAATAAAGAACATAAAGTTTTTAGAGTTATACTCGAAACGAAATCTTAGTTTAATTAGAAATTATTAAGTTATTAATTTATTTCCATGTTAATACTCATTTCATTTCAGATTATTTTGAACATAGAATCAGATTCTATTCCCACCCATTCCATTCCAACCAAACAAACATGGCCTAACTCTAATAATTTGTTTTTTATTCGGATACTTTTGATTAATGGTTTAAAGATATGAAGAACATAAAGTTTTTAGAGTTATACTCGAAACGAAATCTTAGTTTAATTAGAAATTATTAAGTTATTAATTTATCCCCATGTTAATTATAGTTTACTCATCAAAACTCACATCTTCATTGTAAAATTCAGGGAATGGTGATGTCGTGGTTAGTTGAACTCAGGCATGAAATCATGCATCCTTCAAATTCATGGTGGGTAGTTGATTGGGACGGTTTTATAGGATTTTCCTTTGAATTTATTTGTGGTGATTTTTTTTTTTTAATTTTAAATAAATGTTTTTGGGTCAGCATGTTTATGTGTATCTGATGTTCGAAAGTAGCGGGAATATGATGGGTAATACATTTAAGAATGGATAACCACTAACATTTAGTTGGAGTAATGAATAAATTTAATTCCTAATACGTCCTAAATTTTACAATCTTTTCCAAATTTGACGGCAACATGGACCACAATCACGTGATGGTGCACCCTGACCATACACATTATTGACACCCTATGGCAGACCAAACAATAATTAATTCCAACTTATTACAATAATACAAACCCTCCCTAATCCTCTAAAACAAATGCTTGGCACCAATATCAATCACCTAGGCATCATTTGCTTAGCAATTATGAAACTACTTTTCTCGCTTTTGAAATGTAGTGTAACATTACTTACTTTCAAAAACAAGAAAGTAATTCCAAATTACTAACCAAAGTCGCCATACAGTAGAGCAGAATAAAAATGAGAATAGACACACAGCTATACGTATCAAGGGCACTTAGACGTGCCCTTGGAGTTCTTCAAGTTCATGTAGCAAGGGCATTCTGACTTGTTTCCATAAGTCCCCGAAGGAACACATTTGCACGCTTTGCAGCAAATCCCACAGTACTTCAAGCAGCGGTCAATCTCTTTTGCCTCGGAGCACCTCTTCGCGCACTTTGAACCGCAGATACCTGTTAATAATCCATAAAACAAACGTACCCGAAACCAATCAGTTCACCAAAATCGCCCCCAAAACATCAAAAATATTTTAGAGAGAGAGAGAGAGTGTTACTTGGACTGGCAGTTGGACTGGCCATTGGGGGGTCAGCTGCCATACTGGATTGAAGGAAAGAGGAGCACAGAACGAGCAAAACAAGTAGCAAAGTTGCAAAAACAGGCTTCATTTTCTATTCTATGAAAGTAGGTTGATAGTAGTATTGAGGAAGAAATTAAGATGAATGTTGGCTTGAATGAGCTAGAGAGCAGTAGAGCATAGAACTTAAGAGGTGATGATGACCTTTTGGGGAGTTTTACGTGGATATTTATAGTGGCCTTATGGCATGGGAGGTCGGTTAAGGGAGAAAGAGAGCCTATCCCAGTTAAAGGAATCCATTAGAATAATAAAACAGAAACGTACAGCATCAGACACCATGCATACAGACTGTAAGTTGGGTTGGGTAGGCTGTGGGGAACATGCACATATCTTCTCGACTCTCTTAGGTTACAATCGGACCAGGTTTTCCTTAAGAGAAGGTTACAGGCAGCTTCTAAAATCTAAAATTGGGTTTGATATAAATTTTGATTTTTTATTTATTTATTTAAAGGTTTCAATGTAATGTTTAAAATCTCTCTCTCTCTCTCCCCCCCCCCCCCCCCCCCTCCCCCCCCAAAAAAAAATCCCAATTAGTAAATGTCCAGTACTCCAGTATTTAGTTTATTAGTTGCAACTTGCTAGAGGCTGGCCTTGCCTTAATAATAGTATTTAATTTTTCCTTTTTTATAGAGTATTGTAAATATTTCTAATAAGCATTGATTTAAACCATATATCTAATTGAATTATCGAGTTTTGAGTGGAAATATCAAAGAATAATTAAGGATAGTGTTAATGACATTGGTCTAGGGTGGTGCATGCCCAGCTAACACTAGGGTTTAAGGATAGGGTGCAATTTACGTTGGATTAGGTGTTCTTCCATCCATTGATACTAAAAACGGTTGAAAAATGAGGGGTGACAAAATTTTTATACCCTAAAATTGTGAATTTTCTTGAAAGACCTTTGGTTGTTTCTCTCATTGTGATCATTCTTTTAATTAGGCCCTAGGTGTGCTCGATCTCTAGAGGTCATCGTTTTATTTGAAACCTTTGTTAGTTCAAAATTTTTCTTTTGTAAGAAATTGTAGCCTATTTTTAAATTAGGATAAAATTCTAAAAATCAATGGGAGTTTGACCATCTTGAACCAGATTCCTTATTCCGTTGCCGCCAAACCATTCAATGCTTGCAAACTTCACCTTACCATAAATTTTAAATTATAATAAAGTAGTGCCATAGGTACATAAATTTTCACGTACATTCATTCGATGGACTCGTTTCTTTCTTTCAATGTAAGCCCTCAGCGTCCCCTTCTTGGAAGGTCACGTCTCCCAAATCCCAATGTACCCAATTATTACTTGATACATGGATTTTTTTCCTCTTCTTTTCTTTGGGAAGGTGGTGGGGGCGTGTAGAGCCTTGGCACGATTTCGGTCAAAGCCTACATGTAAAACGTTCAAACTTCAAATTTCAAATTATTTTTATTTAATATTTAATATATATATATATATATATACAGAGGCAGAGAGAAAGAGAGAGAGAGAGAGAGAGAGAGATTTTACTGGAAAAACAACAGGCTGTAAGTGTATCATCAGCCAACTTGTTTATTTTGCTGGATTCGGCAGCTCTTCAGCCCACTTGTTCTTTGTTATTTACTTTTTCTTATTTATGAGTGCGTATGTTGGGCTTAGAAGGGTTTAGGGAAAAAACTACATTCATATTCTGCTGGGAGTAAAAATGCTATCAAATTATTGTGAAATGATTTGAGTATTTTACAAGCACATTGAGTATTTTACAAGGACATAAACCGAATGTTGAAATATGTAACTGTGACACGGCTTATATGATCGATATCACAAGTCAATGAGAGTAAAGTAAAGTGAGATTGTTAGGGTATTTTTTGACTCCACAATCCCATTTTACTTCATTTTCATTGACTTGTAACACTATATGGTCATGTCACAGTTACATGGCATATTAGCAATACTTCTAAATAAAAAGAAGGGAATTAGGGGGAAAAATATATATATATATATATATTTCAAGGTGAAACATGGGTACACCATATACCAAGGTTTGGGTTAGACTAATTCTAAAGTTTCACAATTCATTTACAATTAATTCGTTCAATAATAAAGAAAAGAAGATTCAAAGTGCAGACCTCTAATTCTTATCGCGGTCCTTTGTCATTTACCCTAAGTTAGTGGGTTTATTTGCTTCAATATTGGTTGATTAAAAAAAAAAAAAAAAACAGAAGAGGAAATTTAATGAGTTGTACAACACTACTAAAAAATGATAGCAGAATCATAACTCTATATTTTCAAACAAAAGTGATGATCATGTCAAGAGATTAGACTTGATCAATGAGCACACTCTACACATCATTGCATTTTATTAACTTCAACCACGCCTTTTTTAGACTAATTTCCCGTTTCCAACCTCCACACACGCAAATGAAAAACAAGTGAAAGCGGAGTTACGAATGACGCTTTCTAAAAGTGCTATTATTAAAAGCCCTTTCAATAAAAACCCCCTCCTCTCGGTTCAAATTCGTGCGAGGGAGATGCAAACACTCCCTCTCGAGCGGACGAAGAACGCAATGGCATCAGAGCTTCAATTCATACACTTACCCTATCAATGCAAGAATCTGAAAATCGAATTGAATCTCGAAGAATCTGTGGTTCGAAGACACTCAAGTCTCTCTTAGAGTTCAAATTCCTAGGGTTTTGATGGATGTTAAATCTCCCTTGAGTTTCAGAGTTTTGGACGATCACATCGAGGTCAAGCTTGTACTGCTTCCTCCTGTCGGATCACCCCCATCGTTTCAAACTTAGATTCGGTGTTCAAATTATCCAAAGACGAGTGCTTGTCGCAGCCTCTTTTGATGGATTCTGGTGAGTCAAAATCTTCAGTCACTATTTTTGCTCATCGAAGCAGCTGTCTGCCGTCCCTAAAGTCTGTTTGATTGCTGAGAAAACAGAGGAAAAGAAAAGAATTTTCTTTTTCCCTTTTTTTTAACAAATAGCCAATTGAACTTGGTGATGGGGGTAGCATTCAATTGGAGGATCACTCTATAAGGATGCAGGGTCGTCCATTTATCCCTCATTGGTTTCCTACTTTTCCCACATCCCCTTGCCTTCTTCATTCGATTTTTTACGAAAAATGTGTAGGACACACGTAGTCATCTCTTTCGAGGGCCGAGGCAGTCCCTTGCGAAATCAGAGAAGAATGATAGAGCAGAATCAGCATATAACCAGTTCCTATGGGGATGAGAGTGTAGCAATTTGGTCCCCTCTAAAATAATTCACTGCAAACTGTTTGAAACTGATAATCCCTCGGAATTGCATCAATTTGGTCCATTTTTGCAAAATTTTTCCCTAATGACTTTTGGTTGCTTGCAGGCACAAACACGTCTTAGCCTCTTGGGTACTTTAGGAACCAAATGGTAATGCCGGGAGAGGCTGACTTTGGAAACACAATCTTTGGTGTCATCCAATTTTGCCTGGTAAGTTCAATTTTAGTGTGTAAACACACAATGCTAGTAAGTTCAATTTTTTTTTTTCTTTCTTTTAATTAACTAGTAGGGTATCTCAAGTTTGTTCCTGTCGAGATTTTGAAACTAAGATTATTTTCCTAACAGTTCGTATAAGACGTAAGAAATTGAAACGATGACTTTTAAGGAACACATTCAGAACCTGACGTCGACAGTAATCTCGCAAGGGCACAAGTAAGTTAAATTTTTATTTCACTGTATATATATTTTTTTTAATGAGCATTTTTATTTCATTATTTCCTAGGGTTCGAAATCGCATTATTCGCAATCTGTTCCTGTTCCTGTTCATCACACATGCCCCATGCCCAACCAGCCATCTTTAGGTCTTTATGACCTGTATAAAGTAAGTCGCTATTTGAGTAATGAATCCACTTGAAGACCCAACCTGATATGGATCAGATTAACCAAAATAACAACGTATGGAATTAATTAATTAATTAATATTATTATTATTATTATTATTATTATTTTTCAGACTGTTTTGAAGCCCCAACTTTCCAGTGCTTTTCAAGACTAATTTTGTTTCATTTTTTTTTTTTTTTTTTTGGGGTGGGGTGGGGTGGTAGTGTTTAAGTAGAACATAGTACTTAATTGATTCCTACACATTGCCCTCGTGATAATAAATTTTCCTTCATGACACTGTTGAACTCTAGGTTTCAAACCCGTTGACTACTTGAGAGTATTACATATAATAATCCAAGCTTAGCTGTCCAAACTTTTCAGCAAATATCCATAGCACTCGAAATATAATTGTCTATCGTTTATCAAAAAAGAAATATAATTGTCTATCCCAAAAACCCGGTCCTAGTACTGCCTACGCAATAAAAAGTTGTAGTGAGTCTTATCTCACTTAGTATTATTGTGGGACTTGGGTGGGTCGAGAGTTCGATTCTTCCATTATAACTAAAATAAATAAATAAAAAAAGAAAGTGTAAATGCTTCCATATTGACTTCCTACTTTTCCTTGGAGCTAGCCGCTAGTTAAGTATGTTCTTGATATTAATTGATGTAGTGTGAGTGGTGACCTTATCTGTTTTCATCGGATCAAAGGTTTGGATATCTTTTCGGTCAAATATATATATATATATTCATGGATGACAACATGCATCTTCTAAATTCATGACGGGTAGTAGATTGTGATTGTGATTGAAGTTTGCAAGACTAGGATATGTTTATTTATTTTGTGTGAAATTTAGTATGTTTGAGGGTTTTCTTTCCATCCTGCTAGTATAACAACTTATCATTGCTTTTTAAAATAACATATGGTTTACTTTAAAAAAAAAAAAAAGTGTTTGATACATAATTGAAATATGGGCCCATATTAAACCTATTGTGTGAGGGGTCAACCAATGTTAGAATACACTATATGTATGTATATTATATATATTTGGTGTCTTTGTCTGCGCCTTTATATGTCTCTGATGTTCACAAGTAGCGGGAATCTAATAGGTAACAATTGACAACCAATCACATTAACAAATAAATTGATTAAATAAAATACCCTAATACATGCTAAATTTACAATATTTCCCAAATTTAACGGCAACATGGACCACAATCACCATGACCTTACACATTATTAACACCTTATGGCAGAGAAAGCAATATTTCCCACTTATTCCAACTTATTATGGTAATACCTAATCCTCTAAAAAAAGCCTATATAGATGCTTGACAGCAATATCAACCACTTAAGCATGCTTTGCTTAGCAATTTTGAAAGTATTTCTCTTGCTCTTGATATGAAATGTTAAATTTTTTTTTTTTTTTTCAAAAGCAAGAAAAGTAATTCTAAATTGCTAACCAAAGTTACCATGCAGAACAATCAAAGTGGGGGATGGGCATCTAAGGGCACTTGGACTCGCCTTTGGAGTTCTTCAGGTTCATGTAGCAAGGACATTCTGCCTTGTTTCCATAGGTCCCCGAAGGAACACATTTGCACTCTTTGCAGCAAATCCCACAATACTTCAAGCAGCGGGCCTCCTCTTTTGCCTTGGAGCACCTCTCCCCACACCTTTTACCGCAAAGACCTATCAATAATTCATAAAACAAACGTGCCCCAATCCAATTAGTTCATAGAAATTAACCCCAAAAAACACATGCGCAAACATTATTACACGCATGCACAAAGAGAGAGAGAATCTTACTTGGACTGACAATTGGGGGGCCAGCCGCCATAGTGGATTGAAGGAAAGAGGAGCACAGAACGAGCAAAACAAGTAGCAAAGTTGCCAAAACAGGCTTCATTTTCTTTTGTATGAAAATAAGTTGATAGTATAGAGGAAGAAAATTGAGATGAATGTTGGCTGCTTGAATGAGGTAGGGAGCAGTAGAGAATTGAGCTTAGGAGTTGATGGCCTTATGGGGAGTTTTACGTGGATATTTATAGTGGCCTTGTGGCATGGGAGGTGGGTTTGGGGAGAAGGAGAGCCTGACCCAGTAAAAGGAATCCGTTAGAATAATAGTAAAATAAAAGAGAAACGTATAGCACCAGACACAAAACAGACAGACTGTAATATGGGTTGGGTAGGCTGTGGGGAAAATGCCATATCTTCCTTGACTCTTTTACGTTACAATCTGACCTGGAGAGATCACAGGCAGCTTCTATCTAAAGTGAGATTCTACATAAAGTGCCTTCTTCGTTTTTTTTTCTTTTTCTTTTTTAAAAATGATCAAATATCAATGTTAGAAAATGTCTGTTATTTATGCTAGTAGTTGCTAGAAAATATATACGGAGAGTATATATAAGGTAATGATTTATGGGCCGACTAACGTTCATAGAATCATCAGTTTAAATAATTTCAATAATTATCAGTTTAAATTATTTAACAAAATTATTGAGATTTGAGTTGAAAAAAATTGGAAAAGAATTAAGTTATCGCGTAATGTAACTTGTCCGGGGTGTGGCTTAGCTACCACATAGATTAAGAATGGGGAGGATTTTACTGTTGAATTGGGATTTCTTGGATCCATTGGCAAGAAAAAAGATTTCATTAAAAAAAAAAAAAGTTTGAAAAAAGAGAGGTGAGAGAAGTTTCATGACCCTAAAGAATGTAAATTTTATGTCCTGTCCTACGCATAATTAGGTAGATACAGAGCCAAACCATGCAATGCTTACAAAGTTGGCATTCATATTTTCACGTACCCCATTACTTTCTTTCATTATAAGCCTTGAGCATCTCATTCTTGGAAGGTCACAAGTCACAAGCCGTGTGGCGTCTCCCAAAGAAAACCCATTTGCACGCACTTAAAATTATTTCTCTTTCCCTTTTCTTTGGGAGGCCGGTGGGCCGCCTTGGCATCGATTTTGGTTAAAGCCTATTTTATACGTTCAAACTTCAGAAGTCAAAACAATAGAGAGAGAGAGAGAGAGAGAGAGAGAGAGAGAGAGACTTTACTAGAAAACTACAGGCTGTAAGTGAGGCATCAGCCTTTGGTCTTCTTATCCTTTTGCTGAGCTTGCAGCTCATCAGCCCACTTGCTCTTGGTCAATTGTTTCTTAATTTTGAGCGTGCGTGTATATGTGCGTGCATGTGTTGGGCTCAGAGAAAGGTTTGGGTAGGAGTTTAGGACTACATTTCCCTTTTAAAAAAAGAAAAGTACAAGGTTACAGGCTGTGTGGCATCCCCCTATTTGCTTTTGTCATCTTAAAAAGGAAGGGTCAATCAACTGGGCATTTGTGACATTAAAAAACTGGCGTATTAGGAGCAAGCACCGTGGTATCCATGGAGAGAATCACATGATGGATAGAGGTCAATTGGATAAACAATCAATTGAATTAGGTAATGATCAGGACCATCCAATTGGAGGATCACTTTATGAAGATGCAGCACCTCATACTTTAAAATTAACCCAGAAAACATGCAACTCCACTTTAACAGGTTGGTCCATTCATGGGCTTCCTCCTTTCCCACTTCCCCCCTTCTCTTCTAAGTTTGATCAATTTCAAACACCACCACCCCCACCCCTCCCCACCAAAAAAAAAATAAAAATAAAAAAATAAAGAGGGGCAGTTTAAGCCCTCAGTGGTAACACAAGGGTTTCCATATGCTCGGAAGGACGCTTAGTTACATTTTTCATCATGAGCCGATGGAGCTAAAATCCAAAACAAATAGTGAGTGAATACTCTTATCGCCAATGGCATGATAGCCTAATGGCATTTACCTCATTTATTTAACAAGTGATCTCCTATTCAATAATTAGTTGAAGCCACCTGGGCTTTACTGTGAACATTATATTATTAATGTCATTAGAAGTGTGCAAATTTCAGCACAAGTTATCACACAAACCAGATGATCCTAACTGTCCGATCAATCCTCGCTTACCTTCAATAATGCAAGAACTAGACCCAGAATTCGAAGGACATGACTAGTCTTCAAGTTATCAACAATCATGTCTCTGACTAACATCCATATAGAAGAGCCCTGATTAGTTAAAATATTTCTTCTCCATAACTCACCAGATGAAGCCAAATGAGATCCATGCAGGAACCAGACGAAGGAATAGATACTCTATAAAACTCGTGCTTATATTGAACAAAGCCCACAGTTCCCAGAGCGCGCGCGCGCGCACACACAGACACACACACACACATATATAAATACATAAATTTATATATCTAAAAAATACATACATCAACCTCCCAGACTATAAGAAGGGCAGAAATGCTGGCCATAAGAATTTTCTTCGGCACAGTAACTGGATGCTAGCAAATTGACCTGCATAAGGGTTTCAATGATATAAGCTAGCCATCCCCTATGAACTTCAAATTCAAAAAACATGAAGAAACAGTGGGCATGAAAGTTACCTTCATGATTTCCCACTTTGAGCTCGGACGCATATAGGCTGCTAAGATACTCATGTGAAATTGCTGGGATTAAGAAAGCAGATAAATATGTTGAGATCTTTTCTCACCATGGAAGAAAAATTATTTTCACAACACTATATGGTTCTTCCTCAAGATAAAGATAATAATAATAATATTATTATTAGGTTTAAAATTGTAAAGAAAATACTAAGATTTTGGTACTCATGAGCCACATTAGCTGAGAATCCAAGAAGAGGGAAAAGACAGATATTATACTATGTCAGATCTCCTGACTCTGAAAAAATATGTATGACATTGGGAAAGAGATGAATGTACAGATTAAAAACATCTTTTGGAAGAGGCCAAGTGGAGGGGGTAAAAAAGGGCTTGAAATGGAATCTGAAATTTGAAAAAAAATGAATGAAAATGCATCATATTCGAAGCCAAAGAACTTACCCTAAAAGGATCACCCCTTAAGGATTGCACAAACATGGAATTTCCCAAGCTCCTATCCTGCAAAGGAACAGGACACACCTAACATCTTCAGAACCTACACCATTAACAGTCATGAAGGGCATGGGTATGTATACATGGATGCTACTCGGTTAAATTTAAAAAATATCATTGAAGGGCATACCTCCAAACAAACATCCCTAAGTCGCCTTCCAGTTTGTGCACAGCAAATGCGGACAATATGTTCATCACAACTCCCACTAATAATATAATCCCTTCCATTCATGTAATACGAACGAGTATAATTATGAGCACTTCCTGTCGAAGCTATGTCAAAATTCATGTGGAGCCTCCCATCTGCTGCGAGAAGTTGCTTGACCTGGAAACCCTTTACAGTTAGCCTCAACCTTGCACCCGCATAAATAATGATAAAATCACCACTCAAATTGCTCAATAAAGATGATCATAATTCACTATTGGTATAAAAAATGGAAAATCCAGAGCCTGAGTGACAAACCTAAACGACAGACAACTTGCATGTGGCAAGAGGTTGGGAACATCCACAGCACAATAGTCTTCTAGGTCAAACTTGGACCAAATTAAATTGTAAAGTAGATTGGATGGTCATAATCATTTGTCCTAAATGAGGTTTATGGAGCGTACTTGCATACTAAGTAATACAATTTATATGTCTATGAAATCTAAGACATCAGACTATAGTGCATATTTACTCTTACTAGGAGTACCTCATTGTCAACAGCCGACACAAGCAGATAGAGGTCATCCGGAGAGAAGCAAACCATCACATTTCCTCTTGAACTAGAAGCTGTATAGCAAGGCCGCACTGGTTTTTGTCTCAAGTCCCACATCTTTATGTCGTGGTCAAATGATGAAGTAGCAAACATGAAAGGGGAGTGATTGGCAAATTTAGCAACATTAATGGGTTCTCGATGCATATCAGTAAACAAATTTAACCGTCTACCACTGCCGATGTCATACAGAGCAACATTTTTGGAGTACCCACTTGCAAGAAACTGATCATCCATTGAATTGGAATGAATAGAAGTCAACTGCTCAAAATCATTAAATGTAACCGCATCGGAGCTGCAATATGCATCTACAACTTTTGGCAGCATACGATTAATGTCGTACAACTTTAAGGAACCATTATCAGAACCAGTAAGGAGCTAATGATTCAACACAAAAATAAAGAAAATTAGCAATTGCCTCACTAACAAGGATTGAAATAGGGTACTAGAATACATATTCTTGAACAATCAAGAACAAAATACACATATTTGAATATATATGATGGACTACTACCACAACTAAAAATTAGTCCAGTAATGCACACTGATGGGCCATGGATTACCTTCTGATTAATCCCATTTCAGAATCTTCTAAGGGTAAGCATGAAACCAGTTGCTTGAACACATCCACCTAATACACATTCAGAGTTATTTCAAAAGTAAAATAAACTATACATTACGTTGTGACATTTAGATAGCTATCTTGAAGGAGTAAGTTAGCTCTTGAAATGGGAGAGATCTTCAGACATATTTCATGTTGAGTCCAATGCCCCATGCGTGTACATTGTGTATCCTGACATTTCATGTATGATAGTTTTTGTTGACATTAGAAAGCATTTATACCCTTAAAGAAATAGCTTTTGTTAAGAAAGCATAATACCACTATTACTCCTAGCACAGTACAATATTAAATATGGATGACAAAAAACTAATTTATTTCTCTTTACAAAATGTTGCAAGGTAATCACAGGTACCTTGAACGGATACTTCTTGAGCCAGCAGAGTCCCAAAACACTGTTCATTGCTCCTATGGATGGGATATAACCAACAATATTCCCATTTTCATGGTTGATAACAACTACTTCACCATCCAGAGTTCCAAAAGCCATAAGACTAGAATTAGATGGATGATACTCAAACTGCCTTGGACGTAATCTTTTATTTTCGTCTGTGGATATGTAATCAAAATTCAACACTGGATGTAAGAGTGGCCATGTGGAAGACCCGAGTTTCGCTGCACTAAGAGACCTGGAAAAAAAATATTGACTCTTTCCATAAGGATATGGCTGCTTTAGCTGGGGTGATTTTTGGCAGCGAATACCACCTAATCCCAGTTCACGGTTCTGCAAAACACTAACAACACTCTCTTTGTGCCGTCTTTTATATGGTAAATACTCATAATATTTTGAAAAGATACTCTTGGCCATATCCCTGTCCATCTCTCTGATCGGCAAATTGTCTAAAACTTTTAAGCAGGGCAATGAAGCAATGATGTACTCCCTATAATGTTTCTCAAAGCATATAGGCGAAGGATGATGTGAAATATACTTCTTTAATGTAATTGAAGCATTTGTTGAGTCCCAGTTAAGTTCACTCACAAAAGACTCATTTTCCTCTCGAATCCAGAATTCGCTAAAAGAAACCTGTCGTTGGAGTACAGAATTCAGCGTCAATATATAAAACATTTTAAACTTATCCTGTTATAATCATCCAATATATCAATCTCATGAGCATAACTATGTTCTTACCTCATTTTGAAACTTGGCCTGTCCATTAAAGACAGGAAGGACACTAGATGATAGCTCCGATAAGCCTAATTTACGAAGGTCGCTTGAAAGTTTAACTTCAGTATTGTCTGATGAAACATCAGTTGCACTCCGTATATCATTCTTCATGAACGAATAATCAAGGGAATATAACTTCCTAACTGCCTCATCAGTGCCAGAAGCATGAAATGTAACATCCCCTCTGTCAATGGATGGTGCATTACTGTAAGAATACCTGTTCAACTGACTTGAATCATTTCTGTCACAGGCAAGAATATTTACTTCCTTGTAAGATGATGTAGGACAGGGTCCAGTGTCCTTGCAACACAAACAATTCTGGAACCGTAATTCTACCAAAGAAGGAAGTTTTGATAGGGCAGCAGTAGTTGTCCAGAGATTAGCAACTCTTGTCTCACACATTGAGAGGCACATCAAATTGGGCATGCAAGAAAAACAATCCTTCTGCAAACTATTGAGTGAAGTACAAAAATCCAGATTAAGGGTGTGTAACCGTAGAAACCTTCCAACCATGTTGAGCTTTTGAATGTGGGGAGACATCAAATTTAAGACTTGGCAAGACAAGCCAACCTGGGAGAGATCTCTGGAGAAACCCCATATTAATGGAGTTAAAACATCATTTAATAGGAAAAACTTTACTGCTTCAAAAGTCATCTTTCCAAATTAGTCTTAATTAACCATGACAAACTAGTTCTTTCCTATACAAATGAGTATATAACATACACCCTGGTAGAAAATCATAAAATCACTAGAATGCAATTAGTAAAGGTGACTGCACTAATTGACCTTGGAAGATCATAAAATAGGAAAAAAGGGAATGAGATGCAGGTTTATGAAGGAGATGTGTCACACATGTTTGTAAGTTATCAGACACTACATAACCTATTATCATTACTGACTGCAGTTGAAATTTCTGAAATTGATTCTGAAAGAATATTTAGGGCCAGCAAGGAGTATTCCAAAAACATACTCCAAAATATAAAGATGGAATGCAGTATGGCAAATCCAAACTAGAAGATCTCACAGATCAGGTCTTACATACACATATCATCTTACATTCTTCGGAAAATTCAGAAAAATTTAGAAAATGTCAAACATGAGAAAAATTCCTGCTGATAGACTCAACGACTCAACATTGACCAAGTACATATATATGGGACCTATCTCCTGCATGATTATTTAAAAGTCAGATAGCTCAAATAGTTTTCTTCTCTTCGGCGAATTATGGACGATGATGTTTGCTTTGATGATTAAAGTATCTTAGGTTAAGCTCTAGCTGTGGAACTTGCTTTTAAATAACTTCAGAGTACTAAACATTAAAAATAATGTAGTCAATAGATATTTCTAGATTATATATATATGTGTGTGTGTATATATATATATATGTATGTATGTATATATATATATATATATATATATATATATGTATGTATATATATATATATATATATATATATATATATATGTATGTATTTTTCAAGACAATGTTCACAAATCAAATCATGCAAATGGCATTTCTTGTCAAATGAGGTTGACTTACATAATCACAAAATCAACTCGAAACGAAAAATTGAAACAGTTCAATAGCAAATTATGTAAAACCAGACATGGAGTGCTCTTGTAGGTGGCTTGAGAAAGAACTAGTAGATTACTCAATGGATTTTTCATAGTTCAAAATTCAACTATTAAAGATAATTTGAACTAGATCCCTTGTGGGTTTGCAACTTACCAGACTCGCCATAGTGCCAAGAGAATACCAGATGTCAATATAAGGTGTATCTAGCATGTTACATAACCAGGAATGCAAGCCCAAAGAATGACTTCCCTTTGCCACACATTGGTATTCTCGTGGATCAGAGCAGGCCACACTGTTCTGAACATTGATGTTTTTCGAACTCAGGTCCCTAGAATCTAATGTAAGCCCAAGAAATTCTTTAAAGGATGTCCTATCCTAAGTACTAACCAGATTATAAGCCTACTCAAGTACACAAGACAAATAAGAAAACCTTCCATACAGAATCCAGAGTTCATCTTATTTAAATAATGCAAGGTGACTTTCAATCTTGGTAGCATTGACTTTTGCCAATTATAGCATTCTTCAAAGCTATAGCGCCATTAGATCCTACCAAAAAGAGAGAGAGAGACGCAATCTTTATAATAATATGTAACAAGTTTTTAAATTCAGCCCACAACTATATTTGTCGTCATTATTATTATTGCTCCCCCCTTCCCATAAAGATGGGCCATTTTTACTACCTTTTGTGTCCCAAAATGTTTGTCCATTTTGAAAAGTCAAATCATAATTTTTTTTAACTTTCTTATATCACCCTTTATTATTTCAATAATTACTCGCAACACAAAACCCAATACCAAGTAAGAGAGGGTATTTTTGGAAAGATGGAGTTTAATAAATGACAAGTCAAGATAATGATGGCTTTTCTTAAACTGCATGTTTTGTCAAACTTGGCCTATCTTTTTGGGACGGAGGGAGTATTATTTTTTAATGCAAGTTGTCATTCCATATGTCTCACTTTATCTAATTCAATCCACAACTAAGTCTATTTTATATTTTATATTTCATTTTCAAGTTCTTGAAATATTGTTCCACATAGAAATTAGAACCACCCAAGGTATTATTCATGTCTTACAAGTTTCAAAAATTTTGAGCGCTCCACTGTCTCAATCTATATATATATATATATATATATATATACAGAGAGAGAGAGAGAGAGAGAGAGAGAGAGAGAGAGAGAGAGAGAGGAGAAATCTATATGACAGAAAACAGTTGGAACATGAAAGAAATATATTCATAATAAATGCATAGAAAAGGCTATCACTGACTCATTCAAGGATAATGAACAATACATACTGCAAGCAGTCCTTCTTGAATGACATATCCTGAAGATCAACAACTCGCAGCTTTATACTAACTGCACGCATCAAAGGCATAATGTATTCTTCATTCAAGGCACAGGGTGACACTTGAAGTATGTCAACCGCATCAATATCAGAAGAGGCTATTTCCAGGAACACATCAATGAGTGGATAAAAATCATCATCCTTTAATTGGTCCAAGAAGACCACGATGCTACATTTCTCATCACGAGACTTTTGAATCTTAGCCTAAATAAGAATGGAAAAATATTAGTCATTACAATAATCTTCACCACCATCAACACAAAAATGATGTGACTTGAGGGGGAAAAAAAATCAGAAAAGTTATAAACAAACTTTATAATAAAGATAGAAAAAATGCAGTAACATGAAATCAAGTATAACAATAAATAATCCAAATTCCATTTCGGGCCACAAAGCAGTGGCAGCATGCTCCTCAGGGGTGGTGCTAATGGTTTTGGCACACAACCAATGTCCAAATGATTTCTTTACTAGGGATTTTCTCCACAGTTTCCCAAGTGTGCTTGCATACAATCTTTTTTTTTTTTTTCCCCATGCCTGTAGTTTATCCATCTCAATAACATCTTAGTCATTTAAGAATGATAATCTCAGTCTTAATGACCATTCGATCATTTTTTTTTTCATGCCATAAATATTTCTACAACATATGGTAGGAACAAGTATGACTGTGGGTGTAAAATTAATTTTGACCTTACAAAACCATGACAATACTGCAGAGTTTGGTAGCACCTCATGCCTCTTGCAATAATCAAGATACCTAGTAGCAAAAAAGAAAAGTAATTATGAGTCTTAAAAAGCATTAATGGGCATACATTGCATTGGAGTAACAATACTTACTCAAAATCATGTAGGAAAAAATGAGAAAGCATCAAGATAGTTATAGGAATTTATCCTGTGAACATTTTAAAAAGCATTTAAGGGCACATGCAACAAATTCTGTTAACCTAAATAAAGGAAAGGTGTTTTCCTTTAAACTTTGGGAGGCTGTGCTCTGGGAAAGAGATTGGTTCTTCTGTTTATTGAAGTTCTTTCTTTGTTACAAAAAGGGTCATGTTATTATGCAAAGAAGACATGTATGAGTGTATGACCCAAAGCATCCCCTTTTTTTTTTTTTTGATGAAGTCAAAGCATCTTATTGAATAATAGAAGGCCAGTCCAAAAGAATTCGTAGTCCTTTTTATTTTTAATGATCCATTTTTTATCACGAACCCAAGAATCGCTCGGGGTTCACATTAGTAGACTAATAGGCATCTTCCCTATTGATTGTACGCTTTGATATACATTATTAACCCCCTCTTTACATCTTGGGCTCTTAAATGAGTGGGTAAATTAAACACCTATCAGAATAGGAGGTCTTGTCTTCGAATTCTTAGATGTATCTTTCTACTTTGGTGTTGCCCCCTTGCTTGTTGATATACGCAAGTAAAGATGCAAGTAATAAAAAAATAACTCTATTTCATAATTCATGCATATTTTAGTTATTTTTTCAAATTCACTTATTCCTAATAATCTAATCTCAACAATTGCTGACAATGTATGTAGAATTAAAAAGTGCTCTCGTTTGTTGGGGGTTACATCTCAAGTTCGGATTCGGTGATGAGGTGAAAAGACTAAGCACCGTGCTGGACTAAGCAGATGGCGACACCTCAGTGTTGAGGTGGAAATCAACAGCTCATATCACAAGTTCAAAAAGTTGATGCTGAAATGATCAAAATGACCTCAATGGAAGTATTTTTTGAACATGTGATCCGAGTGGTTGATTTGCACCTAGCGCTGAGGTGTCGCCATATGCTTAGCCCAGCACGGTGCTGAGTTTTTCACCTCAGCACCGAACCAAACTCATCCAGGACTAGTCCCCTTGTATAGTCCAAGGGCTCTCATATGAACAAAATAAAAAAGTGCTCTACAATGTTCAACTAATTACAGAGAACCCTTCCCAAGGGGAGTGCTTTCTTTCCTGAAATCAAGGAGGTAAAGAAAGGGGACAAAATTTTCTCCATTGCTCCGTTTGGTAGCCGAGAAAAGAAAAGAAAAATGGAAAATTGAGACCTTACATTTCCAATTTGAGTCCTGGAAGACCAAAAAAGTCCATTCTAAGGAAGTAAACAGCAGAGTGTAACTGTGTAAGACTTCCAAAATTTCCTTTTCTTCAGTTTTCTCGGAAACCAAACAGAGCCTATCTAACTCACAAATTCCTAAAACAACACGCATCAAACAAAAATCCACCAGCACCGCTCGAAGACATCTTATGAATTATATCCAAGGGGAAAAAAAAACGTAACATCGCATAATTATACACACAAATATTGTAGAGAGAGAGAGAGAGAGAGAGAGAGAGAGGGAGAGAGACCTGGCTTCTAAGCTGGAGATGTCGATAGACATGGTGTTTCAGCTTCACATTCAGAACTGCGGTGGAGTCTTACAGACAGAAAGCTGATTTTCTCTGCCGTATGCAGAGGTACAGTGGGTAGCTGAGTATAAATAAGCGAGGTGAGTGTTGAGAGAGAGAAAGATAGAGATACGACAACACATGTTAAGCGGATAACCACAAGTGCGATTATCGACAGGACATATGGACATGTAGGGGTCAACAGTGAGAAATGGCGACAGCGATGTTTCACCCATCTGGAAGGGCATTTGAGTAAAAACACCGTAGTAATGCAAAGGGGAACCAAACGGATCCGGATCTCCTTCAACACGTGTCGCGCTCTCTTTACGAGTATGGCAGGATTACCCTCTGCCATAGTATGCAGAGGATACTGATCACAAACGTGAAACGCCTGCTCCACGTGATATCTTCTTGTTGATTAAGCGATTCACCTAAAATGGGCGTTCCCCGCTGCACCCAAAAAAAACAAAAAAACAAAAGAAATGATTTTATTCACTGCAACTGAAAACAAGAAGGTATTGTTCCCGTGGGAAGAGGTCTCCAATTATTGGACGTAAATTTGACCGTTTGTACCGTATAGACCCCATAAAAACAGGTGACACTACAAGGTATAAACAGTGCAAATTTCAATGGATTATGCATTACGGTCCATTAGGGGTGTTAGTGGTCTTAACCAAACCAAAGTAAAATCATATTATAAAAAAATCAAATCAAACCGGACAAAAAAATTTTGGTTCGGTTCAGTTCGATTTCGGTTTTAACCTATCAAGTAGTAACAAATAATTGAAAATGACAAAAATGACATACCAAACTCTAAATAAAAACATTTTTAATAAAATCATTACATTAGCAACTAAAAAAAACATTATATAAGCACTGTATCAAAATGGAAACATATTAACATATGTCGATCCAAGATCAATTCTCCAATCTAATATATGTCAATATTCACTAGTTACTTAGTCAGTATTCATTATTCAATAGGTTTTGTACTCTAGTAAGTTCAATACTATTATTTTGAATATATCACCTATTCTTCCCTTATTATAATAGAAAATTTACAAACTAAAGTTTTTAATATATAATATAATTATATATATATATATATATATATATATATTGTACGGGGTAAAATCTGCTCCCCGAACTACGTGTTGATGATGGAGCTTGCTCCCTCGCCTGGACCTGCAATCACAAGCTTGGAAAAATGGGTCAGAGGGTAGGCCAAGGTGGGTTTTGGCCGTGCCCTCTCCAAAGCTTAAGTCAGAAAGCTGTACTGGGGAGAATGAGGCAAGGAAGAAGATGAATCTCAGAGAATTAGGGTACTGTAGCTTACCAAATTAGGCTGTATTGTATTCTTTTTATACCCACCTGTACGGACTGACCATGTGAGGTCAGATAACTGCTTGGGTTAGGTCAGATCTGACCATGGTTTGCCCATAACCGTCTGACCATAGTTTAGTGACCATGGTTGGCCAGAGAATCGTGGTTTCTTGTAACCGCTGTGTCAGGAATTACAGCTGTGATGACCTGAATTATTTATATATATATAGAGGGATCATTAGCTGAACCCACCACTTCAATTTGCTTTGGTTATATTTATATGTATAGAGGGATCGAGACAGAGAGTTAGAGAAAGAGCAACAGAGAGAGAGAAATTGAGGAAGAACAGAGGAGAAAAAAACAGAGTGGTCTGGTAGAGGTTTTTGGCTGAGTTCGTGGAGCTCTCTTAGTGAGGTAAAATCCTCACCTCCTCTATCGTTGATTTCATATATATATATATATATATAAATATCACGTACTGTGTATATATATATATATATGTATATGCAATTTTATTTTCTTATGTTATTCTTAGAAAGGATGATCATATTTTATGTTTTTGGGACCAAGGAACACCATGGTAGTGTCAAATTTTAGAGAAATTGACTGTAGGTTGAAGTTTTAGAAATTTTAGAATTTTGGATCATGAAAACCCGAAACTTTAGGCTTAAAAACGAATATGATTTTATAAGATTCTGAATGAACAATTTATAGTCGCACGTAGTACTCTGCATGAGCTTCGATTCGACACTTGAATCACTGAAAACGGTTAAGAAACAAGGGAGATATTAATCGTCGAAGTTGGCCCGTTGAACACACGGTGTAACCCGGTTACACAATTCAACCCGCGGGAGGTTGAAGATGACCCCATAGGTCTATGATCCTGTGTGGGTGCATCTGTGTACCTTACCGTGTTCTCACGCATTTAAAAGCCATACGATAATCATATGAACCCCAAATTTGACCGTTGGACTCGTCTTGGAAGGCCCTACCATGTGGGACCCTTAGTTTATCATTTTGACCAAGTTTGACTGTAGTTTGACTTTTTGGCCAAATTAATATTTATTAAAAATTCCAGAAAATATCAGAAAATTTCAAAAATTACAGAAAATTCCCAGAAATTATAGAGAGTGTTTTAAAAATTATTTTGATGATTTTGGGACCATAGTTTACTGTTAGAAGGCCAATAGTAATTTTTGAGTGTGTTATATTTATTTTGAAATTTACCTAAAGATTTCGTATGCATAATTATCAGATTTTATCGGTCCTCGGGAGGACCCTAGGGAGCATTAACGCTGCATTCGCATTGTCAGTGTCTATCACGTGGTTTTGGGTTGGTATTGCTCGCAATTGAGGTAGGAAATGTGGCTTCTTTACATTTAATATGGTGTTGTTCTATAAATGTGATTTTAAATGCTTTAATGATATTTTTGGATTTTCCCACTGATTTATAACCAAATATTTTTATTACTTGTTCAAATTTAGAGAATCCTTCAATATATCATTTGATACGACTGTTTTATATTGTTCCTTAAAGATACATGGTTATATACTCGTTTAAATGTTATTGTGAAATATCTGTTAAATATGTGGAATTTTCATGATACTTGGATCTTAGAAAAATGTTTTATAAATGTTGGTTACTTGGAAATGCTTTAGAAATGTTATTGAAATTTTAGAAATTTATCAAACATGTCTATGGATACTTTTGGACACTCGGATATTTATTTGAATGATGGAAAATGCTTTGGATATATGGACCTTGGGTCTTGGTATGCATCAAACGGGTGGGGGCATCATAATGAAGTGGTGTCCTGCGTTGAGAATACTCCGCGAATAGCAAGCAGGGTAAAGTGCCCTTGGGTGAAAGACCCTGAAGCCCTCGAGGAAGAACGCCGCGTAGGTGTTGGTTATTTTCGTGCTTGGCTGAGCCGGGGGTTGACGTGACGACGTAACCTGTGATTAGCGACGGTTGATGCATGGTTTGATCCCATAGTCTTGGGAATTGGAGATACTATGAGAATTTTGGGAAATTAACTCAAAACCCACATAAAGTATTGATTCGTGACTGATATTTGATTTTGAGTTATTAAATGATTTTAATTCATATACCATGTATCTGCACATATATTAATTGTATAGAATCCACACATATTTCCTATTGGGCTTTGCAGCTCATCCTATTATTATTTCAGATGATCAGGTGATGAGTGAGGGTTTGCCGATGGCGGATGCCTAGTGGCATAATCTGAGGTTGGAACTTGAAAGTGGCATACTAACATAGTCATGGATGAGGATAGATGCACGTGCATTACATAGAGACTATGTTATTTTGATGTATGGACATTTCTATTATTATTATTGTTATTACCATTATTACTTAATGAACCTTGAATAGTTTGAATCCAACCTATGTGCCAGGGATGTTGGCATTATTTTGGGACCATATATTATTATGGGCATGATGTGTGAGCATAACATTTCATATTAATTATTTGGGTATTATTGATGAGCTGGCACCATTATTATTAAAAATATTAAAAAAAAAAAAATACACGTGGATTTGACTAAGTCTTCCGCAACTTTTATACTCTGACTTATCCACGTGTACACCTTTTTACTTTGACTTTTATCCACGTGTCGACTCTCCGAGTCGGGGCGTGACAATTTTTGGTATCAGAGCTAAGGACGACTCTGACTTTTGGATGGGAGATGATGTGGCAATAGTCCCAATAGGACCAAGATGGGTGAGGGTGAGGGTGAGGTTGAGTGAACCAACAGTCCCAACAGTCCCAATAGGCTCAATAGGGTGAGGGTGAGGTTGAGGGATGAGTCACATATTTCACATCAAAAGCGGACAAGTCCAAGATCTGGGAAAAGTGAAGGTATTGTTTTATTATGAGATGGCATGGTTAAGTTAGTACGTACCGCGTGTGGTACTATGGTTTATTTGAAATTCTTGATGAAAAAAATACAATACCTATTTTAGAAAAAAAAAAATTGTTTTCTTGAGAATGAAAAATTTTTGTTTAATTTATGAGCTCTTTTAAAATCAGAGTTTTGCAGCGGAAGCGTAGTGGTATAACCAATAAGTATTTGAACTGAGGCTATTCAAATTTCGAGGACGAAATTTATTTTAAGGGTGGTGGAATGTAATACCCTGAATATTTATTAATTAATTTTACGTGTATATTTAGTGGAATTGTACACAGGAGGATAATTTTAAATATCTTTTAGATTAGTTGGATGTTGGGAGACATTGCATTAAAATGCTTTGAATAGAGAAGATGTTAAATTGTGATATATAATATATATATATATATAACACCGGTTGTGAAGGAAACAAAAGAAAAGAAAGGACAAGAGAAGGTAAGAAAAGCCAAGGGAAATAAAGAAGAAGAAGAATTGGCCGGTTGTTTTTGGGGGAGTGAATAAAAAAGTCAAAGATAATTAATGGGTAGGTGAGAAGAGAAGAAAAAGAAGAAGAAATAAAGGATGAAAGAGAAACAGGAGATGGGAACGGGAGAAAAGAAGGGAGAAAGAGAGAAGGAGGCAAAGAAATAAAAGGTGCAGAATAGAAGAAAGAAGAAAAAAGAAAAAGAGGATAGAAAAGTCAAAAGAAGAAATAAAAAAAAAGAAAAGTAGCTAGTGGCATGGGAACATAGGAAAAGAAGGAAGAAAAGAAAAAAAAAGTGGGAGGTAGGTGTAGAATAAAGAAAAGAAGAAATGATGAAGAGAGAGAGAGAGAAGGAGGAAAGGACGGAAGAGAAGAAATAAATAGAGAAGAGAAGGAAAGAAATAAGAATGGGAGAAAGAGGAAGGGAGAAGCCGAGAGAGGCAGTGGCCAAACGGTTCATCGGTCGGAGTATGGGAAGTTTTAATCCGACTTATTTTATTCACTTATTTTGAGGTAGGGGGTTTAATTCTTGTATGGTGAATGATGATTATTTTGAAGCATATGTTAAGATTTTATTTATGTAAGGTGATAATTCTTGATGGTGATATATTTGAGGTTTATGATGGTTGATTTCATAGAGATTATATTTGAGGTTTATGATTTGGAGTTCGTATTATTTGATTTATTTATATATTATTTTGAATATATAAATGCTTGTATGTGATTTTGAAACATTATTTATTGTATAGGAATTTGATTTCCTACTGGGCAGTTGTTCGCTCACCCCAATATATTTTCAGGTGATAATTGTTGGCGGCACGTAGTAGAATTGGGGTCGAGATTTGGAGAAGTTATCACGTACATTTATTTTTATTTAAAGCTGATGTAATTTTATTCATTTGGTTGGCCAATGTATATTGATGATGAGTTTTGGGTTAACCATGGCTACCCGCAGCTGCGCAATACTCTGTATTTTGAAAGGAATGTATTTTTGAAAAGGGTTATTTGTACGGAGCTCATAAAAAAAAATTGTGCGTGTTAAGGTTTATAAAATTTGGGGCGTTACAATTTGGTATCAGAGCTCATTAGTAGATCCGAATTGGGATTACATGCACTTCATATGTGTCAGTTAGGTGAGTTAGAAGTGTCTCATGCATCATACATATGCTTGTGGGTAGACATCAAGAAATTAGAGGAATATTACGATTTTATTAACATTTTGACGTGATTTTTGTAACTTACACAATCCCAGTTGTTTTTTTTTAACGTGAGTATTTGATAGATAGTTTCGAATATTTTCTAAATGATTTTTATAGAATGCCACGTGCTCGAGATAGATCTTCTCCTGAGCCTTCTCACACCTCACAAGCTAGAACTAGAGGTGGAGTTTCCGCTCCTCATACTGAAGAAAGGGGCGATATGACTGATGCTATACGGGAGTTGACTACCCTATTGCAACGTCAGAACGAGATACTTCAGCAGCCTACTCTTAGAGCTGCAGTTCCTGACACACAATTAACCAAGGCTACACATTTTCAGAATTTTCGGCGGATGGATCCTCCTACTTTTCGTGGTGAGAGCTACTCAATAGTAGCATTTTGGGTAGAACTAGAAGGGTCAGTTGGGGGTTGCCTTTGTGGGGCTTGGGTAGAACTGGAGGGATCAGCTGGAAGTTGCCTCTGTGGGCTGCCCGGAACCCTTTCTCGATCAATGATTTGATCAGTGAGCCTCTCTAGTGCCTCGACCCTTGGTGTGAGTCTGTTAGAATAGGAGTCCACCATTCTTTGTAACTCTCTATTCTCCGCTCTCAAAGCCCTCATCCTTCGATAGGCTCCGTCGAGCAACCCCTGGAGACGGGTGACCTGGTCACATAGACTTTGCAAGTGCACATTTCTGGTGTGCAAACGCCGAGCCATGTTAGCAGTAAACGTTGTGGCCTGAGCGCTGAGAGCCATGGAGTCTCTTATTACGTCTAGGTCGGACCGTCCACCCAGTATTCTCTCATCACGAGGAGTGATGAGTCCCTCCGCTACTGCCGTTGCGTTCGCAAGATTGTAAATCACAGAATCGTCAACTGTAAGGGGTTGGTTTTGAACATTTAGGAACCTTGGGTGCCAGACCTCTGGTTGTGTTGTTGGTGTTGTGTTTAAGTCAGGACGGTTTTGTGGGGCAGAGGAGGAAGAGGCCATGAGTTTGTAAGAGAGGATTTAGAGGAAGAGAGTTTTCTCTGAGGGTTGAATGGTTGGGGAAGAGTGTTTAAGCACCTATAATCAAACTCTGGTTTTTAAAGAAAAACCGCCCTCACTCAAGCCAAGAACAGATCGCAAAAACCAATGCACTGTGGGGATCCGATGCGATTTGGGGTCTATAATGGTCTGCAACAGCACTATTGCTTTGTTGACAACGGGGATCCGATGCGATTTAGGTCTGCAACAACACTGTTGCTTTATTGATTACGCCCAGATCTCGATATTGCGAACTGTCGGTCATGCTGCCCCTGTCGGTGAGAGAAAATAGGCTTCTGGGTTTGGGCTTAACAGTTTGGATATGCCAAAGTCTTGGACGTCCATGTGTTATTGGGCCACTAGCCCAATACTCATCTGTCAACAGGAATGGGAAACCCGAGTGGATTAAATAGATTTCTTAGCAAGTCTAAGACCTATTGCAAGATTGAAACAAATAATTGGGTCTTAAAACGAAGAGTTTAAACAATAGTATGGCCTATTTTGAACCAACCGACCCACTCGGCATGTGGATTTGGACTTAACCATTAGAGTTGATATGGGTAATAAAATCAAAGCCCAGTGTTGTTTAAATTTAAGCCCTATTAGTTGTGTAATGGACCCAAGCCCAAAAAAAAAAAAAAAAAAAAAAAAAAAAAAAAAAAAAAAAAAAGGAGAAAGAAATATCTCGTTCATGCTACAGAGATTCGCAGTTTTCTGGGATTAGCTGGTTATTATCGTCGTTTCGTCGATAATTTCTCTCGCATTGCTGCACTGTTGACGAAATTGACAAAGAAGGGCAAGCTAGCACCGAGATATGTTGGTCCTTTCGAGATTATTGATAAAAAGGGTGAAGTGGCCTACCAGTTGGCTTTACCTTCACAGTTGGGGAATGTACATGATGTTTTTCATGTCTCAATGCTTAGGAAATACGAGCCAGATCCATCTCATGTTCTATCTATACCAGATATCCAGCTCCAAGAAAATGTTACATATGAAGAGCGACCAATTCAGATTTTGGACGTCAAGGAACAAGTGTTGAGGAATAAAGTCATCTCTCTCGTAAAGGTTCTTTGGCAACATCACGGCATCGAGGAAGCAACTTGGGAATTAGAGTCAAATGTTCGAGGAAAATATCTGCATCTTTTCGATTCGGGAGGTTAGTACAAATTTCGAGGACGAAATTTCTTTTTAGAGGGGTAGAATGTGATGACCTGAATTATTTATATATATATAGAGGGATCATTAGCTGAACCCACCACTTCAATTTGCTTTGGTTATATTTATATGTATAGAGGGATCGAGACAGAGAGTTAGAGAAAGAGCAACAGAGAGAGAGAAATTGAGGAAGAACAGAGGAGAAAAAAACAGAGTGGTCTGGTAGAGGTTTTTGGCTGAGTTCGTGGAGCTCTCTTAGTGAGGTAAAATCCTCACCTCCTCTATCGTTGATTTCATATATATATATATATATATATATATATATATATAAATATCACGTACTGTGTATATATATATATATATGTATATGCAATTTTATTTTCTTATGTTATTCTTAGAAAGGATGATCATATTTTATGTTTTTGGGACCAAGGAACACCATGGTAGTGTCAAATTTTAGAGAAATTGACTGTAGGTTGAAGTTTTAGAAATTTTAGAATTTTGGATCATGAAAACCCGAAACTTTATGCTTAAAAACGAATATGATTTTATAAGATTCTGAATGAACAATTTATAGTCGCACGTAGTACTCTGCATGAGCTTCGATTCGACACTTGAATCACTGAAAACGGTTAAGAAACAAGGGAGATATTAATCGTCGAAGTTGGCCCGTTGAACACACGGTGTAACCCGGTTACACAATTCAACCCGCGGGAGGTTGAAGATGACCCCATAGGTCTATGATCCTGTGTGGGTGCATCTGTGTACCTTACCGTGTTCTCACGCATTTAAAAGCCATACGATAATCATATGAACCCCAAATTTGACCGTTGGACTCGTCTTGGAAGGCCCTACCATGTGGGACCCTTAGTTTATCATTTTGACCAAGTTTGACTGTAGTTTGACTTTTTGGCCAAATTAATATTTATTAAAAATTCCAGAAAATATCAGAAAATTTCAAAAATTACAGAAAATTCCCAGAAATTATAGAGAGTGTTTTAAAAATTATTTTGATGATTTTGGGACCATAGTTTACTGTTAGAAGGCCAATAGTAATTTTTGAGTGTGTTATATTTATTTTGAAATTTACCTAAAGATTTCGTATGCATAATTATCAGATTTTATCGGTCCTCGGGAGGACCCTAGGGAGCATTAACGCTGCATTCGCATTGTCAGTGTCTATCACGTGGTTTTGGGTTGGTATTGCTCGCAATTGAGGTAGGAAATGTGGCTTCTTTACATTTAATATGGTGTTGTTCTATAAATGTGATTTTAAATGCTTTAATGATATTTTTGGATTTTCCCACTGATTTATAACCAAATATTTTTATTACTTGTTCAAATTTAGAGAATCCTTCAATATATCATTTGATACGACTGTTTTATATTGTTCCTTAAAGATACATGGTTATATACTCGTTTAAATGTTATTGTGAAATATCTGTTAAATATGTGGAATTTTCATGATACTTGGATCTTGGAAAAATGTTTTATAAATGTTGGTTACTTGGAAATGCTTTAGAAATGTTATTGAAATTTTAGAAATTTATCAAACATGTCTATGGATACTTTTGGACACTCGGATATTTATTTGAATGATGGAAAATGCTTTGGATATATGGACCTTGGGTCTTGGTATGCATCAAACGGGTGGGGGCATCATAATGAAGTGGTGTCCTGCGTTGAGAATACTCCGCGAATAGCAAGCAGGGTAAAGTGCCCTTGGGTGAAAGACCCTGAAGCCCTCGAGGAAGAACGCCGCGTAGGTGTTGGTTATTTTCGTGCTTGGCTGAGCCGGGGGTTGACGTGACGACGTAACCTGTGATTAGCGACGGTTGATGCATGGTTTGATCCCATAGTCTTGGGAATTGGAGATACTATGAGAATTTTGGGAAATTAACTCAAAACCCACATAAAGTATTGATTCGTGACTGATATTTGATTTTGAGTTATTAAATGATTTTAATTCATATACCATGTATCTGCACATATATTAATTGTATAGAATCCACACATATTTCCTATTGGGCTTTGCAGCTCATCCTATTATTATTTCAGATGATCAGGTGATGAGTGAGGGTTTGCCGATGGCGGATGCCTAGTGGCATAATCTGAGGTTGGAACTTGAAAGTGGCATACTAACATAGTCATGGATGAGGATAGATGCACGTGCATTACATAGAGACTATGTTATTTTGATGTATGGACATTTCTATTATTATTATTGTTATTACCATTATTACTTAATGAACCTTGAATAGTTTGAATCCAACCTATGTGCCAGGGATGTTGGCATTATTTTGGGACCATATATTATTATGGGCATGATGTGTGAGCATAACATTTCATATTAATTATTTGGGTATTATTGATGAGCTGGCACCATTATTATTAAAAATATTAAAAAAAAAAAAATACACGTGGATTTGACTAAGTCTTCCGCAACTTTTATACTCTGACTTATCCACGTGTACACCTTTTTACTTTGACTTTTATCCACGTGTCGACTCTCCGAGTCGGGGCGTGACAACAGCTGCTAGGACAGTTTTGGACTGTAGTAGGATTTGGACTGTAGTATGAGTCATAAGACAGGTGTCCCGAGGTGAAAGCCAGGAACCGAGTTGGGAGATCACGTGCCTTGTAGCGGGTCCTACCGTGCAGACCTCCCACGTGTCAAGTGAAGTGTTTTAACTCCTTGCCCCGAGCTGGATCTTTGGAGGTGAATCACGTGCGTTGTGGTTGGCCTGGTTGAGCAATCTTCGCCACGTGTCAGCGTTTCAGACTTGAACCTTCCATCCCGAGTTGAGACCTCAGTTCAGATATATTTCCACACAATTTGCCCCAAATTATGACATTCCCGAGCTGGGACTTGTCATAATTTTGTTTTGCTGAGTGTTTTTCCCTGTGCCCCTATGCCGCTTGGCATTCTAGGGCTTACCTGGCAAAGAGGCGGTTAAGCCTTTCCGTATTCCAAGGCGCTGACGTCATGTGTCTTGGAACCGTACGATCTGCATTTAATGCTCCAGAAGCATTATGTCTTTGGAGGGAAGCAAATTACTGCTCATTTTATCTTCTGCACTCTCTCTCTACTTTCTGCCTTTTCTCTCTGCATCCTGTTCTCCGTTTTCTCTCTCTACTTTCTCTGCTCTTGCTTTCTGTTTTTTCCAGGAAAATACCGTATTTTCCACCGGAATCCACTGTCTACACCATTCGCTTGTGGGAGAAGATCCGTTCTGCTCTCCTTCGTTGCCTTTGCGAACCGTTTCTTCGGTGTTATTTTCTGCTGGTGCTCTTCTTGCTCGCTTCATCCTTCCAAGAACAACTTTTGAAGGTTTCAGCGCCGTGCCGTACAGTTTCCCCGGCGAAACAGCTTTTTTGACCACCGTTTGATCTTCTGTGAAGGTTTAACTGGTTTTTGTTCTTTATTCTTCAATTTGTTCGGTGTATTTTTCTATTTGCGGTTGTTGGAGATGTTCTTGGGGTTTGCTTCATAATCCTAGGGTTTTCCTCTGGTTTTTGGGGCAAATCACCAAGATACAGATTTTCCCGCTTTTTAGGGTTTGAAAAACTCCATCTCGGGGTAAACTTGAGAAAAAGGTTTTTGGTGTCCTTTTTAGTCTTTTCCCAACACCGAGTTGAGTGTTCCCCGAGCTGACACTTAGAAAAATTTTAGAGTCTGTCAAGGCGGGGGTAACATACCTGTTAGAACTTGATCATGGAGTTTTAGGTCGGGACATGCTAGCACGGGTTGAGTTATCCCTGTATTTAACCTTCCCCTTTCATCTTGGCAGATGTCTTCTTTTTATGACATTAGGGGGAACCCTGCAAAGGTAGCAGAGTTTAAGGCCTTATACGGCTTTGAAGACGGGAAGTTTAGCTTCCACTTTGCTGAGCCCGGGGAGGACGTCTTTAGGTCAGATGCCAAGGATGGCCTCCCCGTTCCCATTGCTGCTTTCATGGAGGGTGGAGTTCGTGTCCCCTTCCCCGACCTTCTCAATGACTTCCTCCTCTACTGTGGAATAGTCCCAACCCAGCTAGGGCTGAACTCCTTTAGGATCATCATGGGGGTTCATGTCCTTAACCAGCTTCTAGGGACTTCTGTCGGGGTGCGTGAGATCCTCCACCATTACAAAATCTGCGCCCTTAAAAATAAACCCGATGTTTACCTCTCCCTCAAGCGCAGGAAGAAACCCTTTGTCACCCACATCCCAGACTCCAACCCGGGAGCTCATGACATTGTGGTCTTCGTGTACGGGCCCGTAGATGGGACTCTTCCCCCTGATCCTCCCATGATTCCCCGAGAGAGAGGCTCTAGCTGTAAGAAATCAGTGATGTCATTTTGCTTTTTTCTGTTTTATATGACCTCGAGTTGAATCTTGGACTTGATATTGATACTCATGTCGTGTTTCTTTCTAGCAGCTCCTCACGCCAACGAGCCCGCTGACAAGCTGAACGAGGAGGATATCGAGAGATTGCTCGGATATCAAGTCAGCCAGCGTTGCCGTGCGGCGGAGACCTTGCTCAACTACCACGCGCGGTACCAGACTTGGGGGAAGGCGAGTTACCCCCATTGGGAGTAGCCTGACGACGAGCTGACCCGTGTGGTGGAAGAGGACGTGGAGAGAGGAGAGCAAGAGGAAGAGGAGGAAGAAGGGATCCGCCTCCGACCTGAAGGGGAGGGAGCTGAGGAGATTAGGCCCTCCGAAAAGACGGCTCGCCGCGCCCCCTTCGTTATTGAGAGCTCCAGCTCTGAGGAGACTGTCTCCCAAGCCATGGAGAGGAGAGGTTCCCGTCCCCCCCCTCCCCCGCCAAGAGACAGAGAACAGACTCCGGCAGCCAGAGGACCCAGAAAGACTCTGGGATGAATTTGAGGGCTCTGGTTGCTGAGAGAAGGGCGGCAGAGAAAGAGGCCCAGGAAAAGAAGGCTGCTGAGCAGAATCAGCAGCAGCAGAATCAGCAGCCGCAGCAACAGCGGCAGAATCAGTAGCAGCAGAGAGCTGGCAAGACTGCTGCTGTTGCTGTTCCTAGGTCTGGTCGGGATGGCGGCAAGAAGTCCACTGACCCCAACAGTGGCAAACTTTTGTCGGGCGCCATGAAGGGGCAGGACGTGGGCAGGCCCCAGGCGCCCAAGGTTACTGGGAAGGGGAAGGCTCCACTGGTTCCTGCCACGAAGCCCCGGAAGCCCTCCACAGTCCCTGAACAGCAACCCACTGCGCAAGGGTCTGGACAGGGGGGAACCAATGCTTCGGGGGCCGGAGATGGGAGCGCCCCTGCCCGTGCTGATGTGATAGCATAATACCCCGAGGTAAAACTTCACTTCCTTCTGTGCCTTTTATCCGGAAGCCTATTACGAATTCTGACTGACTTTATGTCTCTGTTCGCGTGTGCAGTTCCCCGTACCCACAGATAAGGGCGTTACCAGCTCCTTCTCTGCGGAGTACAACTTCAGGCAGCTGGGGAATCCCATGAGGTTGCCGGCAGACATGGCGCACTTCAGGAAGAGGTCCGCCCTCGACAACCTCCGCTTCGGGTTTACAAGCCTTTACCGAGTAAGTTCCGTTCTTTTGTGGTTTCATTACTTGGTGTTCAACCCTGTTTTTGACTTGATGATGTCTGTATAGGGCTGCCAACAAATCTTGCTGGCGGGCGATCGCCTCGAGGAGGAAGACAATAAGTTGCAACTCGAGCTCGCCAAAGTCCGGAGTGAGTACGATCAGAAGCTAGCGGAGGCTGAGGCCAACTGTGCTGCGGCTATATCTCAACTTCAGAAGGTAAAGTCTGAATGCGAGACTCTCAAGTCTACAGCCGAAAGTGCCATCAGCAAACTCGAGCTCACGAGGAAGGACTACGCAGATTTGGAGGCTGAGCTGAGGAAGGCAAAAGATGCCCAGGATGGGTTGGCCCAGGAGAAGCGCGAGCTGGCGAGTAAGGTCCGGGCCCTTGAGGCTGAGGTAGAGAAGGAGAAGGCCTCCGTGAAGAAGGCCGTGACTGAGGAGAGGGAGAGCGTGACGGCTTCCCTCGTTGGGCAGTTGACCACCGAGCTCGAGGTCACCTACAGATTTGCGTGGGAGACCTTGGTCGGGTTGGCATCTGCCCAATTTCCTGGCATTGCCGATATTCCCTTTGAAAGGAGGGATATTCCCCCGGATTACGATCCCGAGGGAGGTGATGTCGGGGAAGCTGAGATGGAGGTTGCTGGCGGCGATGAGGCCGGGGAGAACAATCCCGAGGTCACGTCCCAGCCTAATGCCACCATTGAAGCCGAGAGGACCGTTGACGTCCCCGATGACACTTCAGTTGCTGCCAACAGGGACCAACCCGTAAATGCAACGGAGAGCACCACGGAGGCTATCCCTAATCTTCCTCAGACTCCCGTGGCCCCGCCTGTCTCTACAGATCCCGTCGCGGCTCCCGAGGTCATTGCTCCAGCTGCCGGGAACTCGGGGGAGAATGTAGTTACTTAGGTTTTTTCTTTCTCATTTCTTCTGGCTGAATGCCCCAATCTGTACAGACCATTGTAATGCTTTTTTTATTGGAATGAAATACAGAATTTTTCTTTCTCCTGTGCATGTATCTTTTATTTTCATACTGGTTGTACGTTTGAATGTACTATCGGGATAAGATCCCTTGCTGCTGTGGTGAAAATAATTAGACCCAATCTGACTATGGGCTTTAGCTTGTTGAGTGAGAGACCTGAACACCTGTTGGTCCTTGTTCACTTAGACCCATCTCTTGGTTATGTTGTTGCGTTGAACCTGTTCTTAGGTGAGAATTCGTTGTGAACCCATTCTTAGGTTCGATGTGCTCAAGCCATTTATTAGGTGAGACTTATGTCCATTCTTAGGCAGCTTTGCTTGGACCCTCTCTTGGGCAAGACTTCGTGTTTAACCCATTCTTAGGTTCAGCGTGCTCAAGCCATTTATTAGGTGAGACTTGTGCCCATTCTTAGGCAATTTTGCTTGGACCCGTTCTTGGGCAAGACTTTGTTGTGAACCCATTCTTAGGTTCGGTGTGCTCAAGCCATTTATTAGGTGAGACTTGTGCCCATTCTTGAGCAGTTTTTGACTTCGACCCGTTGTTGGGGAAAATGCCTTTAGCTCGACTAATAAACAAGCGATGACGTTCTTGAATAACCTCTGAACTTGTATTGAATAATCATTGAATGTAATTACAACTTTGGCTATCGGTAAAACAATCTTAGGTTAGCTATGTTAACTGATCTCGGGAGCTCTTGTCCGGTCTCCAAGCTCTTCAGTTTGTAAGAACCTGTACCCCCGACGTGGATGACCTCGTAAGGACCTTCCCATGTTGCCCCGAGCTTCCCGTCTGCAGGATTTCTGGTTCCAGCGTTGACTTGTCTGAGTACCAACTCTCCGACATCGAACTCCCTTGATTTTATTCTTCGGTTGTAATATTTTTTCAGTTCTTGTTGGTAAGATGCCATTTTAATTCGAGCCCTTTCCCTTCTTTCTTCTGCTAAATCCAGATCTTGAGACAGAGTTTGATCATTCGTTGCCGCGTCATAAGATTAGGTTCTGAGACCTGGTAAACCCATCTCTATTGGTATAACTGCTTCCATGCCATAGGTCATAGAAAACGGAGTTTCTCCAGTGGACCTCCGCGGGGTAGTTCGATATGCCCATAGTACAGAATGCAGCTCGTCGGGCCAAGACCCTTTCACGTTGTCTAGCCTCCTTTTTATCCCCGCGACTATAATCTTGTTGGTTGCCTCTGCCTGACCATTGCACTGCGGGTAACTCGGATTAGAATACCACCACTGAATTCCCTGTTCTGCACTGAATTCCCGAGTTCTCTTACTGTCGAACTGAGTCCCATTATCCGATACGAAGGCTCTCGGGATCCCGAAGCGAGTGATAATATTTTCCCAAAGGAACTTGATAATATCAGAATCTTTAATTGAAGCAAGCGCGATAGCCTCTACCCATTTGGTAAAATAATCAGTTGCGATGAACAAGTACTTCCTGTTCCCTGAGGCTGTGGGCAATGAACCAACGAGATCTAACCCCCACTGTGCGAAAGGCCATGGACTAGATATAGGATGTAACTCCTGAGCAGGCTGGTGTATTTTGTCAGCAAACATCTGGCACTCCGGGCATTTCCTCACATACCTGATAGCATCCTTCTGCATGTATGGCCACTAGTAGCCCTGAGTGTTTGCCTTATGGGCTAGTGATCTTCCTCCTGCATGACCTCCGCATGATCCCTCGTGGAGTTCAGCCAGCAGGTCCAGCACTTGGTCTGGATGTACGCACTTCAGGTATGGTCCCGTGTAGGATCTTTTGTAGAGAGAGCCCGACAGAGATAACCAAAAACGAGCTGACTTAGCGCGAATTCGGTGACCCTGATTGCGATCCTCGGGTAGTTCATCTCTTTGTAGATAGGCAACTATCTCATCCATCCAGCTCGGGGTCGAAGGCTGGATGTCCGAGATGAGCTCCTCTGTCCCAATACTGGGTTCTTGCAAGATTTCGACCTTTATGGCTCGGGGGGTGTCTGTTTCCAACGCTGCAGCCAGGGCGGCCAACCCATCTGCATGTCTGTTTTGATCCCTGGCAAAGCGTTTGAACTCCACACTGGTGAATTTCGCAGCTAATTCCCATACCTTGTGCGTGTACGCAGCCATCCTTTCATCTTTGGCTTCATATTCTTTGTTCAGCTGGTTAACCACTAGCCTGGAGTCACTGTATACTGTCAGCTCTTTCACCCCCATTGCTTGGGCCATTCCTAGTCCTGCCACCACTGCCTCATACTCTGCTTCATTGTTTGAGGCTGGGAACATAAGTCTCACTGCTTGCTCGATGATCTCTCCTTCGGGATCTGTCAGCACAATTCCCAAACCTGCACCTTTCGCATTAGATGCACCATCCACTTTGAGCTTCCATCTCTTCCTCTTTTCTGTGTTTATATTGTCTCTCCCCCCCAGTTCGGGCAGAGAGGATTTGAATGCTGTCTGTCCCGAACTGGAAGTAGGATCTGCGAACTCAGCCAAAAAATCAGCCAATATTTGCCCCTTTATGGCAGGTCGGGGCTGGAAGTGAATGTCGTAAGCATTGAGTTCTACCCCCCACTTCGAGACGCGTCCTGACAAATCAGCTCTGCGTAGCACATCTTTCAGTGGGTAGTTGGTGAGGACGATGATAGGATGAGACTGGAAGTAGTGTTGGAGTTTTCTGGAGGCTGTGACAAGGGCTAGGATCAATTTTTCAAGGGGCAGATAGCGGGTTTCAGCGTCTAATAGTGTCTTGCTAATATAATAGATTGGGGCTTGAGTAAGGTTGCGTTGGGCTAAAAGAACGCCACTGAGTGCATGAGCTGATACAGCAAGATAGAGGTAAAGAGGTTCCTCGTGGTAAGGGTGGGTCAGGGTGGGCAGTTTTTCTAAATGAGCCACTAACTTTTGATAAGCTTCTTGGCATTCCGTGTTCCATCCCGAGTTAGTGCTCTTCTTCAATATTTGAAAGAATGGGTGGCATTTGTCTGATGACCTCGAGATGAATCTACTGAGTGCTGCCACCATCCCGTTCAACTGTTGAACGTCCCTGACCGTTGTTGGAGTGCGTAAGGTTCTTATCGCCTCGATCTTACTTGGATTTGCTTCGATCCCCCTTCTTGAAACTAAGTGACCCAGGAATTTTCCCGAGCCTATTCCAAATGAGCTTTTCTTCGCATTTAACTTCATCCCATACTCCCTGAGTTGGGCAAAAGCCTCAGTTAGGTCTGCCAGGTGATCTTTCTCTGAGGTGCTCTTAACAATAGTGTCATCAACGTACGCCTCAAGGTTTTTGCCAATCAGTCCTTCAAACATCCTGCTAACAAGACGTTGGTAGGTGGCCCCTGCATTCTTTAACCCGAACAGCATCACCTTGTAGCAGTACGTTCCTCTAGGAGTAATGAACCCCGTCTTGTCTTGGTCGCGTTCTGCCATAGGGATCTGATGGTAACCCGAGTAGGCATCAAATATACTCAGTCTCTCATACCCCGAGATAGAGTCTATAAGTTGGTCAATCTTAGGCAAGGGGAAGCTGTCCTTTGGGCATGCTTTATTGAGGTCTGTGAAATCGATACAGACTCGCCAGTCCCTTGTCTTCTTTCTTACACATACGGGATTGGCCAGCCAACTCGGGTACTTTACTTCTCTGATGAACCCTGCTTTCAAAAGCTTATCAACCTCGGCAGAAACTGTTTCGGCTCTATCATCTGACAATCTTCGCTGCTTCTGAACCACTGGCTTGTAATTCGGGTTAACTTGCAACTCATGAGTAATAATCCTGGGATCAATTCCTGGCATTTCATGGGGTGACCAAGCAAATACATCGATGTTATTCTTTAAAAATTCGAACAGCTCTGTTGCATCGGTTTCACTTAATGACTTTCCTATCCAGAAAAACCTCTCTGGATCATCAGGACTGATTATCTTCTTCACTAACTCCTCCCCTGTTCTATCTGCGGGTTCCAGAGCTGTTTCTTCTACTCCGGGCCGTTCTCCCTTTCGTTGCTACAAGGGGACCTCATCAATCTTGGCTTTTTTCTTCTGCTCAGGCTCTTGCCTCGGGGCTTTGAGTTTGCCAGTTCCCGAGCTGGGAAGGCGTGGGACCTTGGACTTCAGTTTGTCCTCAGAAGGTGCTGAGTGGCCTGCATACTCTGCCAGAAAACACTCCCTGGCCGCCGCCTGATTTCCCTTTATCTCCATGATCCCTTCTGGGCTCGGGAACCTGATGGATTGGTGGTAGGAGGATGGGACAGCCTTTATAGCATGAATCCAGGGTCGCCCGAGTATCACATTGTAAGCTGACCTTTCCTGGATTACCACAAACGTCTCCATGGATTGCACTGGCCCGGCCCGAACTGGGAGCGTTATCTGCCCCAATGGGAAAGTCATGTTGCCATTAAAAGCTTTCAAGCTGACGTGGCAGGGCTTCAAGTCGAAGTCCTTGAGCCCGAGTTGACTGAGCAACTTCTGAAACATGACGTTCACAGATGCCCCGTTATCCACATAGACTTTGCCCACGTCGTAGTTCCCTATGAGCATGCGGACAACTAGAGCATCGTTGTGCGGGCAGCGTACCGTCCCATCAGTCTCGGCATCCCCGAAGAAAAGCAGTTTCTCACCATTTTCTCCCTCACTTTGAGGTAACAGTATTGGCTCATCTCCAATATCACTGACTTCAACATCTTGACACGCCATCCTATATTGTGCCCTAAGCTGGCTGGTTGACAGAGCGGTTTCCTCATATCCTCCGGTGATCATATCAATCCTCCCGAGGATCTTTGGTTGAGTGGATTGAGGAGCCCTGTTCTCGGGTTTTTTCTGCTCGGATGGCTGTCCCTTGTCCTTTCGTGCTATAAACTCATCGAGTTTCCCTTCCTTGGCCCAAGCCTCGAGGTTGTACTTCAAAACCTTACAGTCCTCTGTCCTGTGGCCATGATCCTTGTGGTAACTGCAAAACAGCTTCTTATTTCTCTTCTCGGGCTCCGCGAACATAGGTCGAGGTTTCTGGAAGAAGTCCTTGTTCTCCAGTGCCTTCATTAACTTGTAGATGGGGAGAGTAAATACAGTGAAGATGGCCTGGTTTGGATTGGTGGGTGGCCTAGATTTCTCTCCTCGGGGATTGTCTCTTTGTGGCCTAGAGTCCTTTTTCTTGTCATCTTTTTCGCCAGTTTTGGCAGACTGTGGGGTGTAAAAATCATCCAACTTGGAATAATTGGCTACAGTGGAGAGTAGCTTGGCTAGGTTTCTGGGGGGATTAACAGTGAGCTCCTTAAACAGAGGTGACGGTTTCCTCAACCCGAGACAAAACAGATCCATTGCATTCTTCTCAATGGGCTCGTCAATCTCATTGTAGACCTCCCAGAACCTCTGAGAGAATTCCCGAAGTCCTTCCCCATCTTTCTGTTTCAGCTCATATAGGTTCTGCATGGTCCTCGGGAATTTGCAGCTAGTGATGAACCTTTTCTTGAATAGCTTGCTCAGTTCGTGCCAGCTGTCAATAGATTCATCTAGGATCTTGGCCCACCACTTTAAAGCCACTTCTCCCAAACTCATAGGAAATATTTTGCAGAGAAAACCCTCATTTCCAGCATATAACGACATACGTTGCAAGTAATAATTCAAATGATGATCGGGGTCTATTGAAAGAGAGTAAAGAGTAAAAGTTATCTCGGAATACCCTCGTGGGATTGGGACCCGTTGAATCCACCGTGTGAATGGGCTCCGAGCCACAGCAAGGCTTTCAGGTCTCTCTCCTCCTCTACTCTGGTTACCCCGGTGTCTCTTGGAGGCTTCTTCCTCGTTTCTTTCACGCCTGGGTGACCGAGAGTGCTTTCTGCTTGTCCCCCCAGTACTTCTCTCCCCCCTTCTTTCAAGAGACCGAGACCTGTGATAGCGTCTCTCTTCTCTGTGAACTTCGTGCCTAGAGCGCACCTGAGAGCGAGGTCTTGGGTGGTCCTCATTCCACCTTCGCGCATGGTCTGAATGCCTTGAACTGTGTTCTGGGGACCTCTGAATCAGCGCATGATGTTGTTCATCTCCCCCTCCCAAATGTCTCTGTTCTGGATCAGTTAATCGTGGCTGATCGTCATGTCTGCTGCGGTGGTGGTGGTGCGAGGCCCCGGGCCTGGGTGAGCTCTCTTGATGCCTAGTGCGGCGGAGTGGACTGGTTTGGCTAGCCTCCTCAGCGACGACATTGACTCCGCGAGGGGCAAAAGTCCGCTAGAGGTAGCGGTGATAATTTTGCTCTGCATTCAGCTTTGCGAGCTGCGCCGATTGAATCTCCGATTGCATGGTTGCAATCAGTTCCACCACCGCCGCTGGGTTGGGGTTATTTGTCACAGCCTTATCGATGGCAGCTTTCAGAACAGGCTGGTCATCAAGAGAATGTAGAACAGCGGACATTTCCGGGGAGATCTGATGTTGCTGAATAGGAGGAAGTTGACTGGTTCCCGCCGCAGTCAATGGCGGGTTGGCCTGTGAAGGCTGGGTTTCTGCTCGCCTCCCAGCATCGCCTGTAATGGCTTGGTCTACGCGAGTAAAGTTCGCTCCAGATCTGGTTCGCCCAAAGGTGGGCGGAGGTGGTGTAGCTATCTTATCGCGATGGTTCCCACAGACGGCGCCAAATTGTACGGGGTAAAATCTGCTCCCCGAACTACGTGTTGATGATGGAGCTTGCTCCCTCGCCTGGACCTGCAATCACAAGCTTGGAAAAATGGGTCAGAGGGTAGGCCAAGGTGGGTTTTGGCCGTGCCCTCTCCAAAGCTTAAGTCAGAAAGCTGTACTGGGGAGAATGAGGCAAGGAAGAAGATGAATCTCAGAGAATTAGGGTACTGTAGCTTACCAAATTAGGCTGTATCGTATTCTTTTTATACCCACCTGTACGGACTGACCATGTGAGGTCAAATAACTGCTTGGGTTAGGTCAGATCTGACCATGGTTTGCCCATAACCGTCTGACCATAGTTTAGTGACCATGGTTGGCCAAAGAATCGTGGTTTCTTGTAACCGCTGTGTCAGGAATTACAGCTGCTAGGACAGTTTTGGACTGTAGTAGGATTTGGACTGTAGTATGAGTCATAAGACAGGTGTCCCGAGGTGAAAGCCAGGAACCGAGTTGGGAGATCACGTGCCTTGTAGCGGGTCCTACCGTGCAGGCCTCCCACGTGTCAAGTGAAGTGTTTTAACTCCTTGCCCCGAGCTGGATCTTTGGAGGTGAATCACGTGCGTTGTGGTTGGCCTGGTTGAGCAATCTTCGCCACGTGTCAGCGTTTCAAACTTGAACCTTCCATCCCGAGTTGAGACCTCAGTTCAGATATATTTCCACACATATATATATATATTATATTTTTCGGTTTTTTCGGTTTTTCGGTTTGTTTTGGTTTTTTAAACATGAAAAACCAATTTAATTCAATTTTCTAAAATTAGAACCAAAACCAAACCTAATGAAAAAAAACCAAACTAAACCAAACCGACCGATTTTGTTTGGTTTGGTTTGGTTCTCGGTTTTAACCTAAACCACTAACACCTCTACTATGCATTGCAAGAGAGTATCGTTGCTATATTGCCAATGGCCCTTAGCCTCTTGACATTTTCCATTCTTACATGGACGTAAGGTTTGGAGTGATCAATATTCTTGATTTCGACTTGGCATAAATGCATGTTGCATGAGTGTGTGTTCTTTCATCGCTTGGCCAAAAAAAAAAGGTACTATTTGCTCTATGAAAATGCATTCCACACAAAGGCTTAAGAATAAACAAATGCTAAGTGGACCTTTTCCAAAGGCTTTTAAGAATTAAATACAAAAATTATGTCCTCAAAAACCCTAAATCCTAATTGATGAATTTGAGGACGAGGAGGGAGGGGAAGATGACTCTTATGTTTTAACTGATTTTTGCTTACTTTTTTTTTTTTTCTTTTTTTTTTTTTAAAAATAATATCATGTGTGAAATGTATTCATTGTATATTACTGTTAATATAGGGTTGATTTTGAGATTTGGTAAGGAAGGGGACCAGTTGAGAGACCGAAACCCCAATGCCTTCAAAGCATCTCTAAGAGGCTTTTTATTTTAGCTTCTTAGCTTACATAGAGAAAAGGAGGACAAAAAACTGCTCCAATAGCTTCCTTATCAGGCTCCCTAAACTAAGAAGTACAGACTTCCTTATCAGACTCCCTTCTATTATATGTTAAAGATTTTCGATCGACTTGAATAGATGGATTCTTGATGAGTGTCGTAGCTAGTCCATAGGTAAACTTGAAGACCTGAGACTAAAGAAAAACTCTCACACTGCACAGCTTATCTTTACTGCACCCACCCTCGTAGGTCACTTTTTCTTCAAGTCCCATTGGTTTTGGCTTAGCAGCCTAGAAAATTACCATGTACGCATCATCTTGAGGATAAGTGCCCCACCGGCCATCTACAGAATACTGCCGAGCAGTGTTACATCATCCGCCGTTTTGCTATTAGAGTCCACTTCTTATTAGAAGGACCACGTACTCACCCATTCACCAAGCATTTTCTTTCTAATATGCTCACTCTTTCTTTTTCTTTTCCTTCTTGTTCTCCGACAACCAGTAGAATCTATAATTCTACCTTCAATTTTTAAATTTTCAAATATTAATAAATGGGTATCCATGTTCATTCATAAGTTTGAATTTAAAATCTCTCACTAAATAAATAAGTGAGAAGAATGTCAATAAGCCATCATCCCATCGACACTTTTTTTTTTTTTTTTTTTTTTTTTTTTTGAAGGTTACTTTGTATGATCCTTACCTTCCTAGTCATGCTATCAAAAGATTTTCCTAAACAATGTGGGGAAGAATCAATCACTAAATAAGTGAGAAGAATGTCAATAAGCCATCATCCCATCGACACTTTTTTTTTTTTTCTTTTTTTTTTTTTGAAGGGTACTTTGTATGATCCTTACCTTCCTAGTCATGCTATCAAAAGATTTTCCTAAACAATGTGGGGAAGAATCAGTTAATCAACTATAACAAGAACGCTTTAATTACTTTATTTACTTTGGGTCGGCACTTTAATTACTTTATTCAATTGCAACTTTCGTATCATTTGGCTACTGCAATTCCACTTGAATTTACTTCCCTTGTCATGCTTAGAATGACTTCACCTCCCCTTGTCATACACTTGCTCCTTTATTACGGATTTTATCATATCTGCCATTGATGGAATCATTCCCCACCTCATTAAAATTAGAGAGATTGTTTCGGATTGTATAATTTTGTTTCCCTTTTTAGGTCCCAGAGACAGCTCACTCGGACCCATGTACTACAAGAAGGAAAAGTACTCTTCCAAATCTCTAATAAAAGCAAAATTCAATCCCAAATCTCCAATAATTTAAAGTAATAATAATAATAATACTAATAATAACAAAATCCCAAGTCTCCAACCACATAAAAAATTTACCAGCACGCTAGCCACTATCCTCTGCAAATGATTCTAAGACCAAGCTAACCAAAGTCTTCCAAGTAAAAAATGCGAAAATAATTGGCCAAGAAGATACACAATCCCCAGGGGGTATCCTACTTCATGTACTTTGCACTTTAGGAAGATTTATAATTGCTTTAAAAAGCAATGCCTCAATTGCTTGTCCATCTTAGCTTTCGGCCCTTCTATGCTTCTTTTCTTTACGTAACATATGACAGTAGAATGACTTGTAGTTACAAGGAATTAGATTCACAGTGCTTTTTACGGTCTCAACTTTTTTGGCAGGTGACTCGAAAGTCACCATGATTTCTTTCTCCTCAAGACATTCGATTCTTCCCTTTTGATCTAATAATGGCACTTTGGTAAGAAGAGGAATCCTTTTTCTTTTAGACTCCATTTGTTGTAATGAAAATATTTTCTCAATAACTCCAATAAAAATACATAGTGCAACAGTTCCTCCCAATAATACATCGTCAAGACATAATTAAACTGCTTAACATCGATCATGATGTAGATCTTTTGGGTTTCATATTTAGTTTTAGTCCATTGGACTACAAGATTATCCTTACAAGCGACAACTCTTGAGGCTGAAAGACAACCTATTCACAAGTGTTTTTGTGGCAAGCTGAACTGCTGACTTTTTACCAGCCCTTGTGGTACCAGGCTGGGGTGGGTTTTGGGTGGTCTAGGTCTCTGCTGACCTCTTTTTTGGTGAACAACCTTGATGGCAACTAAGCTGAAGCTTGTCTCAGCGAAGCGGAAAAAAAAAACAAAAAAAAATCCTAAGCAAAAGCTTGGTTTCATATTCCTATGCTTTAATATACTTAGAGACATGTATCATGCGTTGTTTATGAAATTAGGAAAAAGCATAGGGGATAGTCTGCAATCAAGAAACGCAACCACAACAAATGGTGCAAAGACCCGCATTTGCAATGTGTCTACGTGTCTAAAAGAGTGAGCTATCGGCCATTGATTTTTCCCTATCATTGATTTCACTAATTCCCTACAATCTTAATGATGATAGCATCTCTTGTTAATAAATAGAGGGTTACAGTCTTTCAGAGTTAGTTTCACTACATCTTGCAATGACAAGATATCCCAATTGTCAGACATGTGGTCCACGTGGACATGGTCCTACATTTTACATTTGTATCCACGTGTCCAAGAGAGTGAGCATTCTATTATTATTTTTTCTCTTTGTTATTGCGATAGCCAATAGGCAATAAAAAATTGTCATGGGAACCAGACTCAAACTAAAATATAGTTCAATTAAAAAGACAGTAATTACCTTTCAGAATTGGATTCGGTGCTAAATTGATAAAACTTAGTATCATGCCAAGATAATCTATACCCTTAAATGAGAGATACCAAGGTAATCTATACCCTTAAATGAGAGATTGGATGACTTGAATTGAAAGTTGAAAAAATTACCTAATGAGGTTATTTTGGTAATTTCAGTAGCATCTTTTCAATTTTCAATCGAAACCATCCAATCTTTCATTCAAAGGTGTAGATTTACCTTAGCATGATGCTGAATTTTATGCACCGAATCCAAACCCTTAAGTATATGCCTTTGCCAGTTGCCTACTGGGTTCAATTCTGTGTAAAGCATTAATTCAAACGGGAAAATTAATGAAATAAGGACCCACAATAATTCAAAATAAAATAGTAGTCAACAGAAAGCTACAAAGTGTCCCCTCAAACTCTCCCAAAGAATAATACAATGCCAATGTGGTAGATCCCAAAACGAGCCGAAACCATCCAGTAACACAAAACTAGTTTAAGAACCAATGGTAAATAGCACCAGATGTGAACCCGTCATACAAGGAACATGGGGGAAAAATAAAATATTAAAAAAATAATAATAATAATAGAACAGGGCATATCTCTAGAAGAGCAAACCGAGGACAGTCCATCCCAATGCCAGGCTTCCGACCACCACTTGCAGGGACCTCAACTTCTCTGCTCCGTTCTGCAATTGTGTACCACAATTCAAATTATTAATGACCCTAAACGGAATTAAATATGAAAGTTATTGCATTTTGGTAACAGACGTGAATTATTGCTATCATGCATATCGGTGGGTGTGACATTGACTTCATTGCAAGGCCATGAGTATATTGAGGAGCTATTTTCGTCTTTCGAGAGCTTCTACACAAATCCCGAGACACAACACATGACAAATAGTTGAATAAAGATCCCTTCAAGGGTCTTACATTAGGAATTTCGTGAAAAATGCAATGTGATTTGTCCATACATTCCCATCAAAATTTGATATTTCTCAAAAATTCCTTATTTAATTTGACCAATGCATGTGGACTTATTTAAACATAATTTTCAGCAAAATTTTTGCCCCTAAGACTGCCTTATGATAAATTTAATGAAGTGATGCCTTATTTGGATTGCATATCTAGAGTAGTTTTTTTAAATAAATAAAGAGAAAGAGAGAATCAGGGAAAGCTCACGGAAGGAGCAATGAGGGCACCCACTTAGCAGCCGTACCCACAATTGGAAACTGTTTTTGGCTCTTTGGTCTGGCCATCAAAGGGTTTAAACGATCAGACCCACAGCACCTGAAAGCGCGTGGAGAACACAATCTGTTCCTGTGCTCGGTCTGGATTCAACCCCCACTACAGTTGGGACTTGGGAGATAGTCATTCAAAGACTCGCTCCCCCATCCCCTAAGTATGCCAGGCCTCAAAAGGCGCGTGAAGCAAGCAATGTGATATTCTCACCCTTTTGCTAGCGACGTAGCGTGCACCATGGACGCATCCGTGCTCTTCTCAGAATACAAATCACAGTGGGGCGCAGCACGGAGCACAAGAAGTCGGTTTATTTTAGGAAAATCTAATCAGACTTCACTATCGTGCGCCTAATGCTGTACATCACGACACATGCCATAAAAGGCCACCATGGAACAGACTGAAAGAACACGTGGGATCTATTTCCGTTTATAAAAGTTTCAGATCTGGACGCACATTGCAACCCAGCGCACGTTAGACCTAACCCATAGGCTAAATGAAAAAGAAAACGTACCAAATCTGCCACGGCAGGACCCGGGGCGAGCGCTTCCTGCAGACTCGGTCCAGGCGCTTCAGTTGGCGGTGCCGGTGGACTCAGAACCTCGGGTGCCGGCGCAGGCGCATTGTGCTTCTTAGTCTTCTTCTTGCTCGGAGCCGGTGCTGGAACCTCGGCAGTCGGCGCAGCAACCGGTGCTGGAGGAGAAGCCACCGGAGCTTTCTTCGGCGCCGGAACAGGAGTAGTCGCAGGTGGAGGCGAAGGAGGAGAGCTAACCGTAACCGGCACCGGAGCAGGCGGCGAGCTCACCGGCGTCTTGGCTGGGGGTGAAGATTCAGGCGTCGCGACTGGCGCTGTAACCACCGGTGTGGTCGGAGCTTTCGCGGGAGCGGAAACAGATGTAGGTGGCGCCGACGTCGGCGCTGTGACCGGAGCTGGCGATTTGGGTTTGGAAGGCGCTGTCGCAGTAGCTGGAGAAGAAGCAGGAGTCGTCGGAGTTACCGGGGTTGCTGTCGGCGCCGCAGCCGGAGACTGGCCGCCGACGCTGGCGACAACAATGCAGACCAATGCTAGGGCTAATGCGCCTTTGCGATCCATAATTTCCCAAATAGAGAGAGAGAGAGAGAGAGAGAGAGAGAGAGGGTGTTTATGCGTGTGTTGGAGACCGTGATAGTACCATGGTAGTATAGAGTATATATATATATATATAGGCCTTTTTAAGACCTGGAGGCGGTAGATTGAATCGGCACCGTTCACGAGGTGGGACCCACCATCCGATTAGCCGTTGGATCGATGTGAAAAGACTAAAGAAGGTTCGACTTTGGTGGGGGCCCACTGCCCTACAATCAAACAAGAGTGCACTGTAATGTGGAGCTTGAAACCAGTCTGTAATGGGCCCCCATGGGCTTAAGTGCATGTGAAACCCCGTCCTATTATATCATATACTCCATAATACAATGTAATTAGTTGCCACGTCACTTAGATGCTTTCACTAAGCCATTATTACACGTAGCATCGAACGATTCTTTGCTGGCTTTCTCTAATTTGTTTTGGACTTTTTTAGGGTAGGAGCAGGTTTGTTGTAGCTGGATTTTGGCGGTGGGCTTTTGTCTGGTTGACAGACGAATGAGATTGGTCCACGCGTGTTTGGTCGTTCTAGCAATGATTGTCGGCTAAGTCATTACTCATTACCATTTACCAGAGCCAACTCTGGTCGCCGAAACGTGGGCCCAGGTAGAGAAGGCTTCCTCTACACCGGTTAACGTACCTTGTAAACAAAAGTTTGGTGCTCCCGTCTTTGTAAAGTGAAATGCTGCCGGTTCAATATTTTCTAATGGAGGAATGTCCCACCGATATGTTCCTTTCGTGGGTGTTGCTGAGTTCAAAGGTTTTATTCATTGACTGAGTGAGCTGTTTAATTTTTGGAATTTTCCAAGGCAATATGGGTTGTTATTATTGAGGATGGTGAAAGTGTAGTGATGCCCAGATGTATTAAACATGAAAAATCCTAGGTTTACAAGTTTTACACTGATTTTAAAAAATAAAAAAAAATAAAAGAAGAAGAAGAAGAAGAAGAAGAAGAAGAAGAAGGAGGAGGAGGAAAAAGTCTCATGAATTCCGTGAATTCATCAACTACTATGGTACAAAAATTGGTTTATATATATAACCCATACACTGCTAGCTAAAAGGGTTAAACTGAAGGTTTGTGTCGTTTTAATTATGTTAATTATAGTGTCTTATCGTTTTTGTCACGAGTGAGGAAAAAATAGACATCCAATCAATGTTTGTCACCTGAAAAGTACTTAAAGGGTAAAACGATCATTTTAAACAAAGAAGGCACATCATTAACTGAAATACCTATCAATGCGTCAGATTACGTGGCGCGTTAATGCTCCTCATCGAAAACAAAACAACAAAGTCATATATGGTAAAGATTCAATCAGTTTGGGATGGTGAGAGGAACTGACCTAAGTCCCTGTTTGGTAGGAAGGATGGAAAGGGGGATAAAAAGAAAAATGAAAGGAATGGACTTTTCATTTTTTGGGAAGGGATACATTTTTTCTTTTTTATGTATTTGGTTTGATAAATGAAAAATAGAAGAAAATATAATTTTCTTCCTTTTTGTGTATTTGGTATAGAAGAAGAAATGAAAAGAATAGATACTAATTTTATTATTTTTTAATAATAATAAATAATAATAAGCATAGGGATAAATATATCTTTTAAGACCAATTCTCCTTTTCCTCTCCCTTTTTTCCGGAGGACTCCAAAAAGTTAAAAAAGAAAGATTTGCCCCTTCCCTCTCCCTTTCCTTCCTTCCCCCATTCCCTTCAACCAAACATACACAACTATCTCTGTCCCTCTCTTTTACTTTCCTCCCCTTTCCTTCTCTCCTCTTTTTCCCACAACCAAACACAGGGTAAGTTGCACTTAGTCCGTGCACTAAACTCAAACTGACCTGCTTCGACAGGATCCTATCTCGACCTAATTCTCAAGGCCCAACAAGTCAGTTTGCAACAGCATAAATGACTACCTACGATCAATGCATGATTAAGCACAATAAACCTGCTATTAGATGAGGTACTCAACTTAGCAAAAAAAAAAAACAGATAAGGTACTCAATGGCAATCACACATCAAAGGAATGTCCTGTGATGTCCCATCAATACAGTAAACAAGGCTATATAATTTGGGGAACTTAAAATCCAACCAAGGCCATTACTACCCGAGATAAGATCCTCATCCAACGGTATTAAAAAGCTTAACCCTCACCCTATAAGTGTTCTTATTTTTTCCAGTTGTTATATTACCAAACACCCAAGTAGAGGATTCTCACTGGCTACCAAAATGGAGAGAGAGAGAGAGAGAGAGAGAGGAACTTAAAATCCAACAAAGACAAAATCCACTAGTGGAGGGTGGATCCGAAAAAGGGAACCACTTTCTTCACGGAGGTATGTCCTCAACCCATGCATCCTGGTATTTCTGATTTACATTACATTCTTCCTTCCCACTAATCTTTTTCTTTTTCTTTTTTTCCCTATTAAATTATAATACTTTGCCCCCCTTTCATCTTTTTGCTGTTAAAAAATTTGATGAAAATAAACCATTCATACATCAGGTGATGCCATCAACTAATTTAATGCCTAAATTATATTTTTATAATTAATTCGCACATTAAATTTGACAAAACTAAAATATAAATTTGATGAATATGGACATTAAAACCGACATGGGACAAAGTGCCTCAATTTAATAATTTAGAGGTTATTTCTTCAAAATCTAAAAGGTTTTGTAAAACAAACTTACAGTTTAGAAGGTTTCATGTAAATTACTTAAAGTTTTCTAATGCTAAACTGACCAATATCGTCAAGTGGTCCTAACCCAAACGCATTGGTTAAGTTTGGAAGCTTTAATCTAGAATAACTATAATGCATCAAAATGGGCTATCTCACCCCACTAGAATTTTGGAAACATAGGAACAAACATGTTTTTGGGTACACTCATTAATCTCATGGGCAGGGGAAATCAACGGCCAAAAATCTTAGTACTTAGGAGCACCTAAAGCTAACCCACACACCCCTAACTCCCTGCTCCCATTTTTAAAGGACTGGTACCTTTTAACCCCATACGTGACAAGATCCTTTTTTTTTTGTTTTTTCCAATTCAATCCCCTAAGGTAACCTACAGCCATGTTTATGAGGTCCATTTAGATAAAATCATGCTACTATATGTGTATAGAAAAATGTTAAATAACCCAAATTAACCAGACTAGGTCTAGTTTATAACTGTTATCTGGTTTTTAAATAAACCAAGTCAAAGTTGATTTGAAAAAAAATTATGTTTATACCTTATTTTTAGAACAAAGTTGAACTGATTAGTAGGAAAAGGAAATTTACCAAACACTGCGAAATCAAAATTAGCTAAATTTATCTTCAACTCACTAGGTTTTCAAGTTGGCTAAATAATCCCTAATAATGGGACCGGATGCAAACATGGTTTTATCCACTCAATGAGCCTGAATTAGGAGAATTTGAGTTTGGCCCAAACGCAAGCATTCTTGCCTCTCCTTAAGAAGAAGACTGTTGCGGCCTTGCATATAGGTAAGCTAATTTTGTTGCTGATGGGCTTGCCAGAAGATGGCCAGTGGGCTTGCACGTACGTGATATAGCCGAAACGATTCGAATGAGGTTCCTCAGTAAACGTCGTTGGTGGATGAGTCCTTTTTTTTCCTTTTTTTCCCCTTTCACTAAAGATAGTGAAAACCTAAAAAGCACGGACACTTCTCTAATCTGTGTCAGACACGTATCGAATATGACACTCCTTCGATACAACACTTTTTTTTTTTTTTCTCATCTTTTTTGTCTTTTTAATATTATTCTTTTTCTGTTTTTATCCTATTTTATCAATGAATAATTCTACTAGGGTTTCAAAAACAATATAAAAAATGCATTTTGAATGATGGATGTGAAGTTATATGATATTATCTAATTATATATATAAAATATGCATTTTATTAATAGTGTGTCCCCTCCGTGTCATGTCCTAGATTTTAATGATTTGCTATGTCGACATTTCCGTGTCGTGTCGTAACCGTTTTGCATGTCAGTATCCGTGCTTCTTAGGTGAAAACTTGATATGGTAGTATTGCAAGAAATTCTAAAATGGGCAATATAGCATCATTTGCAGTGATAGCTCAAAATTTTCTAGATGGCTCCATTTAAGAAATTTTAGTTGTAGCTTCAAACGCTATGAATTTCCATGGGACATTCAAGTAGGTTCTGAATTGATGTGGAGGTGTTAATCACCATTAATGGTGAAAACGATTCATGATATAATAGGACTTGCATAGTTACAAAGGATGGAGCGTATGCAGCAAAAATTGGAGCCGATTTAGGGCAATCTGATAAAAATTATATTCTTCTTCCTCACAGCTATTGAATTTCATTAAGGAAAATATCACAGCTCTTCCATGCATAAAATGCTTTTCAAAATTTACTATTTGATTTAGTTGATTCTGTCTCCAACACCATTGATTGTTTCCAAAATTCAATACTAGAACTGCCCTGCTCAGCACATACCCTGATTGGCTAATTCAACCACATTCCACATTCAAAAATCTCATCCTAATCCAAGCTTTTTACCCAGAAATTATGCTTCCCTTTAATCACGCTTAGTTTCCCCTTTTTCCAAGATCATGTGCTTAGGCATCAAATATTTTAGCCACGCCGAACAAACAAAACTAAAAACCAGAAACATGCATCTTGATTTTCGAAACCGGACACATGTCAAAATAAGAAGTAAACAACCATAGATCCCGATCATAATCATCGTAAAAGACGTACCAAAATTCTTTTATTTTTGGGTCTAAAGTCTAAACTCACATTATTAAACCAACCTAGCTTAACTTACATTAAGATATATGCTTTCTCATATAGAGAGCCGCATTTTCTTGAGACCAACCCACTTGTACTTGGCTCTTATATTTTGGAATTTCTTCTTCCCCTTTTGAGTTGGGAACTGGATTTCCATTAGTGTAACATTTCTTCAGATCAAATTTGAATGTGAGGCTATTGATTGGCTTGTCATGAGGGGACCATAGCTACTTTTTTTGGGTCCTGAAGGAGCCTGGATGAGGATCATCATGGCTGGGCGGCTTGTATCTTCTGCCAGTACCCTTTTTCTTTTTTGCAATTTATTTAAAAGTCTAGCTTTTCAGGATTGTACTTTAAATCTTTTTCATCTCAAACTGCAATGGAAATGGTGTTCATCATCGTTACTTTCTTAATGTATACCTAAAACGCTCACATGGTCCAATCACGAGATTAAATTTAGGTTAAACTTAATTATGCACACTTTTGTCAGGTTTCGAATAGAATATTTGGCACTAAACGCCAAAAATCAGCCTTTATTAGATGATTTTGGACCGTTAATTTCAATCAATTTTCTTGAGGGTGGAAAACTGCCCAGAATTATTGTAGTTAAGAATGGTTAGATCAAATGATTAACCCATTTAATTTTCAAAATGAGACGCATCGTTTATAGGGGAATTATAGATTGGTCCACCTACGAGCAAATAATTATAATTAGTAGTCATTTGTATTGAATTATAATTATTTGCTCATAGCTAGACCAATCAGTAATTCCCCTAGTATATTATTGAAACCTAACAAGATATGATGTAAGTCATGCCATCAATCCCCGGTAAACATCAAATGAGTACTGTAGAGGACACCTAGATAATATCTAGTAGATATGGGTACGCCTATATATATATATATATTGAACTAAAATGTTAGACATGTGTTCACATGTTTGAACACATCATAGCAAGATGCAATGACAAATAGTCAAAATCTTAATTTTCTAGTCAAGTTTGACTTGATAAAGATTAAGGTCTTACCAACAAACGAAAACGGAAAGTTTTGAATTCAATTTCTCATTCTTTCTTAAGATTAGCCATGTAATAACCTAAGAGTATTTTGGTATTTCAATAATATGTTTTGACTCCTTTCTAGGTCATGACAAGCCACAACTTAAATTTATCTTGAATATTAACTGATGTGTGTGCTTGAAGGAGTTAACGTGGCTAAAGATTAGATACCTCTCTTGGCCAAAAAAAAAAAAAAAAAAAAAAGGTGTAAAAGTTTGACGTTACACTTGAGGCAACGGTGTGGTCTGTTGTTGGTTGGTCTTCTTGTTTAACAAATGGTTGTTAACATATATGATGGAATCTAGCCTACCTCTCCCTCTCTCTCTCTCTCTCTCTCTCTCTCTCTCTCTCTGGGGAAAGTTAACCTCATGTTATTGGGTCATGACTCCTGAGCAGCTAGTTATCACTCCTAACCCATCAGAATTCTATCAAACTTGGCCATCTCTCTGATGCCCATCAGAATCCCAGTTCTTTCCCACTCATCCATGTATTCACAACAAAACAACACCACTGGCAAGAATGCAAAAATCCCCGCAGACCCAACTTGCACCAAGCCATGCTGTTTCTTCTGCAACATGAACGAGCCAGAGCCATTTCTCAGAAGAGCAAAAATTGCCAAATTCTTCAAAAACATGCCTCACTGCGACGACCAAGAACACGTCCTAGCATTAAGCAGCCTCTGGAAGATCGCTATGACTCAACCAAACGACCCAGAATTTCCCTCCCTCGGCATTTTCAAATGCATGGCTAATCTAATCCACAGAGGTATCAACGACAGAGACTGGCTTCTCAGAGACCAAAACATCTACATCCCATATTACGCGGCTCACATTATCGGCTCCTACACCATGAACAAGGCTCAATTCGCAGTGAAAGCTGTTCGATCGGGTGTGGTGCCACCATTAATGGAGCTTATGAGAGGCAAGATCAGCTGGGTCGAGCAGCGAGTCGCTGTTCGTGCACTTGGTCACTTGGCAAGCCATGAAAGAACCTTTGAAGCCATTGCTCTGTATGAAGAAGAGATAGTAAATTTAGCCATGGAAATAGCTTCAACCTGCCTCGATGCCGTGTACGTCAAATTTGTCGGGGTGAAGGATATAAAGAGATTGAAGTACCATTGTGACCTGCTCACAAGAGGGGTTGGAGGGCTAGAAATTGAGAACAGAAAAGCAGAGGAATGGGCTAGCCAACTTCAGTGCTGGTCTATTCATCTCCTACTCTGCTTCGCATGCAAACAGAGATCTCTAAACTCAATCTGCAATGAAAATTTCTTAGAGGATTTGTGTGAAATGTGGAGTGGTTTGGCTAATCGCTCCTCTCCTGCTGGAATTGGATTGATTAGAACTCTGTGTTACACCAAAATTGGAAGAAAAAGCATTGCAGATTTGAAGGAAGTCATAGAAAGTCTCTGCAATATCTCTAGGTCTTCAGATGATTGGCAGTATATGGCTATTCACTGTCTTCTTTTACTTCTCAAAGACCCAGAAACGAGATATAAAGTCATAGATTTTGCAGCTTTGTCTCTCGCTGATTTGGTTGAAATTAGAAGCATTGGAAAAAGGGAAAAGGCAGGGGAAGCAATCACGCAAGCACTGTTACAAGATTTCCATAAAATCAAATACGGTAATTTGAAATTGAAGAGTACAAGAGCCGAGAAAGTGTTGAAAGAGATATGGGATTTGAAGGTGGAGAGAAGAAAAACAGAGAAGCTGATGTCCGAAGAGGAAATCAGAGAGAGAAAGATGTTGGTGGCTTTATTGAAACAAGAAGGAAATCACAAATTTTGGTCTGGAGACATTGAAGAAGCTGTGACAAAGTATTCAAAAGGATTGGACTTGTGCCTATTGAAGATGAGGAAGGAAAGGGTTGTTCTTTATAGCAACAGAGCCCAATGTCATTTGCTACTTAAAGACCCAGAAGCAGCCATTAGCGATTCAACTCGAGCTCTGAGCTTGTCAGGTAGAGTGAATTCTCACAGTAAGAGTTTGTGGAGAAGATCACAGGCTTATGACATGAAAGGGTTGGCGAAGGAAAGCTTGATGGATTGTTTAATGTTCATCAATGGCAGAATGAAGGGTGAGGACACCAAGTATTTGAAGATCCCATACTATGCGGCACGTATGATTAACAAGCAGATGAACGCGACGTGGATTTTTGCTTCTTCCAAGTCAAAGACATGCAACGATCAAGAAGAAAGACGAGAGCCCAACGGCCGGGACAAAGTTGATAAAGGGGTGATGGAGATCAAGGACAACAATGGGGGTCTCCCTGGTAAGTTTCTAACCTTGACTTTTGAGTTATTCACTTTTAGCGCTGCCTTTAGAACGAGGGTAAGAATAGAATGGTCCTTACATTTCTAACATCTTTTGAATTGTTTAGTTGACTATTAAAAAAGGGATAAGTTTTCCCTTGTGATTATTGCAGCAATTATTCCTCCTCAACTCAGAAGGAATGATCCTTCTTCTTCTTCTTCTTCTTCTTCTTCTTCTTCTTCTTCTTCTTCGTTTTTTCACTTTTTTTTTTTTTTTTTTTTTTTTTTGGGAAATTTGATGGAAGACCATTCTCAAATAAAATCACAAAAAGTAATTCAAAAGAAACTGGGAATTACTTTTTCTAATTGATGGAATTTTGGAATGCCAATTCATTTTCAAGGCAATCAATTAGTCTTAGACATTAGAATGGAATGATCATTTCCTTTCCATTCTCATTCCTATTTACATCTTATTTCCTCTCTATTTTATTCACGCAAATCAAACACAGCCTCAAAATACTAAAAGTAAATTGAGCAAATGTGCCTATCATTACCCTTTTCTTTTTTATTGCATACATGGCAAGTTCTTAATCTCATATTACATTTTTTAACAGTGATATGTATTATAACTCGCCATTTCTTGGTCATCAATTGATAGTATTTTACCATAATTTTGCACCCAACTAATCTTTGGGCACATGCTATCTATGGGACAAAGTCCATAAAGTGACCTTGAGAGGGAGTGGTAAGAATTAAACTCAAGACCTCTTACTTAACAAAAGACTCTAAGACCACTCAATCTACCCCTCAAGATTCAGTCCGTAATACCCTACCAATATGTAATTCAAATCACATGATGTGAAACATAATTAACTTTCCTTCCAAACTTTTTGACGACCCTAAAAATTTCTTGTTATTCCTCTACTTAATGCGTATTGCAATTAGCATTGATTTAGCGTAACAGGCTGTATGAAAAGAATTATTCACCTAAATTTGTTACAATGGCGGATGCTAACATGCGCAAAGATGGCGACGCAGAGAACTGACAACAGGCTGTGGAACTTTTGAGTAATTGGCATGCGTGCTTGGTGAAGACAGATCAATAATAAAGTGGGATTCATCTGGCTAGCATGCGCACGTTAGGGTTTTTGGGTGTGTGTTTAAGTTGATAACTTTTCCAAGGTACCGTTTTTGTTTCCTTTCAGGTGCTTCCACCACCGTAAAAGGAGCGTGGATTGCAAAAGGACGGAGTAGAAGAAAGCTAGAAAGGGCTGGTCGTTGAGGGAAAAAAGTGTCGGTGTACACAATGCTGGATTGGCACGTGTCAAAACAGGGGCAAGAGAAATGATCAAGTGTTGTGCATCAAAAGGAATAAGCATCGTTGCTCCAATATATGGTCTGATTGATATAAAAGATGAGTCGATGATGATGTCTAATCATACAAATGGAAGCACTGAAGCGCACACCTTGCTCATGAGTTTGCAGCTTCTTCAAGCTGATTCAAATTCACTCACTTTAAAAAATGAATCAGAATTGACAATCTGACGGGTTTGTAATTATGTTAGCAGCATAATATATCATCATCTAATATGTTGTGGTACCATGTATTACCTCATTCACTGAAAACCTATTGCACCTATGGATCCCCTCTTCCGCCCCCCCCCCCCCTCTCTCTCTCTCTCTCTCTCTCTCTCTCTCTCCTCTGAATACCAATCTTGCAACTTATCCCAAAAGATCAATCCTCTCAACATTACTTCTTTTATTTCTTTGTAATTACAAAAGGTGTTATCCCTTCACCTCGTGTCAACACATTGGGAAGATGCCAAGACCTAAACATTGAGAAGATGCTAAGAGTTGAAATCAAGACATTTGAAAAATATCCTAACTTCTCAACCACTGAGAGAAAATAGACATGTGAACACACGTTACATAATGAAAATAAGTTTCCTTTAATGTGTGACACACGAGCACAATGACAATATCTCGTCAATAATTAAACTTACTTAAACATAATCCCACCGCTGCATAGGTGGGAAGATTTATAATTAAAAAATAAATAAAACGCCCAATTTAGATTTGAAGTGTTATCTCTCTAGTCTCCACATGTTACACAATAAATAAAACTTCTTATAACTTTTTCAAGAAATGCCACCATAATCGCACAATTAATAAAACTTCCCATCACTTTTAGAGATACCCTTTACAGGACCGACAGCGCTTCCATTTACATGAGTCATCATTTACCACTTTTGCATGAAAGGTTAGAATAATAGAGAGATATCACAGTTGGGGCGTCTGCCTAACGTCTCCTAAACTAATTGGGCGGCCAATTGTTACTTTTACTGCTGAACTCTCTATCATGACAGCAAGAAAAGACCAAACCGTTCGTTGTGTCCTCATCGACTATTGGCTGAAGGCCTCTTTCAGATTACGACCCGCTATCTAACACAAGGCATAAAAATATCTACCACATTTCTATTCTTAATTCCAAAGCTAGATTTTGCTGGATACCGTATCGTACCTACCCGCACAATATTATGATTGTGCGAGCCACAGCCATTTGAAATTATTGCTCACATACAGCAGTACATAATAAATTATAATATGTTTGTTACAAATACCTACTACTGATTAGAGTGGTGAGCAGAGTTGGATTTGTGCAATCAAGCTGAAATTACATTTGAGAATGACATATTTTGGTTGATAATGTAAAATCCCCTATCCAACCCGGTTGCTTTGGTTATCACCTGTCTATATCCATGTGGTACCTTGAACCATGATATTTTTTAGGTCATAAATGTCGGATTCATTTGGCTAATCATCAACCTCCCCAAACCACCCTATAACCCCACACCCCAATATATATAGATATATATGAAAATTTTTAGGTGGGGACGTCTTGATATAAGTTGCATCATCAGCACAATGCATTAGAGATTGTATGCATGCATGGGATGAGTTGTAGTACTTATATGAGGACATCCTTATAAGAACAGGACTGTATAGAGAGAGAGGGACAGAGTTGACTAATGCCCTTACCCTTCTAAATAGTGACAACATGCTAGTTAAAATAAAAATAAAACCATGGATTTTACAGTCTAATAATCAAATATTCATTTGCACAATGATCCAATAACAAAGCTGACAAAAGACAAACATCCATCACCGAACCAGTACATGCTAAAATAGCCATTTATATCAGATGTTAAAAAAATTAATTAACTGCAAGCTAACCTTTGAGAGAGGAAGGAACGAGGAGGGTGGGGGGGGAACTCAGATTTCATACTAGCTATGTAGTACAGTACACTAATGTACAACAAGCACACAATCCTATGATATATAAGCCAGTGAAGGTATGAAGGGATCTTTGATCAAACTGACCCAGGCTTTCTCCACAGATCCCAGATTCTACACAATGGTCCACTCCAGGAAAGATCAACTGCCAAAAATCCGTTGATTTCCTTATATATTCTGTACCAAGGTTAAATTCAAAAGTCAAGATATAGTTATTAAGAGATCACTTGTATGCCCCATGGAGATGAGATCATTCCATTTGTGTGTTCGCATAGCATTGGAAATGAGTCCATATTGTTTCACTTTAGTCCACGGAACAAATTATTTTTTATTTATCATAACATCAAATTTAGGACTTAAGAAAGACAGGCACAGGTCAACTAAACGGTATTCCCATAGCAATTGGGGTTATGAATTTTTAGTTTGTGGGAGGAAGTATGGGATCTGTAGTAGGCAAGAAAAGCACTCGGTTGATCAAGTATGCTACCAATAAAAGAAATACTAGAGTGCACTTCTGGAGGAGCACGCATGCAAGAAGGAACTTTGAGCTTTGGAAATGAATAAAATATCTTCCACTTTATACGATTATCAAGCAAATAAAAAGTCATTCTATGTATAAATCCTTAGATCTATTAATGGTAGGGTGACAGCTAGTTTTGGTGTCAACATTATAAATATTGTCATCAAAGGCCAAAAGGCATTATATTCAATTCCATTATTATTACTGTCATAACTCCAACCTTTGCAATGATTCCATTCGTGTTTTGTTAATTTCCATTGCAAATAATCGATATACGTCTCCAAATGCCGGGGAAAACAAGAGGGAGTGATTCATTTTCAATAGAATTTTAATACCCTCTAATATATTTAACAGACCTACTAATGCAGTAAACTAACCTCTTCAGATATCGAAAGAGCTCAGTCGTCGTACGAGCTCAGAGCAGCAACTACTGATCCTGTTGTCGCAAAGGTTGACGACACGTCAGGATAATCTTTCCAGGATGTTCTGACCTTGAGAGATGGATACAACCAACTCTTTACAGAATCCACAAAGGCGTTTGGATCAAAGTTCAGAATGGCTTCCCAATCCACCTGAAAACCTTGTGGAATGTTCCCCGTGAACTCCATATTAGCAGCAAGCAACAATCCAAGCAAAACTACAAACCCAACAGCTGCAGAGCCTCTTGATAGAGGCATAAAATTGTACCTGAAAATTAATCCAGTTTAATTTTACAAGAACAGCATAAATTGTCTAGAAGACAAAATTTCAAAGCACCGAATATCACATTTTACCAGTAAAATGTCATCCTTAGAATTGCATCTCTCACATTTTCAAGGACACTGAAATCAGTAGACCCGTAAGTTTCACCGCAATAAGCACTGCATAGAGCCTGCAAAACCATAGTTGGGTGTATTATAACTTATAATGTAACAGCAGTGATTCATCTGAGGAAAACATATAAAAAAATGATTTCGATTCCAACAACAAAGGCTGACCAATAAGTCTATCAAATGAGTAGCTCCTTAGTCCTTATAGTTGACAAAAATGAGGAAAAGAGATAAGCATATCTAAGTCAACCCTAGCCTTGTCCAGTATGCAACTACATATCCAGCTGCCTCCCCATTAGGGAGAAATGGAGACTGGAGAGCATAGGATTAAGTCTCGAAATTCTAAATTCATGCTTAAGCAGCTTTGGACAACACCCCACCATTTGCCTAGGCTTAGGGATCACACACACATACAATCAAGGGCTGGAAAGAAGGTAACAGAAGTCCTTATTATACCATTTGTTGCTTCAAACCATTTATAAATTTCAGAATTAGGCACCTCATTGGGGAATGTGATACACTCTCCAGAAAAAGATAAACTCATGTGGGCCAAATACTATCATATATACTCATTTCATATAGTAAAATTCAGTGCAGTGCACAACACCTCAAATCGCAATCAGAAAGAACTGTTCAGGAAGGCCAAAGCTGCATCTCCCATGGAAGTCACTGTTCCTAATGAATGAGTTCTAACTTCTAAGTCTGGCCAAAAATAACAGAAAAAACACCTGAATTCACAATGACTAATGGATTAATTCTAAGTTTTGACAAATAATGTAAAACACCAGAAGTCATCTATTCTCATTAAGCAGTCCACTTGGCTTGACAGATTAGGCTCAACTAGGTTGGAAAGCTACATTGGTAACATTTCCAAAGGTGCAAAAACATGGCTCACAGTCATATCTCATGCTCCTTGTAGATACCCTATCATGTCAATTTTAGAAGAACCATATCATATGTTCAACTAAAGTCAGAGGTGATCGTGCTGCAGAGAGCCATTTTGACGGAAAATTTTAGCAGAGCATTAAGTGAAAGATGGATTAATCAGACCATATCATATGTCTAGAAATATGAGGACAAGCTATGGGCTAGAAATACGAGGATAAGCTATTGGCTCAAGTTTGAGGTCTAGAGCGACATACATCCCAAGCTGCTGTCATTTCTGCATTAAATTCCTCCCATCTAGAAGGCGTACAAGGTGTTTTGATCGCAAAGTCATATCCACGTTCCCTGGAAAATCATATAATTTTTTTAAACAACTACAATAAATAAAATAGAGAGAGGAGGGAGGGAAAATAAAAGCTACAAGCTAATTATGACAGCTGAATATAAATTACATTTTCAATAGGGTGATTCGGGTCCCTTCAAATTGCTTCCTGAAAAAAGCATAAACAATCAGAAATTAGGTCATGGCAAAAAAATTCGAATGCCTAACACAACATGTTTTTCTTTGTAGGCAAGATTACCCCTCAATTGCAGTACTGTTGCACCAAGTAGCTAACCAGAAGTCCTCACCGACAACTCTGTAAATATCAGAGCAGGATTCTGCATGCATAATCTACACAAATATTTAACCATTAGCTATTCAAATAAATTTTAATATAAGAAAGCAGACATATCTGATGGTGGTATTCCAGGTGAAATTAAATGAACAGAGCCAGAAAACATGATCCAAAAGTAATAATTCTCTTTGGAGAAAAAAAATTCATATATTTTATGATGCCAACTACCATTCTAGATTAACAAACTTTAAAGTGTGTGATTGAGGGATTCAAGCAAGAGGGAGAGCCGAAAGACTCCCAAGCAGAACCCATCCAGTAATTAGTCCATACATCATGACCTATAATCACTGATTTGGAGCCTATACTTGGCTCATGAATTCGCGGATGCACCTGGAACAGACAAAATTCAGTTGGATAGCCTATAAAATCGTAACCTATTGAATCTCTGACTTGACAACTCTAAAGTGAAGAACCCAAAGAAGTCAAGCTTAGGCATCAGGCATGCAAGGAAAGCCCATAAAATCCTTGCCATTGATATTCTGCTCTTTATACTCCATGAATTCCTCCAGGTGGCCCTTCCAAATGCTTTCATGTCCAGACCCGGTGCCTAAAATTCAGATTGCGTAGGTTTGATGAGATTTTAGAGTAAGTTCAACAGAAAACTGGGGGCATTGTAACTGCTTGCCATGTTTAAACCTGGACTGAACTGAGACTTTGGACATATGAAACCAATGATCTGTATCAATCTGGATTTCTGTGAGAGGCAATGGGACTTATAAAAATAAAAATAAAAAATTTGCCACAATGCCATGCGCCCATGCCTATGCATAGTGACAACTCAACACCACTCAATAAAGCCTTAATCCCAACTATTCGGGTAGGCTATACATTCTTTTTCGCCATCTGGATCTATTTAAGGGCATATCCTCCATTGATTCATTGACAACTATGTCAGTTCCAAACACCTATAGCACATTATTTTTTAGCCTCCCACTTGTCCTTTCGGTGAATCAAATTAGTGTCTCCTGCTAGTGCATCCATTTGCCTGCATTGTACATAACCGAACCATCTTAGATAAACTTCTGGAGGGGTCTAAGGAATGCAACCCCCCCCCCCCCCCCTCCTTCTTCTTCCCTTTTTTTTCTCCCCACTTCCTTTTCTCTTAACAAAAACTATTATTTAATTGAAAATTAATACTAAAACCAACTTACTTCCAAAATAACACCCCCTGACTTCTCACCTAGTACCAGCTAAATCAAGGTAGTTTCCATTCTTGCTAAATGAAAATTTAGCAGCACTTCTATCTTTTATGTATGGCATGGAATGAGTCACTTGCACAATTTGGGGACAAGGCAGTCAATCTGAATCATACTTAAATTCCAAAACAATTAATTATTTTAAAGTTCTTCAAACTCCATGATAACTATATATATATATATATATATATATATTATGTGAGGTTAACATAATGCTTGGCCACATCTACTAAATAGGCCCATGCTGGTTGCAATCAAGTCAAAAAAACAAAAACAAAAACAAAATTAAATAAAGAAGATGGAAACTCTATTTAACACTTTAAATTCCAATAATATAAGAGAAATACTCCTACAGCATGCAACTGGTAATTCAGAAACAGCAAAATATTCAATCCTTTTTTGTGGCTACCAAATTTGGATATAGAAGATAGTGAAAATATACAGAAATTGACTATTATAAAACTCACTTCTTCTAACTTCCCGTCTTTGGATAGATCAATCATGTCATCTGCCTTGTTGTACACAAATGTTTTTTCCTTCATGACAGTCTTCGCAACATCTAATGTTCTGCAGCATTACCAAATAATGAGCATTCCTTAAAATATGTAGTTCTAAAATGGAATCAGAATAGGCCTTCTTACCTTTGAAAATTTGGGAAGTAGCGAACAACTTTTGCTTGTCCAAGAATCAAAGGAGTGTTAGACCCAAATCCAGAATTGAACTCTTCACTGAAACAGAGAGAAGCCCAAATTCACACCAACAATCAACACAAGCAAATATTTGAATTTTAATGTTGAATCATTTGAGAGATGGGCAAAACTATGAGAAATAATGAAACTCATCCAAATATTGTCAATCAATCTTGTAATATGGGGTTTAAAGATGGAGGAAGGATGCCCAGGTTTGTCTAACGTTGATTACTGAGGAGGGTTAGGGATGACTACTGAGCAAGTATTATGACATTGTGTCTAGCCTAAACCCAGAACCATTTTTCACTACGTGCCTATGTTCAAAACCATCCTGGTATTAGATTTGGGCAGCTCTATTGTCCAAATAATATTACATCATATTTACATATATTAGATTTGGGCAACACTATTATTATCTAGTAAAATTTTGCAATTATAGACATTTCAAATATCATTATATATATAATGTCTTTTGTACATATAATTCAAACAATCCAGCTTGATGTGTGCCAAACCTAGAAAGAGTTTAAAATTTGACAACCCCAATTGCACGTTCGGGTTCTCAGACAAGGAATCTTTGTTCAGCCCAAATCAATCCAGGTCAATCAGGCTAAAATTGTCACTTCAAACAATGAGAATGAATGAAGGTAATAAAGTAGAACTGAAAAAATCTAAACCAATCCTGCCAACCTGCCCAAACTATATAGGTCCAAGTTGTGTGTTTTGCTAAATGTGTCACCTTTGGGTAACTACACCTAATCCAATTATAGAATTTTATTTACACTTTTTAAAATTTTAAGATATTTATAATTTGAAGTATTGTAATATTAATGGGATGACAGGTCGGTTTCAGGTTGGCTCATAAGCCCGGAAAGCTTTGGTCCCAGCTTAACCAAACCATCGCCAGCCCTAATTAAATACGTGGAGTTATCAAATTTTCATGTATAATTCTTACTTATTGAATCTATCTTATTAGCAACTTGGTAGAGAATTGGAGATCATTAGTGTCCAAAAATCAGCAATTTGACATGTATACAAAACAAATTATAGTGACTCTATCAGATACCATCACATTGTGTATGCAAGCAGAATCAACATGAAAGATGGATTACCTTAACTTGTTAATCCACACAACTGGGTCACAAGGTTCAGAGATCTGTCTCCATTTGACAGCCAAAGAATAAACATCTTGCCATGACATCATAGAACGACCAAATGGTTTATCTTCTGTAATGCTATATGAAGTTGAGGTCTCTGATGAACTGCTAGTGCTACAACCAGCACCACCTCGATTCTGGCTGGGCAAATTGATTTTTTCCTTTCTCCGGACTTTCTTATTATGTTTTGATGTGCTTTTATTAGAATATCTCCATTCTGCTTGCAAAGAACGCCAAGCTTTTGAGATCTTTTGAGCAATTTCAATGACAGCTAAACCTGCCATGCGATGCTGGTACATGATAGAATATGGAAGATAATCAATATATACAAGAATACGACTAAAAAGCAACACAACTAATGGGAATTTCCAACAAGAATAGAGGCAAACATTGGCAAGATCATTAGTAAAAAATTGGAGAAAGGAAAGGAGAACTACAAAAACTTTATGCTGTAGATATGCTGTATTGATGAATCAACATATGGTAGAATGTTAAAAGTTATACTTAAATTAAGAAAGATATAGCCTATACTAGAAGTTTATTATAGTAAGACCATAAATAATTTTCTGATGGGAACCAAGCAAATAATAATGTGTAATCTACCAAGAAAACTTATAATTTCAACATAATTTCTAATACACAAGCAGGTGAAGAAGATAATTGAGGTCAGGTGGAGAGTTAAACCCAAGTCTGCAGTAAAACCCAAAATAGACCTCGCCAGATTAGATAGATAGTCCTGGCCAAATTATTTGTGCAGGGGCAGATACTTTGTGGACCTCTCAGCAACTATCCGAAGATCATTGAGGATAGGAGGATGAGATAGAGGTTCTGCTCCTGGCCTATAGGAGAGAAGGATGGGGTAGAAGTTTTGACTGATTGAATTTCCAGGACACTCTTCTTCCCCCAAGGTGGAAGGCGGATGTGAGACAGGGGGAACAATTCATGTCAATTAAATGGCAAGTTGCTAATGTAGTTTTCCTGAGTCAGACTCCAGTTTGAGGATAACAAGTCTATACCTGAACATAATGCAAGCATTTCCACACAAAAACTTTGTTCAGATTCCTCAGGTCTAATATCCTAGTCCAATCATAAAGCTCAAATGTTCAGGTTTCCCCTCTTCTATGTTTTTGTTTCTGAGAATGGAAGTGAGGAAAATTTCAGAAGACGTCGGTTAAGAGGATTTGAAATTTTTTTTTTTTTTTTTTTTTTTGGACAGTTGCTTTTGAAAAATGTGGAAAAATTGTTAACATTCCTTGAAAACAGTATTTTTAAGAAAAATTTTTAGAAACAGCTTTTGAAATTGCCATGCAAAATGTGTTTTCAGTTTCGTTTTTCTGTTTTTGAAAAATCGCAGATAGTTTCATTTCCAGTAACCAACAAAAGAGAGTTTAAAATTAACTACTGTTTATTGATCATATTTCAAAATTTTCATCTCCACTCTATTAATTATCCTGATTATAAAGCAAATTTAATTAGAACCTGGGTGAACCCTTTGATTAACCAAATCGACAAATCAAAAAGGATTAGTCCTATATAGGTTCTATGTTTTAGTATCCCAAAATGGAGTAACTAAAGAGTTGTAAAGCAGCTCTTACTGACAGTTGCCATTGAATGTAATGAACAAAAATGTTAAAAAAACCAGATGAAAATGTAAGGAAGCTGTAATACTTCAGAAAGACAATTTGTGTTGTTGCAATAAGCCTTGAAATTAGAAAACAATAAATGCTTTACTAGGACAAAATGGGAATATAAAAATAAAAAGGGCAAATAAGAGGCCACAACAGCAAATAAAAATTAACTTATAATTAAGAAATAGAATCACCTGACGCTTATTGGGTAAGAATCCAGGACAATTATATTGAATCTTCTTGCCAATTGAATCTGCAGCCTGTAGAAGAGCAGTCTTCTGTTTTGTAATGGCAATATCTTGTTTTCTAAGCTTCCCCTTTTTAAGAGAATCGCGTAGGGAAGGTTGCCTGTAAACCTTTTCGCATACATCCTTGGGGTGCAATCTTTTGCACCAGTACTCCTGAAGAAACCCAGAAAGAACATACAATCAACATAAACATCGGAGAAAATAGAAAGGGAAAAATGTAGGTATCATAAGAAACAAGTTTTTGTTATTAACCATTTTTTACTCTTCAAAGTTCCAGATTTCTTTCAATAGAGAAGAAATAAAGATTTTAAGATGACTAAAAATCAGCTGAAGCTTTTGGTGCTTCCAGGAGCAAGGCTCAAGGAAACCGCCCCCACTAAAGCAATCCACTGAGACACAGGCCTAATTACCTTGGGGATATATAATGTACAGCACTTACAAAATTATTTCAAGATTTTCCTCGCAATATTTGAAGTTTGTTCTCCTCATAGTAAAGTCTTCATGCAACACTTTAAGCTAAAAATCATTTCAAGGTCCTCCTCACAATATTTTAAGTTTGCTCTAACTGATTATATCTATCACATACAAAGTACTTACAAAATTATTTCAAGATTTTCCTCACAATATTTGAAGTTTGTTCGCCTCATAGTAAAGCCTTCATGCAACACTTTAAGCTAAAAATCATTTCAAGGTCCTCCTCACAATATTTTAAGTTTGTTCTAACTGATTATATCTATCACATACAAAGTACTTACAACTCCTAACAACACCTGCTGGCCTGTTTTACTTAAAAGATTTCCCAGTAGATAATGAAGGAATTTGGGTTTTTCAGCCCGCAATGTATTCTTTTTTGACTTCAATGTGAGCGTATATTAATCCTTATAATTAAAATGTTCAGTATGATAATCAAATATTGTTTCCTTATTTGTAACATGAATAAGAGAATAAATAGTAAATGCTTAACGCTCCATTCATTTAATCCAGAGTTCTGGGAAAAGACTTAAAACAGGCTACGGCTAGTGGAACATAACAAAAATTTGATGTATTTATTTCATTTCACCAGAAGCAGAGGCTATCAACAAAGCACAGGTTCCCCTGATTTCAGCTGTAAACTGATTCCTCTAACTTACAAATTAATATTAATATTCCAGCATTTAGGCTTCCAATATTTTGCAATTAGCAGTCACAGTGTTGCCTTCGCAACTAGTTATATACGCCTTGGTCCGGATAAATTGACAGCCAAATACTTTCTCCCAGTAGCTCTTACAGTGTCCAAAATGTCTAGACAAAGCCTACTTGAGCAAGTTCTGGAGTCAGGTATAATTATATTTAATTCATGAGAATATATATTAACCTAAAGAATACTAAACTACCATTTATCACATTCAGAAGTAAAGTGTTGCATGAGGGCAAAAAGGCATCAAATCAAAACTGAAAATTGTTTCAAGAAAGCAAACAGCTATAACTATATTTTAAAGGTAAAAATTAATAAATAATAAAACTGATTTTTTTCTCCCCCCTTTATTTCTAAGAAGAAATTATATTTCTTCAACAAAAGTAGTAAATAAAAAGGAAATATCTCTTTCAAGGAAGGCTGATTTAGGAAGACATAAAACAATTAAGAATTGAATGTCATATTGAGTAACTCCTATGCAAGTTCAAGTTTTAATTTTTTCTTTTTATGAAGTCAAGTTCAAGTTTTAACTAAACTAATATAAACTTAAATAATTCGGTGCATCAAAAATTATTTCATTCCTCTGTCTTGACCCACATTCTTGTGCCCTTCCTCCTGTCATTGTAGCACCTTCAACTTAAATCAAATCACTCCTCCTTACCTATGCAGGCATATTCATTGCCCATGACCAAACCATCTTAGCTGACTTTTTCTCATTTCCTCCCCCATCGGCAATGCCCTTAGCTTCTCATGGTCGCAATAATTTGCTACTACTTTTCTTGTCTTACCATTCATCCATCTCAACATTCAGTCTTTTCCTCGAAATGCTGTTCCTTGACTACACAGAATGTACTATGGAGTATTCATGGCCTTAATGCCATTTTATAAAATTAATTCCATTAATATGACAGGTTTTTCAATGATACAAAACTCCAGAAATGCTTCTCTCCATTCCAATTGTCCCAATCTAACTCAAATTGTGACTGCTTAGAAAAGAATGAAAAAAATTATAAATTCAACAAGCAGGCAATCAAATATTATCACTAATCACCAAAAGCCATCCAGGTTTAATTTTCATATTCGTAAGGATAAACTTTGGCAAATCACATAAAGTAAAACTAACTTCTACAATAAAACCAAAGGAACAAGTAGCAAAATAAAATGACATCAAAATGATATTCAAATTATCAACAAAAACAATTATAATTTTTATCTCATAATACCTTAAAGAGTGGATCAATATCTCCATCAATATCAAACCAGCAAAACTCACTATTGATCTTTGAAGCGGTGTACAAAGCAATTTCTTTCTGCAAAAGTAGTTCAATACTTCAATATAAGTAAAACTAATTGTTTGAAACCTTATCATCTAAACTTGGGCCAGCAATGAATCTTGCAGAGTTTGAATTTATAACATTATCAAGTTGGCCTGTTGCTTTCTAAATATCTAATTTTGAAATACGTAATAATTGGATAAAAGTAAAATGTTAGGTTTTAAACTATGAAAGGTCCATACTATGTCATTCTATTTGTTTAGTATGTAAAGAATTCAACAAGCAAAGAGAATAAATTCCTTGAAAGATTATTTAAATGAGGATGAATCCTTATCTCATGTGTCATAGTATATTATTTGAAATATACATACTCATATTTGTTTGTGCAAATGCAAATCTACAAACAGAAATACATATTTACATCCATTAACAAAAAAACAAACATATTTACAAAGAAACTTGGTGCTTTTATAGTGCCTACATGGGAACCTCTATCAATATGTGCTTATATGTATTTGCATATATGAAATATGGGATAGGATCGGAGAACTCATATAAAGCACTTCTTTTTTGCACTTTAGCTGATTTGTCAAATGATGAGTGGGGCTTGGCCACGTCAGCTTTCTGAAATACCGTTGGATCTTGTGAATCCAATGGCTTAAGAATGAGGTACAAAAATGAAGTGCAAAAATTGAGTCCATGGATCCTTACCCATGAAATATAGTTTATGAGAATATATGTGACCATATAACTTAAAAAGTCATCAAGTATAAACCAAATTCATAAATCCCACTCTATTTCAGGCCTTTTAGCTAAATACAGCATATCCAATAGGAATGTTCCATACCGGCAGGAAATAGGACAAGGTAGATCTCATTACAGGCCAGAATTATGACCAATTTTGAAGTGTGCTACTTGATCCAATCAAATTCCAGTAACTGGGCCAAGATTCTAATCTTCATCCAACATAAGGAATAGAGTGTGGCCAAGAAAGTAAGACCACTAAACCTGCTAGAATAATGAGAAGTTGCTAGTCATACTGGTAGATAGAGAAAACAGCAATTTCAGCATGCAATCCCATTCCTAGAAAAAAACGAGAGTGCCACTGACCAACTGACACACACACACAAGGAATCTGCTGGGCCTGAGAGAAAATCCAAGTTATAGATGCCATGAATGAACTCTATTTAAGGGTTAGTGTCATAGCACACTGCTGTCTCTCTAGCGCTCTCAAACACACACAGACAAACGAATGTACAATCAGCTGGGATGGAGAAGAGTAGAATTGAATTACCAATATCACCTCTAGTGTTTCAAAGAAATTGGAGAAATTGTGGTACTTTAGTCGCAATTTAAGTTGGGGATATTGCTAACTTTCCGCAACATGCTAGCGATAATTGAAAATGTAGGATTATGGTAGAAAGATGAAGCCAGGGCATAGTTAACAGAATGGGAAGCCTGAGGCAGGAAACAGGAAGGGAAATAGAAGTGGGAAACATGAAGCAGGCAGAAGATTTGAATTTGAATGGAAAAATTATGAGGAACCTTATTGAAAATATAAGACAAAGATGAAACACTAGAATAGTAGTATAGGGAACCAAAATGTATACTCTAAATAATAGATATATACATATATACACACACACTCTCAACTCAACTCAACCAAGCATTATTCCCAACTACATGCGGTCAGCTACATGAATCCTTTTATGCCATTCAGATCTATCAAGGGCCATTTCTACAGTTAAATCCTTAGCACACATACCCTTTCTGACCACCTCTGACCACATTATTTTGGGCCTTCCACTTGTTCTTTTAAGGCCTTCAACTTGAATTACACATTTTTCAAGAGTTTCAAAAAAGTTTCCCAAGAATTTCCAAAATGCTTCCAATATATTCCCCTAGCTGAAGTCACCACATTGTTGCCAAATTAGGCCCTATGCATCTTCCATATCCATTAAACTTTGCCTACATCAGTTCTCATCAGTAGTGCAAAAGAATCAGATTCAGGTCAAGGGTGCCTACCCAAGGTTGAGAGTAGCCGGGTAGGTTTAGAAATCATAGTGGGTTGGGCTGCGGGCAAAATTTTATTAGTGATCGTTTCCCACATAGGCACATAGAATAATGAACAAATAAGAAATTTGAAAGTAACATCAATGGCCTAACTGGAGCAAATGCAATAGAACTCAAGGCAATAAACAATATAAATGGAAACCAATTTGAATTGACACAAAATTTTGCATTGCTGCTAACAACAAAACTACATATAACTATATAAGAGATCAAGACTAGGTGAAGAGAATAACAAATTGGAAGGACAACACAGTTGGTCCAATATTCAAATAACTACTGCAGTACACAAATTAAAATTCTTAGCAGATACAGAAACATATATAACAAGAAAGCTGTCTCAACAAACAATACGATTAAGTTGTTTTCTAAAGGCAATTATTATTTTAAAGGACAAACCTTTAGTCCAATCAATTTAATCAACACAAAGAGTTGAAATGACAACAAATTCGAATAGGAATTTGGATGTCAGCTGTTTTTAGTGCATATAGTTCAGTTCTAGGAAGTAGGGACTCACTGAAGAAACTAAACATTCTCAAAAGAATTATAGGTGATCAGTGACTGATGACTTTTAAACAATTTTGTGCTCATTGATTCCACATGGTGCTTGAACTATTATGACATACTGGTAGTTGAGGCACAGATAAAGGCAGAAGTTGCATACAAAGCACATTCAGGAAGATGTCACATTATATCACACTATCATGAGGAACAGATAGGTCAAAACATGCAAAAAAATTCAGTTTAAATTAAAATTTGACAGCTGGATCTGGGTTCAATCAAGAGAGTAATGACCAATAAGTCTATGGTAGGGTTAGGGTAGATGACAAGTTGAAAGCTTAAAAAATTAAACTTCTAAATAAAACCTTCCAGTAAATAAAAATTGATTAAAGAATTCCTAAAGTGCTATTAAAATATATATCCAATAAACCTGATAAAAGGCCAGGCATTGGAGCACAAATTTTTCCATTGAGTCCAGTTCCAAATCCAAAGCAGTGTCATAGTCCTTGACCTATGCCCATTGAATCAAATTTCAGTAAATTAATGCCAAATAGCAATAAACATTATGCCAAATATTTTAAATAAAAATTAACCAATAAATAAATAAATAAAATCTTCAATACCGCTTCTCCATATTCTCCAATAGCATGGTAGCAGGAAGCTCGTAAATACAAACACTCAACGTTTGACTTCTCTAAACTCAATGCAATTGATAAATCCTTGATAGCCTTTCTGCAACAATTAATCAGGCAATAAACCAAAAAAATAAGTAACTAAAGAAATAAATGCTAACAATGATGAAGACCATTGAGTAAAGGGAAAAATAAAAGTAAAAGTCACTTTGAATCTGTACAGTAACTGTTGAGTATAAATAGCAGATAATTTTAATCTGCAGTTGGAATTTTGGTGGGCTCTAGGTGATTTCCCATCTCCTTTTTACCCATGTTTCATGGGGACCAAAGTCTAACTACACAGAAATCAATCTGGGCTACCATCAGCCCATAAGAGAGCATCTAAACCAGTGTGTTTTAAAACCCAGACTGGGCCACCCAGTTTAAACTGTTAAACTGACCAACAGTCAAGTCTAGAGTCTGGGAAACCTCCTAGAACCATTCCAGTTTTAAAAAAAACCATGAAATTGTTTGAAACTTGTTCAAACTGCCAGTTTATTTCAACCATTTACGGTTTCTTGGAAGCGGCTAGTGGTTCACTTTAAATTTTAAATAAATAAAAAAAATGTTAAAAACCCCCACATTCTATACAAAATTACAAATTAGGGACTTAGGGCTCTTTCACTTCACAGCTTCACTCAAAGATGGTGGCTGCTATGAACTGATTTCTTTGTCTTCTTCAATTACCAGCCTACCAGGTATGTCTCTCTCTATCTCTCTCAAAATCAAAATCCATAATGCACAGTTCCTCTCAAACTGCCAAGGACGCCGTCCTGCTCTCTCTCTCTGAGTCCTTTAATTACCAAGTGCACTTGATGTAACTTTGCATCAAGTGCACTCCAAAACTCTAACCTAAGAAGTGTATTTTGCGAAACCAACTGTTGGATTAATTTTGATTCATATGCAGGTCATGCGTTCCAAAAATCATGTTGATCTGAGATTAAGAGCCACCTCATCCATAAATGAACGATTGTTATTGATTAAAAAATGTAAGTTTTGGATCGATTAGCAATCAATCTCGAATCAACTTGATTTTTAGCATAGATCGCCTACATGAGAAGGGTATCTAATCCAATGGTTGGTTTCAAAAAATACGAGTCGCGGGTAAGAGTTTTGGAGTGCACTTGATGCAAAGTTACATCAAGTGATCAAGTGCACTTGATAATAACAGACTATATATATGGTTCACTCATTAAGTTGTTCAATTAGGTTAGTTTATGACTTGTGGCGATGGGAGAGCAATCTCGAAATTAGAATGCACTCCAACATTCATTTGCTTCATTTTTTATGTGTTTTTTATTATTAAGGAAAATTAGGGTGTAACCACTTGCCTCAGTTTGGAGGGATTTATTTCAGCTTAAGCAGGCTGCATATGATGCTGGAACGCAGCTGTAAGCCACAGAAAGTGTCCCGGGATTGATAATTTAAGCTCTTAGAAGATACATCTTTCTTTACCTCTTAGTATTTTGTTCTATATTTGCATAAGAAATGTTTACAGATTGAAAGTTGTTTGGAAAATTTTAAAAAAATTCTTAAAAGATTCTTTTTCATGTCTTTTCCAATTTTTCTTAAATTTGTAATAAATATATTTATTACCTCATAATGACATCGTGGTTCAGTTCTGGTTGAGCTGACGATTGAACCACTGACCCTTAACCTAGTCACTATTTCAATTCAATGAACAGTTAGGTTTAGGAGGGTTGCTAAGCACTACAAACTTAAATCTTGAGAAAAAGATCAAGAATAGCCAACCAGTCTGCATGGCAATTCGCATCCTGGTACGCATGCCTAACTCTGCAAGATCTTTCACGTCTGAGATGAACAATGCATAATGGCTGAAAAGATGACAACTAATATTCAAAAAGTCCACAACCACCTAAAAATATGACTCCACAAACGGCTTCACTATAGCCCAAGTTAACGTCAACCCTCCAACTCCAGAATGCTGTAACAGTGTTAGAGGCTTGCCAATATTCACTGCAAAGCCACCTAGCCAGTGATCATTCCCATCCCTAAAAATTATGTCATACCAGCAGGACCAGGATTTCCTTCCACACAGTCATTAACGTTAAGCTTGAACAAGCCAGGATCAAGGCATTTCCAAACAACAAAAATTGTCAGCACATGTCTCATAGAGCTCAGACCACTAGAAACAGAAGCAAACCCATGAACCCTCTACCCTTCTGAGGATAGTATGTAGTTAGTACTATCATTCACTATGGAAGATGAGCAAATGCCAATTCCTATATGAAGATAGCAACCTAAAATGGGTTGTCAAAAGTTAACCCTAAACCCAACCCTTTTTTATTTTATTCTTTGAATGCTATTCCACTCCCGGCACCCAATAGTTCACTACAAGGCATTGCAAAAATTGCCCCACCACCATAGGCCTTCAAAAAAATCTCCACAATTTTGAAGGACCAATAAATCTTCCATTGGTTAAGAGAGAGTAAGGGTCAATTTCACAATTCATTTTAAATGGGAGGCCACACCCCAAACAAGACTACAATGAACGGAACGGAGCAAAGAGAAAATTGGTGGCCATGAAATACCCAAAAGTGATTGTTTTCGATTTCTAATTTCACCAACTAAAAGTTAAATCTATGTTGTTACTGAACAACATACACCACAGGAACTCATAATAATACATTAAAACAATGGAGTGACACTTAAAATCAACGATTTAGGAGAAGCAAATTAAGTGTAGAAATACCTAATATAACTGTAGTGAAATTAGTCCTTACCAAAAATAAATAATAATTAAGTGACATTAGGATTATAAATGAGAAAACCAAGACAATTAATGGCCAGAAAATACCCAGTGTTTTCTTTATCTTAGAATGATCAACCACAACAAGGGAGATATTGAAGCAGATGATTCCTACTTCATTGGGGCAAGATGGATGATCTGGAGAAGTACTTTTAGAGTGTTCTATGATCACAAAATACCTATAAGAGTTAAGTTAAAATTTCATACCATAAGGCCAGCCACGTGTGATGGAACAGATTTCTAGGCAATTAAAAGGCAACATGTCCATAGATGAGTGTAGATGTGTAGTTGACCTGAGGATGTTGAGATGGATGAGTGGTCAGACTAGAATGGATAAGGTAGAGGGAGCACCAAATGAGGATAGGATGAGAGGAAGTCGTTCAAGAAGGATGGTCATGTGTAATGAAGACCAACAATTGCACCTATAAGGAGGAGCAAATAATTCAAGTGGAAAGAGTTACAAGTGGATAAAAAAGACATGATGGTCGATAAATTTAGCTGAAGAAATGGCCCTCCATAGAGCTTAATGAAAAATTCGGATTTGTGTAGTAACCCAAGTGGTTGCCATATAAGGCTTTGTTGTCGTTATCCATTATTTTTCATGGCATCCCCTGCTGACTAGAACCCTATCCTAAACATAATGACCATCACATTTGGCATCCTCTTATTGGCTTCCTCCCTGATGGGTTGGTTTCTTCCTCTTATTCTACATATGGGAATGCTTCCCAAAATGCCTTGCAAATCTACTGCTTTAAGCACTTAGTTTTCTTCCAGCATTGTAGATAGTCCACAGGATCATCAAAAACAAATATCAAACCAACCACAGATGATCGACAAGTTGACAGACAGCATACCTGTGCTCTCCCATCCCATGCAAAAGGAGTCCACGCAGGTGATAAGCTTTAGCAAACCTTTAACACAAAAATAAATAAATAAAAAGGGGCATTAAAAATATAAAGTATATGTTAAGTGTAAGTATCAGAATTATGGACATCACAATTGGAATCAAGCGCCGGAATATCAGTGTAAACTAAACCATAACGGATGACATGGTCCAGATCAACAGCACTTACCCGCCATCAATTTGTAAAATTTGTTGGAGGCATTCCAAAGCTTTTGTTGAATTTGCCAAATCTTGATAAAACTGCCAACAAATCATACATTCACCACAAATAATACTTGTTATGGACTTATGGGTAATTGACACATAAAACTAATGTAAATTTTGAATAATGTGCATTTTTCTAATAAAGGTAAACATGAAAAAGCTTTCCACGAGCGTACTGCAATTCCTTACTCCAAGGCCCATGAAGCCATTTTTTGAAATTCCACTTCATATATTTTTTATTCCATAGATTTTTACAAAATTTTGATTCATCAACAGTTCAGCACTGAAACAAGGGTAGTATCCATTTTACAAATTTTTATTATCATGTGATTGGACTTGCATTCAGCTTCTCACCTTGAACAATGTTGTATAAGTTCTAAAAGAAGAGTTAACTGAATAGTTGCTCATGTATACCTGGGTTAGATGAGCCCATGCCTCAAGGAAATTTCGATCAAGTTGAACTGCTTTCATGTGTGCCTCCTCAGCTCTTTTATATTCACCAATAGAAGATAACGCCAAACCCTATCAGAGTCGATTTCTCTCAGTCAATATAATAATCTCAAGCAAGAGAAGACGAACTTTTACCTGACTAATCAACAAGGTCACAAATGTTTAGGACTCACCAAGTATGTGTACGCAGACTTGTTATCCCTATCAAGCTTCACGCAAGCAGATAGATCTTCAACAGCAGCATCAAAATCCTTAAACTTATAATTAACAATTCCTGCATTAATTCCAATCATTATGATTACTTAGTAGCATAGAACTGTCATTAGCTTCCTGTTTGATGCACATAATAATATCAGCATTTTGCTATAACTAATTATTTATGAATTATATTTTCACAAACTATATGGCCACGGTAAGCCAATGTGTTATCGGTGATGTGAAGATAATGCAACAGCCTCCATACCTCATCATCACACACCTAAATTTATGATTAGATATAGAACAACTATTCTTTTAAACCACTAAAATGCCTAAGCTTTGATTTTACTCAACTCACGCTATCAATATCTAAATGAGCACCATCACCAGCATATGTTTCCAGAGGAAACAAGCACAAGAAACTATGGCAAGATGCAGATAATCATCAGTAGCAAGTGTTTCAATTAATCTTCATGTCAAATAATTAAAATGAAAATATAAATAATAAAAAAACATAAGGGGTTGTGAATTTTGATATATTCCAAAATCAAAGAGTTGTCTACATACTGAAGATTATTGGAAGAGCCGAATTAAAGCAAATTACCCCTTTCATGTAAAATATCTGCCGAGTTTGGCTCAAACTCTAATGCCTTGGTTAAGTCGTCAATGGCCTGGTATCAAGAAGTAATTAAATATAAGGCACAGGCATGAATGAGTTTATATGTAATAACAAGGGCTGGAAACTTCCAATACTTCACAAATAAATAAAAAATGTAGGTACTGACGTACATTAAAATAGGTATTTATAAAAATTTTATAAAAAAAAATCCTTATAATTTAAACTAGTCATCAATCACAATCTTTTGTTCTCAAGGGGATTGATTCTATCCATATATAGCACCATGCACAAGATTAGGAATAACCTAATCAATGAAACAAAAGATCATCATAAAACCATTTTTGGCTCAAATCGATTGTGCATCCTCTTAGCATTTATCCATGCTTGACAATGTTCAACGACCTTCATGAGCCCAAACTTTTTTTTTTCTTTGGCCCATCTGATGACATTAGAAAAATCTCCCCGAACCTTAAGAGCATGACCTAACAAATGATCTTTAAGAACCTTAGAACCCATAAAGTAGTAGTTTTGTAATTACAGTAAATGAATCCACTGCTCTCTGCTCTCTACGAAAGTAGGACCTTGATACAATTTGGGTCATTCTTGATCATTGATCAAAGCATTGCAGTAGAAGTATAATTCTTTGGAAGAGCCAATAACTCCAAGACCTTTGGGCATTGATCAAAAGGAAAAAGCAAATAATTGTCAATCAAAGGAGGAATATTTAATTTAGTTCAAAACCTCTCAACAAGGAATATCAATCTACCCGTTCATGAAAATACACAATATTTGGGTATTACATACCTGATACAAATTAGATCTATGCATCTCTTCCACACATCTAAAAGTCTACAACAAACAACACTAGATGTACCTCAAAAAATTATAGATCTAAAACAAAAGGCCAAATTTTATCAAACCATCATAAATCGACAATAAAGAAAAGAATAAATAAACATCAAGACTTGTAAAAGAGAAGGGGATGAAGGTGAAATGAAGAGATTTAGACTTCGAATGGAGGGATCTCAAGTTCAAATGGCATCTTCAAGATGAATTAGAGCTGTTTTTTGGTAGGAAAAAGATAAAATAGATAGAGAGAGAGAGAGAGAGAGAGAGAGAGAATATTTATTAACAAGGAGAAAGCAAAAAGTGGGCTGTGGGGGTTCTTGTCTCGTTCATCTTAGCCAAGATCTCAGCGTCATGTCTCAGTCTCAGCTGAGATCTGGTGATCTCAGTCGACAAAAGATCATCCCTTTATGATTTTGACTCAGTAAGATTCCCTGACCGATCCCTATCAAGACTGAGATGACTCGACCGAGTCAACCCAATATCGGCTGAGATTACGAACCATGTTAATGACAGACTCTACACTCCCTAGGTTGTGTTACAATGTCCATCATACCATTGAGATATACTAGGAAATTCTATAATCCATTTCCTAAGAAATTGTATGAAAGATGACTTCAAGCAAGTGGAGTCAAAAACATCATCATAATGTCAATTGTGCTTTTTAGAAGCATGTATCTACCATCCTCTTTCACCTCAATTTGGATTGTTGGATACCAGTTACCCAACTATTTTTTTTTGATAAGGTAAATAATATTATAACAAAAAGCACTAGCAGTGCAAGGTTACAAAGCATAAAGTGCAAGAGAACCAAAAGAGGACCAAAGGTTCCTGTACACAGGCAGTATACATAGAACCTAAAGGGTTAGACTACAAAAAAAATCAGTGAGGGGCTTCTGCAAGCAAAAATTCGGCATATCACCCCAAGCAAAAATTAAGTCAGCAATAAGAATTTTAAGCCCTGCCACTGTATCTTCCTTGTCATTAAAAATTCTATTGTTGCGCTCTCTCCACACAGCCCAAAAAATGACATGTGGAACTAACCTCCACACCCTTAAAGCTACTTTGTTTCGACTACTACACCTCCAAGACGCCACAAGCTCGATAACTTTCTTAGGCATGATCCAATACATCCGAAAAAAACCAAGACAGAACACCCAAAGCTGATAAGTCACTTCACAATGAATCAGCAGATGATCCACAGTTTCCCTATCTTTTTTACACAGCACACACTAGTTAGGCAAATGAAAACCTCTCCTCTGTAAATTGTCAATGGTGAGGCATTTCCCCCAACAAGCAGTCCACGTAAAAAAACACACTTTGGAGGGAACATTGGTCACCCAAGTGTTAGCAGCAGGAATCTAACTCCAGCCGTCCCCATCAAAGACTTAAAATAGTATTTAACAGAGAATTCCCCTCTTCTACCTCCCTTCCACAGAATCTGATCCAACTCCCCCCCATGAATCTTTGTATCATAAATTTTCCCTAGGAAGGAAAAAACATCATCAAGCTCCCAATCTTCAAAATTCCTACTAAAAGCAACATTCCAAGAGTAAGAATCATTGAACCAAACCAAATAGTCCGCCACCCAAGCATCCTTATTCAAAGCCAAATCAAAAAGAAAAGGGAAATCCTCTTTAAGAGGGCGAACCCCACACCACACATCTTCCCAGAACCTAATCGAATGACCATCCCCTACCCTAAAGAAAACCTCTTTCACCAAATCCTTCCAACCTTTGCTAATATACTTCCAAACACCCACCCCGTACGTACCTTTGACCTCCCTTGTTTTCCAATTCTCTTTAACCACCCCATATTTCCACTCCACCACCTTTCTCCATAAAGCTTCTTTTTGAGTAGCAAATCTCCACAACCACTTACCCAGCAAAGCCTTGTTCATTGTCTTCAAATTCCTAATACCCAACCCACCTACCTCTTTTGGAGAGGAGATAGTCTTCAATCAACCAAATGAGTTTTTTTTTTCACCCCTCATCCCTTCCCATAAAAAATCCCTCTGTAACTTATCTAGTCTATTAGCCACTACTACCGGAGTTTTTAAAAGAGACAAAAAGTATGTTGGCACAGTTATCCAACTATTGCAGCAAGAAAGTATATGCTAACACCACCTTATTCTCGTTGGAAATTGATGAACAAACATTAAACCTTCATAAAACGCAAGACAATGAACCCAACCAAAGCAACTAAATGCGACATCTAGAGCAAAAGTTACAGCACAAGAGACCAAAGATGGAACAAAAACCCTTCCCATCTTCTTCTGCTCTGATTTATTTTCTACTTCATCTACCCCTCTTTTTTCCTACTCCACCCCCATGTCTTGTGGCTGTTTGGGAGTTTGGAAGCATTCACTATCCATTAGATTGGATGTTCCTTGGCTTGTTGAGGCCCACGCTGCAATTAAGGTGAAAGCCATTATTTGATCACTACCTAATATTTCTTCTCCAGGTATCAGCCCCTCCAAAATGGAAGTAAGCTTCCTACCACTTACCTCTCCCAAACCCCACTATAGGCATTGTGCACTGGGAATGACCTTACCTAATATTTCTTCTCATATTCTCTACATTTATTTTTCCCCATCTACTCTTTTGTTGTCCCACCATCTTCTTGCACAGATTTCAAGTTCTGGGTAGGCTCTCTTTCCACCACCAATCAGGCAATGATTGATAAAGAATTAGAGATCCATAGTTCTCTATGTGAAACAGTCCTTAGCATTTGATTGCCATCTTTATTATGATCTATGTTGCTTCTTCTAATCAAAAAAATGTTGCTTCTTTACAAACAGTTATTGCTTTCTTAGTTCCTCCTTGCATTGTGATTCAATTAAGATCATGAAAAGAGCTTGCTTGAAATCAATCTCTACATCTAATACCTGACTAAGATTTGATTTATTTGTGTATCTTGCTGTTCGGTAGTGGTAGGCTGCCAAAATAAATGATAAAACCTTATTCTGTTCACATAAAGTTCTCCAAAGAATCTAAAATCCTTCTGTAACCCCCTACGGTTGCATTACTTTCATAATTTTTTCACAATTGTCTAGCACTCTATATGCACGACTTTCAGTGGTAAATTATATTAAGAATTGAGGAAGTCTGGATGTACCTAACCCTGTTCTTATCTTGTTCCTAAATTTTGATTTTAACCATTGGAAACATAATGTGTAAAATTTAATGTCACTAACGTCTCCAGGTTCACCAATTAGAAGACTACAAAAAATTTTCACAACAGAATTTAGAATGTGGTTACACTGCTTAGGCACCATTAATAACATAAACAAAGATGATTGCAGCATAATCAAGTACACTAATAGTTACTTTTCCTTTGTTTGGAGGGGGGGTGTTTGAAAGACACCACAATTCGAGAAGTAGAGAATTGGGGTAAACCACTCTTACCTCAACAGATTCCCCTAAGGCAGCCCGAGCCTGCCCCCTCCGCTTCCATGCCTCACCAGCTGACGGGTTTGATTGTATAGCCTAAAATACAAATCATAAAAACCACTTAAAAGAAAATTTTGGAATTTTTTCCATAAACCACTTGGATTTTGGACCTTTCAATACCTTCGTAAAATCAGTAATAGCAGAATCAAGTTCTCGCTGGAATGCATATGCTGTCCCTCTTCCTATTAGTGCCTCAGGATATGAAGGATCCTCTTTCAGGATCTGTACATATATTAGGAAAAAAAACAAATAGATTATGTGACACAAATGATTACCACCACAACCGCCCCCCCCCCCCAAAAAAAAAAAAGCAAATAAATAATAAAAACAAAAAACCACCAAATAAATATAAAAATGAGGAAAAAAAGGACCCTGGGAAAGAATTCCTAAGAAATTGAAGACCATTAGGATGACTAAAAAGGCCAGGAGAACAAAAACCTGGTCAAAGATAGATATGGCATTAGCATATTTCCCTTCGTTCACCTGCAGAAAAGAGAGGAGAGAGAGAGAGAGAGAAAAAATTAGATTAAACAACATAATCCAATTCAGACAATAATAGCACTCAATAAAAAATTGATTCTACTAAAAAACAGTAATTTATTTTATTAGGACAAAGTTCAAACAAGACATTTCACTATTCATTGGATTTAAACAACTTCATTTCACAAAATGGATAAGTAAAAATTGCAGAATACAAATGAAGAAACTAACTAAAACAACTATCATAGACACTTTTCCTAAGACCAAAAAGGCTTCTTCGCTGGTATGGGGACCATGATATTAATTCCTGGGCTTCCAAAATATGTCTTCTCTAACCAAGCTATGGCTACCAGATAACTAAACAGTATAACATGTAATCAATGCCTAAAGCAAACAACTTGGAGTCAACAGCAAAAATCCTAATCAGCATACTAATCCATTCAAAACAATTTTGTTGGTTGAATTGTGGGGCCTCACCTTAACCTATGTCATTTTGGTTTACAAAATGGGACACGTATAGGCTTATTGTAGGGAGGGGAGAAGAGCAGATGACAAAGACTATATCCAAGTAGTCAACCAGTGAAATACTCTAATATGATAACTGATACCAGTTATCATCGTTGTCAAATTCACAGTGATTAATATACCAAGAAGCAGCAGCTATTCCTATGAAGGAAGAGGAGAGGGAAAAGAAAAAAATAGAAGGGGGGGGGGGAGGAGGGAAGCAGCTATTCATGACCAGAAAACTATATATATCAAGCCATAAGTAAGGGCAGCTAGAGGATCAAACATATGATTTAAAGGATAATATGAATATCAAAACAGAATCAAACAAGACAGCTTATGAGAAAGGTACAATGTGCCAAATTTTACAATTAAACTCATAAGGGAAGTTTCAATGTCGCCAGCATATATTTATCAATCAATAACAATCTTAATCACAGATAACCCTAAATATGATATTTGCATATATCAATACCATTAAAATCTCAGGTTCCAAACAACCAAGAAAAGTAGTTGAAACATACCTGTGCAATTCCCCTTGATAATCGGAAATCCACACTAATTGACTTGGTCTTCGAAATCCTAGCAACACAGAACTTTTTATTCCTCTTGGCTTCATCACTTGAGTCATTGCGTTTGTCAGATTTATTACTTGGCTTACTGCAGATCTCATATGTATCACTTGATTTGTGGCAAATCATTGATGATTTACTGAACGGTTCAGATGTATCACTTAACTTGCTACATAGCTCAGACTCATTACTCAATTTATTGAGGATATCGTAAGTTCCATTTGATTGGCAATCAAGCTTTGTATTCACCTTGGCTCCATCACTTAAGTCACTATGTGTGTCAAAATTGTCACCAGACTTGATGCGGATCTCAGATGTATCACTTGACTCAGTGGATAAATCAGACTCGTCACTCAACTTATTGTGATTTGCATACATTGCACTTGATTTACTAGGAGTATGAGATTCTGATTCAGATATAACCATAGATGACCCAGACGACTCCATAGCATCGTTTTCACAAGTAATATCTCTGTTTTTCTTTGCGACAGACAGAAGCTCTTCCAGTTCTAGCAACTGCTTCAAATCTGTAGTTTGACGAAGAGCATATTCATAGCCTTGCTCCCAGACCAAAAGAGCATCCTCTTTCCTTCCCAAAGCAGAAAATGCACGACCTGGATAACAAAACTATTAGACTAGGCTCACCAGAGAATGTATGAGCCCAAATGTGGTCCTAATTTATTTTATAGTTTAATTGTAAATAAGAAAAGGTTTCACTATACTGAATTATAGAAAGCATCAATCAAATGAACACTGAAGAGGCCATGAAAGAGAACATACTTCCAGCTTGATCATTACATTGAGGCCTTCATCAGTTGCATAAGCAACAGGCACATATCTCATCCGAGAAAATCATTAATTCAAATTCAAGCAGGCAATATGTGCATGACTATGTGCTATTCCACTAAGCAAAAATATAAAGAAATATTTAAAGACTGTGCCATTCCGTTATAATTTTAATGTTCTACATATCTTATTATCAGGAACCTGGCCTAATCTTCACATTGAAAGCATCAAACATGAAGTTATCTAAAATGTATGTTCTGGACAATATTATTTTTTGAAAACCACAAAGAATATTGTATTAGTATTTTCCACCAACTCTTTGTATCCTATAAATACAGGAGTATATATCTTGGTTGTTGGAATAGCAGACCTAAATAACTAGCAATATAATTTCCCAAAGTAGCAGCTAAAATCATGGGGAAGTTAAGTTTTAATATTGATTTTGCAAATAGTGCACAGCACATTACTCGTGGGCAACTATTCATGTGCTGCAAAGCACAAACCCAAGCCTTTTTTACTTTTATCAGAAAGAATACCTGCTACTTATGCGAGTTGGATCATGGATCATGGATGTCGTTAGTCTATCACTTAACCCCAAAAGCTTAAGCTATTATGGAATGGGCCACCAATGAATATCAAGCAAACGCCCCTCTCTCTAATCCGACCCCCTCCCACATGTGGATAGAGAAACGGACAAAAAGAAAAAAAAAATTGATAATTTGATGGAGGAACAAACAAGTGAAGGTAACAAGACTTGAACCTAAGACCTCCTCAAACCAATACTCTGATACCATGCTAGATAACCTCTTAAGCCCAAATGCTTAAGCTATTAGGAAATGGATGACCAATCTATATCAAGCTAACATATTTAATCATGTAAAAACCATAAATATACAAAATTGACACTATACACTATATTCTGTCCTACAAATCCAAGTTTTGAATGCTGTGTACAATGCGTACATCCTTACTAATTGCAAAGACATCAAAATGAGAACAAATAGTAAACTATATTTCTATGATCCCATGGTCTATCATACATGTTTTTTAACTCGTTATGCATAGTGAATGCCATACAAAATACATCCTCATAAACATATAATGTATATTGAATACAGTTAGTGTTAAATTTTTTTTATCAAAAGTAACAAAATATGGAAAATTTTATATATGATATTGAAAATAACTTTAGGCAACGAAAGCATATCCACGTAAACTCTTTTTTGTTCTGCCAACTATGGATATTGTTCCATCCTTACATGTGAAAGTCCACTCATGTTGGTCAATGTTTATCAGGGCAGGAAGGGTTAGTACACCAAAAAAATTTACCGCTTCAAACTATGGCAGATTAACATTATTAAAACAGGTTCTTCATCAAAAAAAAAAAAAAAAAAAAAAAACATAATTAAAACGGTTGCTGTTGCTAATCCTTGTCAGATCAAGTGAACCCATACAAATGGGGGTCCCCATTGATATCACAAGTCAATAATTTTTGTCATTAGTTTTCCAAAAGTGCCTTTAAAATCTTCCGTTTAAAAGGTAAAGAGTCAAGGAAAATGGGTAACAATTGAGATTACATAGAGATGACAACAATGTTGGTTTGCCCATCTCTCCATACTTTCATAGCTATACCCCCAAAACAACCCACCTTCTTTTGTTTATGAGTTGGTGCCCAATGCCATCCTTGAACCCTTGACCTTGTGAGAAATCTTTCACCCACTCAACCACCTGGCTACAAGGATTGCCAATATCTGTTGTAAAACTACTTTCCTCTGATATATATTCAGAGTTATATAAAATCACTTGACATGTGCATAAACGCATGCAAATTTGAGTTCCAAAAACTAATAAATAATAAATAATTTTAAACTATGCAGAACTCTATATCTCACTTACTCATCACACCACCTGCTATTTCAAACTCAACCAAGCCCTAAATTTTTTAATGGCCCCTAAAATCACTTAGGGCATGTTTGGACATCCCATGTAAATTGAACTATTTCATTGTGTCTGGCAAATAGTTTTGCGAACAAATCCATCATCTTTAACGGGAAAATTCAAGGGAGAATAATAGGAATCATCACAAATGATAGTATAAATTTAAAACAGATGCATTTCATGATTCTTTAAAATTGATCTTATAACATCCACTCTTGTGATGATTCCAACTTCCACTCTGGTTATGATTCCAACTTTTCTAAATGGTCCCATTCAGGACAATGAATTTGTGCCTCCTATGCAAAGTAAAATTCACTATAACCATTTAATTTCTATTTGGACGACCAAACAGACCCTTAATGATACAATTATTTTTAAGTATATATTCTAATACAAACCCTAGGGTAGAACTCACCCTTGAAAACCTGCTAGCAAGGGGAGGGTGCCCAAGAGCTAATATACACATGGTCAAGCACATACTTAACCGATGTAGGACATTAGGATCATAACATACCACCACGCTTCCGCAGCCGACGACCACATCCGCCCACTCTATCGACACTGACCCGATGGTGGCCCTTTCCCTTTTGGCGGCTTCACTCACCTACCAATATTCAATGACTTAATACTACACCCACACACAATACCAAACCATTTTAATCTAGCCTATAGGTCGCCTCTTCCGCGGCAATTGACCATAGAGAGCCACAGCCCATATTGCGTCTGATCCCATGCTCGACATGGTGGCTAGCTCTAATACCAAATGATACTCACCCCTAGGTAGAACTCACCCTTGAAAACCGGCTTGCAAGGGGAGGGTGCCCAAGAGCTAATAGACACATGGTCAAGCACATACTTAACTGATGTAGGACATTAGGATTGTAACATATTCACAATCACATAAACAATACTACTGATCCAAAATGCAACCATTTAGCTAAATCAAAAAGTACTATATATCATCTACCGCCAACCTTAGAGAGTTTAAGATGAAAGTCTTCCATCAAAGCAGAGAAAACATATCAAACAGTAACTTATCACTCAGTTCACGTACGTCATTACACAATTGGAGCACACGTGCAAGGGTTTTAGGGTTCTATTCTCAGCAAAAACACTACCATTTTCTCAAATTCAACACAACCACCATTGAAATACGGAATTGAAGAAATGAATCAAACAGACCTTTGAGGATGTAGGCTTGGAGAAGCGTAGGGTCAAGCTGAAGCGCCTTATCGCAGTCCTTGACGACATGCTTGTGCAGCTCCAATTGACTATAGCAGAAGGCTCTATTGCTGAAATTAAAACATGCATAAGCAGTGTGAGACATCAATCAGTTAACACAATCGAAGATCGATAGACAGTCGTATGTAGGAAAAAAAAAAAAAAAGCGAAAACGAATCGATATGTGGACGGACCAGATGTCTTGGATGGCGCAGGACTGGGAGAGGAGTGAGTCGAGGATGCGTATGGCCTTGGACCAGTCCCGAGAGCTGCATAGCTTCGCAAGCTCGACTCGCTCGGAGATGGTGGAGTCCATGACTCAGACGGAACGAGTTGAGGTGCGGATCGGAATTAAGTCTGTTTTCTTTTTTTTATTCTAGAGAGAGAAAGAGAGCACAGAGAGGATGAGGAAGAGGGGGGGTAAAAGGGGGAAAGTGAGTGGAAACTGGAAATTGGAAATGGGGAGGAAAGAGAGGAGGAGCTTTGGATGAATCTAAATGGTGTTTGGATGTGCCGATCTTTCGCGTTTGGGTGATTGTTGCTTTGATGCACCCTTAAAGAACCGCCTTGAGTCCCTGACGCGTTTTCTGTTTGACAACGGGTACAAGGACTAAGGAGGGGCTTTTCCAAGCCACAAACATAAAAGTGGGCCGTTCCTTTTATTTCGTAAAGTTTGTGACCTATTTGTAAGAATTTGAATCCTCTGTGGAAACTTTCTTTTTGATATCATCATATTCCAAATAGTTTATGCACTCGATTAATTTTTTATGCACTTAGTAATCTCTCATCTCATATGTTCAAACAATTACAATTTACAAGATATAAATCCATGGGATGGCTCAAAAGGGGAGTGATAAGAGCTCAATCCAAGATTTTTGGCTTAACAAGAGGATTTATCACCCGATCTACTCCTCAAAATTTATTAGTAAACTTTGGAGTAACTACTTGGCGTATTAAAAATTTGACTTGATTCATTACATGGACTTCATAATCTCTCCAAGTTTTTTTCATCTAGTTTTGCCTTTAAGAATTATGGAATTTAAATTCTATGTTTGACTAATATTTTAGACCTTGACAAAGGTATTGATGACTTTGTGTCAATTAAAATTCAAAATAAATTTAGTTACGGCTTGTTTGGTTGTCCAATTTGAAATTAAACAACTCAATAAATTTTACATAAAATTAAAGGCATAAATCTATCATTTTGAATTATAATATTTCAAAATGTTGTAATTATCATTATAGTTGATATTGTAAAATCAATTTTAGGAAATTCATGAAATACTACTATTTTGAATTGTCACTCTTATTTGTGATGATAATTATCATTTTCTTGAATTTTTTTGAATTCAAGATGATGAGTGTGCTTTCAATACTATGTAAAATTTATTGAATTATTTAATTTCGAATTGGAGAACCAAACACGATGATTTAAATAAGGATTGGAATATCAAAACCAAAATGTTATTCTCTTTTACTTGTAACTCTCAATAATTATTAGTTCATCTTATAGGTTCATAATACTTTTAAGTAATAAAAAATAAATTTGAAAAAATGTTTTTTATACCAATTATGAATTATCTACACTAATTCATGTGACAGGTGCCACTACTCATAAATTTAATAACAAAAAACCATTTTGCCTTTTAAAAAATAATTTAGTGTACTATAATCACATTAACCAATGAAGGGAGTTGAGGAACTTTAACCATTATACTTATGAGCCCAGCCTACTTCAATTTCAATTTTTAAGCATAACTAGTACTCATGTTGAAAGCTAAGCCTACTTCGATTTCAATTTTTTTTACCTTGGTTTGTATGTTAGTTGCTAGGTTTCAAACAAATGAAAAAGACTAGACATTAATTTGATGGGTCTTTTGTAGTAGGTGGTACTAAGGACAAAAATTTAGATTGATCTACTGATGTTAGCATTCATTTTGATTGAATACCATCAAGTTATTTCTAAACATTTACTAGAATGTTTTGAGGAAATAATGTTTAAAATTCATCAAATATGCCCGAGTTTATACATTCCTCATGTGTTAAACATGATTTTAGATGAAATGATAGTCTTGTAATAATTTCTTTATTTGTTGAATGGGTAATCTCAGACTTTTAAATTATCGAAGAGTATGAATACCTATTTATTGATATTAAAAGATAGGGATAAGTTCTATCTTCTTCTTCTTCTTTTTTTCTCCTTATTAGATAACTAATAAAAGAATACACATGGAGTTAAAACCAAAATTTTCAGAAATCCCACATCCTTATAAGTAGGGGTGAGTTTTATTGATTTTTTTATAAAAAAAAAACGAAAAAAGGCACTAAAAATGATTTGTCAAATGGTTGGTTCCATTAAATTATGTTTGTGCAGATTTGGGTTGCAGCCCTGGTAGGATTTGGATTATTTTATTATTATTTTGTTGGTCCTTTTATTTTATTTATTTTTAATGAGGAACAGTTGCAAAGCGACAACTGTCAACGATTATAAGCCACGTGACTGGGCGTGAATACTCGTGCGAGATGCTTCCTCGCAATGCAAGCAAAGGGCGGGTTAAAGGTCAAAGTAATAAATAAAATAAAAGGGCAAAAGAGGGCACAAAAGCGAAAGCCAAGAAAACAAATATGGAGTAGAAAGAAAAGAATCGGAAAACATGGCAATGGGAGTGCGTGCATATCTATTATCTATTATATATATCTAAAACGGAAGATTGGCATCCCTGTGTGTGCTAAGTGTCAATGAGAATTTTTTCTTTTTTTTCCTTTCACATGCTGAAACATCTAATTGCCTTTTTGGTAAAATTACTCTTTAGTGACTATTTTCTAATCTAATACCAAAAAAAGATATTTTCTAACAACTTGCTACAAATTGACTACAAATGTGTGCTAAAATGACAACTAACTTCCACTATTTCATATTAATTTTGGAAGTAGTCACTAAAATGTAATTTTGCCAAAAAGTTACTTTTAGTAACTTTTGAGAAAACTACTTTTAGTCATCACTTTCCAACTTAATACCAAATAAAGGATATTATTTGTCAACTTACCACAAATTGACTTGATAGATGCTTCAAAAGGATTATTAACTTTTTTTCTTTGGTATTAAGCTAGGAAATGGTCACCAAAAGATAAATTCCCCAAAAGATAAATTTCTCATTTTTTTTTTCCTTTTTTGTTTTTTTGGGTATTACTTACTCTTTATCATGCGATAGAGGTAAGTTGATGCTTAGTATTCACTACATATCTCTTTATTTTTATGTATAAGGATTAAGAAACCCATACTATACAATGTTTAACCCAAATTTAATAGACTATTCTATATATTTTTGTTTTCTTTATGCCTATTCATTCCTTCTTTTAAAAATTGAACATATAAAATTATAAATAATCATAATTAAAAAGAGAGACAAATAAATGAAATGAGGATTAAAAAAAAAACGCGATCTGCCGAAATCTTCAAATTCTCCCAATTTGCTTTATCTAAAACGGAGGATTGGCACCTCTTTGTGTGCCAAGTGTCAAAATGAGAATTTTTTTCCTTTTTTTTTATTCTTTTTTTTCCTTTTACATGTTGAAACAGGGATGAAATTGCCTTGTTGGTAAAATTACTCTTTAGTAATCGTTTTCTAATCTAATGCCAAAAAAGGATATTTTATCAACTTGCTACAAATTGACTACAAATGTGTGCTAAAATGACAACTAACTTCCATTGTTTCATATTAATTTTGGAAGTAGTCACTAAAATGTAATTTTGCCAAAAAGTTCCTTTTAGTGACTTTTGAGAAAACTACTTTTAGTCGTCGCTTTCCAACTTAATACCAAACAAAGGATATTGTTTGTCAACTTACCACAAATTGACTGATAGGTGCTTCAAAAGGACTATTAACTTTCTTTATTTGGTATTAAGCTGGGAAATGGTCACCAAAAGATAAATTCACCAAAAGATAAATTCCCCACCTTTTTTTTTTTCCTTTTTTATCTTTTTTGATATTACTTGCTCTTTCTCATGCAGTAGAAGTAAGTTGGCGCTTAGTATTCACTGCATATCTCTTTATTTTTATGTATAAGGATTAAAAAACCCATACTATACAATGTTCAACCCAAATTTAATAGACTGTTCTATATATTTTTGTTTTCTTTATGCCTATTCGTTCCCTCTTCTAAAAATTGAACATATAAAATTATAAATAATCATAATTAAAAAGAGAGACAAATAAAGGAAATGAGGATTAAAAAAAAAAACGCGATCCGCTGAAATTTTTAAATTCTCCCAATTTGCTTATGCCACCAACAAAAAAAAAAAAAAAAAAGAAAGAAAGAAAAAATCTATTTTAATCAAAACTCTTCTATATGGTTAATTACATAAAGTTTAAAAGATTTATACTTTCTCTTATTTTCTTCTCCCTCTGACTTTTTCTCTTATTCTCTTTCTCAGTCTAGATTTTTCTTTCATCTTTTTATGTTCTAATCTCAAACAAATTTTTAATATTTTTCCTCATGGTTTTTCACTTTTTATGAAACCCACTCAAAACCTCATAGAAAGCTAAGATTCATCGTTGTCATGCATTCTAAAATCTGCACTGTTGAATTTCAAGATACTTTCAACGGCTATACTTACTTTGGTATATACCAACATGTTAAAACCATGATTGTGAGATGGGTTAAGTTCTAGAGAATTTTAATATTTTCCTACCAAATATCATAATGTGTTAGTTCCTTCATTTTTTACAAGTTTCTACCATTAAATTGATTGTTTTTCAAAATAATTTATCTTTTTCTAGAGTATAATTAAATTTTGTGTGATACATTATGCTAATATCACACCAAAAATAATTTTGATTGAACATCAAAGATTATTTTTGTCTATATCTTTTAAATTTAATTGACATATTATATTAATAAATATATTTTACTATTTTAAAGAATAAGTATTCTGTTAAAATTCTAATTTGCTAATAATATTATTTTTTATAAATTAATCCGTGCATCGCACGGGATTCGAAGCTAGTCTCGTGTTAAAATGACTTTCCATCTCTGTCCAACCCTAGCATCGAGACATTGAGAAAAAGAAGAACGTCACCTGATTGGATTGGTCCCTACCCCACACAGAATGCATACCAAAATGTTGGTAGTCTCTTTCACTTATCAAAACCTTTATATAAGAAGACAACTCTACTGTGCTGGGTATGCTAATCATACAATATAACTCATTTAAGCTATGTTAATCTATATAAAATCTTGTCCATTTAAGGGTTTTGATCACACGGTAGTATTATAGTAATCTCTGCCCATAAAGAATTCACTGCAGAGTAGCCAATGCTGTGCGTGTCAATAATTTAACCTTATATTAGTCTAGGACATTGCCCAAGGGACCACCTCTGGGGATGACCTTAATATACTAATGATTACTTCTTTCGTAGGGGATGAGACCGAGTTTGGATATGGTGCTAAGTGACAAAAAAATCACCATCGTGTTGAGTTAATGGCCTGGGAGTCATTTGATGAGGTTTTCCACAGCTTATATTAGACATCAAAGAGTTATCTATTGAGGTTATTTAGGTCATTTTAAATATTACATTTGTTGAAGTTTTTATCAAAGCCATCAAAACATCCATCCAATAGTTCGCATTAAACTCATAATCGATTCTATTCACGATGAGACCCGCTTATAAAAAGAGGCGACCCACTAATCATTTTTTAAATGACTCATGTGAATTTCCTTCTTGTGAGAGAGGAGATCTTCCAATAATTTTCATTTTCGATCGGTGTATGATCGTTGAATGCAAGAGGTTTGATCAAAATTTAATCAATTTCAAATTCAAGTCAAGCTCGAGAGAAACTTGTATATAATTGTGACACGGCCACGTGATGTCGCAGGCCAATGAGAGGAGAGCAAAATGGGATTATAGGATCAAAAAATATTTTAACAATCTCACTTTACTTCATTCTCATCAGCTTGTGACACCACATTAGCTGTGTCACAATTGTATACACATATTTCTCTGGTCCAGCTCGGCCCAATTCATCCCTATCCAAATATGTCGGACATATGGTCTGCTAAAGCATATTAGGCCTTCTTACCTGGGGAGGGGTCTCTCAGGTTTTCACTGTTCACATTCGGCCTTGGGTTCAGATCTGCTTAGGAAATTGAACCAAAGGGTGATTCGATCTTGTGAAATGTTTGAATTATAAGAATCATTGTCAATGAACTGCCGTGATCTGATGCAATGGCAAAAGTTTCGGACTAATCACAAAAGCGTAAGTTCAAGTCTTGAGAGTGACCACTCGGTATTATAAAACAAAAGTTAAAGTACATAATCAATTCACCCCCCTGTTTAGTGGATCCAACAATAGGTAGTGGCCATTTTTATCGTTGATGGACCGTCAATATTGGTCTGCAGGTTTAATAGATGGCAAAACTTTCCTTCACGATCGATCTTTCGTCAACCAGCAATACAGTCTTGAGCGCATTGGCTGCATATGCATGGTGTTAGACTGTTCCATAAATTTGACGTAAATACATAATTATCTACGGCCATCATTCCATCAAGAACCTCTTTAAGTCTTCTTATCCTATGATCTATCTCTCCTCAATAGCCATCAAGTTTTCACATGACAGAGTATAGTTAAGACGCTGGGGAAAATAACTAAATACTGTGATCGATTAATTCAAGAAAATAATTATAGAAGTTGAAATAATTCAACATCTACAGAATAAAATCAGTCCCGAGTGAGTTTCATTACCATACGTATGCTACAAATTATAAGGGCTGCGAGTTCAGCCCAAAGCCCATATTCTCCAGTGGATTAGCCGAATTTCAGCCCCCAATATCCTTGGTCCAAACCCAGTTGTATTTATTTTGTGGTCTTCTGAGCCATGGGACTTTTTTTTTAGTAATAATTTTCGAGCCATGTTTAGGTGGCTTGATTTTGACATTTTAAAAACTTTGCCTTTATAAAAATTACAAAAAAAGAAAAAGAAAAAAAAAGAAAAAGAAAAGACTAGAAATACGTTGTTCAATATAACTTCAACCCTTCTTCTTTTTTTTTTTTTTTTTTTTTTCAACCCTTTTTTTTTTTTTTTTTTGTAACGAAGATATTTAAATCTTTGGTTTGACTAATCTTTTATAACACGGGTAAGGTCACTATTTACTCCACGTAAGCTAACACTCAAAATAAATATCTCTAGTGACTAACCCTAGAGGGACTGCAAAGTCAAATTCATGACCCTTTGCTTCTTAAAGCATAAGTTTCAAAGATCACTGGTCAACCTCTTAGGATTAAGTTCAACAATTTTATACTAACTTTATTACTTTAAACACAATACAGATATATATAATCTATGAGTATCATTATTTTAGGCCAGTTCAAAATTGAAGCCCAGTTAAGCAAACTTGAAGCCCAGTTAAGCAAATCCAAGTTGGAGCTTAAACACCTCAACAAATGTTGGCTCAGCTGAACCTCAAGCGAGTCTAATATGAATCCCCAATCTTTACCCCATTTTTGTATTTCTATTTATGCAATGAGACAAAGCAGAACTGTATAAAAATATATATATATATATATATATATATATATATATATATCTATATATTAATTATGAAACATTTTTTCTTATTTTTGAACTTAAAAAAGTGGGAAGGGAGTGAAAGAAAAACAATTAAATATCTGTACTAGTATTTCTTATCAAGAAATCTACCTATACTCTGGTACTGGTAATATATAGAGGAACATCCTTTGATCTCTTGATTGATATCCCTAGCGAAAAAAAATAAAAATAAAATCTTTTTATCAATATCTACCTCGTTAAATCTCAAAACCACTCACTTTCTAATAGTTTTTTTTTTGGGTTAATAATGTTTTAATACCTTCAACTTTGGGGGTAGTTTCAATTTGGTCCATAAACTTCGAATTGTCTCAATTTAATGACAACTTATCAACTATTATTGCAATGCGGTCCAGGGCCCAACATCCGTTAGGTTTATGGACGGAAAACACACATGCACGGCACATGCGGCTGACGTGGATCCTAGGTGGCGTCCACGTGTGCTTCCCTGCCTAATTAGAGACCATATGCTTAGCACGTGATATCAAGTCCAGCTTTTTTGAGGAATTTTGACCGAAATGCCCCCAAATCAACTTCTCATTTTCTTCCTTCTTCACGAATGGTCTTGGTCGAAACCCTAAATCTTCCCCCAAATCTTCAGCCATGGCTGCAACCTCAACAACCATAGCTAGCATCGAATCATCATGAATCATAAACAAAGGTTTATGAGTTCGTTGCTTCTCTTCTTTCTCCTCCAGCCTTGCACTTCCATTGACACAATTACATCTAACCAGTCTATTTAGTCTAGAGTGGAGAAAACTTCTCACTTGGGTTCTTCAGCCCCAGCAATTCTGGAAATCGCTACGTCGGAATTCCTCAAATGTTCCAACCACATTCACCAAAAATTGCAAAGCTCAGCTCTTGGATTCAGGGAATTTGGTTTTGGTTCAATCCGACAAAAGGGTTATATGGCAAAGCTTCGAAACCCACCTTTATGTGATCTGAGTTTTGAGTTTTCTGTTGAAGATATAGATAATGAGTAATTGAGAAACCGACCAGATTTGAGATCTTTATATTTTTCGGCAATGGCAGTGGCTATCGGTGGTGACGGCGACCGCAAGATTTATGCAAATCGTTGGAAAAAGGTGAAGAAACATCCCCATTTTTCTCCTGTGACGATGAAAATCCCATGGTTGAACCACCATCATTGTTGACGATGAGAAACCCATGGTGAATAAGCGGCATGGGTTTGCCCTGAAATTGGCGGGAGGTTAGTACAACTACAGCTCTCCCGCTGATCTACGACCACCCTGCGCTAATTCAGGAGCTTCTTTTTTAGTCTAGGATTCTAAATAATAAATAAATCAAAAGAAGCGGCTGGGCAAGAACAAGAAGCAGTTGTCGTCCGGTGGCCGGTACCTCTACTAAGCGCAGAACCGCTCACTGCCTTTTCTTCGCGAATAAGATGTGCAGGTAGTCTAGGAGAAGAGATGCAAGCTACCCTCGCCTACCTCCTTGCCTAGATCCACATCGAAGCAACCGGATCGAGCAGATGAAGCTCCAAGATCCCCAAAACCAAGTCATTAATGTAACAAAATCCAGATGCCTCGCACTTCTTGGCGTGATGTAATCCACTAGCCCAATTTATAGCAATGTCACAAAGCTGATTGTTCAATCTCTGTGCGCTAAACCCAGGTTTGACAGAAATATTATCAGGATTTAAACTTACCTATTGTTCCACCGGCTCAAACACAAGATCTACTGGAAAAAATGGAGTTACTAGGATCCGACTTTTTTTTTTTCCCTATGTTGGATTTTGATTGTAGAGTTGCAGACATGGGTTTTGATTGTGGGTTGTTGTAGAGTTGCAGTCATGGGTATTCGGTTTGGGGTCAAACTCAGGTGAAGAAGATAAGAAGGGAGGAAACCATGGCGGAAGATTTAAGGTTCTGACCGAAACCATTCGTGAAGAAGGAAGAAAAGGAGAAGTTGATTTGGGGGCATTTCAGTCAAAATTCCTCAAAAAAGCTGGACTTGATATCACATGCTAAGCACGTGGTCTCTAATTGGGCAGGGAAGCACACATGGACGCCACCTAGGATCCACGTCAGCTGCATGTGCCGTGCATGTGCGCTTTCCGTCCATAAACCTAACGGACGTTGGGCCTGGACCACATTGCAACAATAGTTGATAAGTTGTCACTAAATTAAGACAATTTGAAGTTTATGGACCAAATTGAAACTACCCCCAAAGTTGAAGGTATTAAAACATTATTAACCCTTTTTTTTTTTTGATACAATTAGGGGAGTTCGAATCCTTTATTTACTTTAATCCTAGCATTCCAGCACATCCACTTCACAATAATTAATCTATCATAAAGATATAATTCATGGATAAAAAAACAAATATTAAATAGATACAATGGCAAATTATATATAATAAATAAGAGATCTTTTCTCCTCTCTCCTACGTTCATTCTCTCTCTCTTTTTATTTTCCCACTCAAATTCACTAACACATTATCACATACACATAATTCATTTTAATAGATAAATTAAGTATTTGCTTTGGCCTTGATTAATTCTTTGGGTATGTGCGATCCTTCCACACACCGAGTATTACCAAGTGTGAACAATGCTTTCATAAAATTTCAAACACTCAATTTATATTTTTTGAGTCATTTATCAAAAAGGTGGACCTATTTCCACACCCTTTTTTGCTTATCTACACCCCTCTATGGTTAATTTTGTCATTTTCCTTTCTTTTTCTCTCCTCTCTTCCTCTCTTCCATCACCCTTTCCTCTTCTCCTTTTCCTAGTTACTCTCGCATTGTTTTTCATTGCAACAATTCCATTTTTTTTCTTACCTCTGGCCAAGTCATTTTTCTATCAAAATCCATTTTTGTCGGTGAACTCTATATTCAAAATTCCAACATAAGAAAATTATAATTTTAAAAAAAAATCGAAGAAGAAGAAAGAGTAGGAGTAAAGGGAGATGGAAGCCAATGTTCATCCTCAGAGGAAAGAGAAGAAAAAAAAATGAAGATGAAAGAAGTTTGCCATTGTCGACAATCTACTTGAAGGACACTATTCAACTTGTCATTAAATTAACTCTTTGGGATTGATGAATTAAGTATTTGATATTATACATACACGCCCAGCCAAAAATAAAATTAAAAAAATTAAAATGGTATTGTGCATATCGCACATCGTATTGCATGTACCTCCGAATCTTGCTCTTTGAAAATGAAAATTACTTTGAAAGCCTTACCCTTGTTAAATATTTCGTCTCTTCCTCTCACACCTATAAAGATCCAAACGAAGATCGAACAAACTCAGCACAAATTTCGAATGGCGATAGGGAACCAATTCAATAAATTTCGAGAGGGAGAGATGTCACAGTGACATAACGACCACGTAGACACGTCTCAGTCTCCAAGAGAAAGACGTGTCACAATACCCAAGCAACTACGTTTTGCAAGGTCCACCGCCCTTAATCAGGTGAAGTGGGGACAGGGCCATAAAATATCCGAGTTTAAAATTAGGCAGGGGCATTGAAGTGCGTGTTTTTATTGATTTTATTTTAATTTTAATGCGTGCTTATTATATAAATTCTTAAAACTATTTTCCATGAGAGGTGGGGCATTGTGATAGAATCTCAACCAATAAAGAAGACCCCCCCCCCCTCTCTCTCTCTCTCTCTCTCTCAGTGAGCAAGGGTTCGGTGCTAATTCTTAAAATTCAGCATGAGGCAGATTAAACACGGTTTAGATGAGACTATAGATAGTTGAGATTAAAAATTATCATTGAAACGACTAAAGTAGCTTTAGTGAACAACTTTTTCAAGTTTTCAACTTTTTCAGCATCTGTTGGATGGTGTTGATCACCTTTTGAAATCAACACCGAATCTTTTCTCCTTCTTAGTTGGGTTGAGATTTTAGTCTCTGCTTAGAATTCCGAAATGGAACAATCATCCTTCCACTATCTTAATAGTATAATTAAATTAGCATAATCTAAATAAAAAATCATTATTCACGCCAGTCCAATATATATATAGTTATATACATATATTTTAATCTCGGCAGTTGTATAATGTTATGGTAAACATCAAGTTGCGTTTTGAACGTAGGCATATGGTAAGATACCAACCAGACTTCGCTACTTGGGTACTTCTATTTTTTATCTTTTATGGGAGGTGTGGTTAAATATAAGGACATATTTTTTCCAAACAATTATCTTGTTTTCTAGTATTGGCACGTACCCTCAAATGATTTTCTTTAGCCCCATTGGAAAGTCTCTTAATTATCAGTGGACTTAGTTTCACAATCTAAATTGGCAAAATAATCGAGAGTTTTATTTCCTTACATGTAAATATGCTAAATTTGGTTTACCTTATCATTGTTCTAATCATGTGAAGAAGTGCTGATGTAAGTTTAAAAAAAGAAAAAAAAAAAAAAAAAAAAAAAGGCTATGCCACATATGGGTTTTAAACCACTTAAAAAAAATTTCAAGGTTTATTATTTTTTTGTGGCCATAATTTTGACTGTCTTTGCTTTTTTAGCAATGACAGTTTGTCATGCCATCATTTCCTTAGAAAAAAACATGTTTCTTTTATTATTTAATCATTTTCCCAAAACGAAGAGTTGAAATGTTGTGACTAAATCAAAGGATCGTATCTATTTATTGTTATTCATACACAAATACTTTCCGAAATCATTCTTCAACTACATTTTATTTCTTTCCGACCATTTTTTTTGTCATTACAATTTCTTATAAATAAATAAACAAAACAGTTAAGTTGTTTCCTTTTAAAAACATTGTATACAAGGTATTTTTAAAAAAATGAATTTGATTACTCTTAAGTTGTTTTGTATTTAGTATTTACACTTAAATTTTGAAGTTAAATTTAATGTCTTATGTTAGGAAGATTTATTGAGTTGAAAAGTTATGAATTTGATTACTCTTAGGCCATGTTTGTTTGTTTGGAATGGAATAGATGGAATGGAATCTCATTTCAAACAACATGTTTGAATGAAATAATTAAATGAGAATGGAATAAAATAATAGTAGTAAATTATAATAATATTCATTTCGTAATGTTTATTTCATTTGATCCTATTTTGAGTATGGAATTATATTTTATTTCCATCAATTTCATTTTAACCAAACAAATATAGCCTTAAATTGTTTTGTATCTAGTATTTACTCTTAAATTTTGAGTTGAAAAGTTGTTTTGCATTACATAATACATATAATCTTAGCCAAAAAAGTCGAGAAAGATATGTATGCATCACATGGGCTCACTGTGAATCAATATTTAAATTAATATTCCTACAATTTTTAAATTTATTATTATTATTATTATTTTGCTTGCGGAAGGAGGAGATAGCTGCCAAAGATATTATTATGGGGGATCGCGATCAAGAAAAAGGGTATAAAGAAGAAGAAAGAGTGGGATGGAGCCAGGCCGGATGTCAAAAAGTGCAGCGTGGAAGTGGACTCCTTTTCGTGAAATTGATCCCCTCCAACGAAAGGACAAAAAAAAAAGGAGTGAAACTTGGCAGTATCCTCGTGAGTGCAGATCTGACTTTGTCCATCGCGCCAAAGACGATCTGAACCCTTCAATGCACCGGACAAAATCCCCTCCCTGGACCCACAACATGGCGGCCAAATTCAATTCAAAAGCCAAAAATTAGTTAGACAAGTGGGTTGGTACATTTTTGGATTAAAAAGAACTCCATCCGTGCTTATTTAAGTGGTATATATATATATACAGAGGTGATCCCATCAGTACGTACTGATATAAGTTATATTAGCATTATGCATTGGGGTTGTATCCCTTGCATTGATTAAATGTACTTTACATCTCACTAATGCATAAGGTACAACTCCTAATGCAGGTTTTGATATAAGATATATCAGCACGTGCTTACCTGATCATCATCCTATATATATATATATATATTTTAGATGTTTTAAAATTATTGTCACATTTAAAAAAATAGTAATTTTTAATTTTTTAATTTTTTTCTTTACAATATTTTGTACACTTAAGAACAAAATTAGAATGTTGAAACATATGAATTGATGTGATAGCATTTAATAGGGCCTCTTAAAAAAACGTGTTTTTTCAAAAAGGACTATCAATTTGGAATTGAGGGAGTATCAAACATGGCTCCAACCTAACCCAAGCCATAGTGGATTTTAACTTTTACGGGGTGTTTGGGGTAAGCGAACCCCTTAACCAGTTTTTCCGGATATAACGTTGGCCCAAATATATAGGCCCAAAGTTTAGTAAATAGATTCCTACTAGATATCTAGTTTTCAATTCTTCTATTTTAAACCCAAAAACAGGTCAAGAGTATTCCAACTATTTGTTGGTTTACATAAAACTTGAATATTCCATACATCTTTTTAAAAAAAAAGAAAATTGACATTTCCCTTATTTCTCATAGCTTCTTCCTTCTTTCCTCCTCTTCCCCCTTCTCTCTCTCCCCTCACATCGTAGCAAACTTCATCAGAAAGTGTTGGACCATCGATGCCATCTCAATCTTCTTCTTCTTCTTGGTAGCCACTATGTTTTGCTACTGGAGCGAGGATATTGTAGAACCCTATCGACTACAACGACCAAGAAACCCTAATCTTCTTCTTCTTCAAAATGGAGTAGAGCATGCTAAGGCATTTTGATCGTCACCCTTATCTTGATCTTCTTCTTCTTCTTCTTCTTCTTAAAATATTCAAATTTTATGAAAGTGGAGGCATCAAAATTTTCTAGGGTTTTTAGAATGAAAATTTTTAATTATTGCGGATTTTGATTTTAGGGTTCTGATTTGGGAAATTGCATGATTTAAAATTCAAAATTGATGAAGTTTTTAGGGTTAGGGTTCATATATGGGACGTAGTAGTTGTTTGTGGGAGATATTGACGGGGAGTCAACAGAGCCCACATGGGTTATATTCGAGGAGGTCAGCTACGTGTGATGATGAGACAGGTGGAGGAGAGAGAGAAGTGATTTGGGGTAGCTTAGGAGTGGGAGAAAGGCAGGGAGAGAGAGTCAACTTAGAGGGGTAAGACTCGTATTGAAGAGGCTTCAGTCCAAATGAAGCCTTTTTAGAGATCTTCAAATCAAGGAACAGATTCCTTGATTATCAATGTTGTTGGTGGGAGGATTGAATGTGTGTTAATGAGGCCAATGAAGGCCTTTTTATAGTGTTAAAGACTTGGGACAGGCGTTAGGCATAGGTGCCAAAAGGATAGACCTAGGGTAATAGGGTAGCAGACCTAGGCCCTATTGAGTAAGTCGACCACCTTACCCTGCATTGGTGCTGATACCCATACCAGTAAGGTTTTTCACCTGTACGAGGTATGGGGCTTGACTTATCAGCTGTCTCATCGCCTTTTGTGGTGATTGAGGTAGTTGCCTTGTCATATCACTTCCCAGCTATTCCCTAGACCGACTATGGTGGTGTGATTCCCGATATCATGGGAATGACCTCCTTTAGAGAGCCTTCTCTCCATCTACCAAACCAAGATCCTCCAAGTGTCCCAGTTGTTAAGAGAAGCTAAAGTCAAGCGATCTTGCTTAAAAGTCAAGCTCGCGATTGAGCCTCCTAAGTCCTGCTTCGACCCAGGCTAGTGTTGAACTAGGACTTGGTACCTCGAAGGTACTTCGAAGGGGATCAAGTAGATCACCGACCTCGACTCCCATTATGCGATGTGACAGGCATCCGACTCAAAGAGGGCACGAGGACCCTTCTCGAGATGGTTCGAGCATCTTCAGTAATGAGGGCGTCCCTCTGGAGAAGGACGTCCTCGAGGGGGTGGACGCTTCCCTCGAAGGAATGAGAAGTATGTGGGTCGGCAAGGCCATTCAGGCGAGGTCAATCAAAAGGTGCTAGCTAAGCATTCTCAGTGGTGAAATGGGTCAACCTTATTGGTCAATTTTTCCACGTGGTGGGTTATAATTGGTCCACATTAGCTAAGCATTTCATGGTATCACCCGTAGTTATTGTACAATTTCTTGATAATGGGGGTATTGAATATCTACAAATATACACCCATTTTTGTGATGAGATTTCGATTTGGGCAACAAATTTTTATTTTTTTTTTCATCATTTTTTGCTATGAGATTTGGGTAACATGATGTACAAGTTTATGTTAACCAAACATGCGTGAAATAAGAACTAGTTTGAATAAAAATTAGTTATGATTTGAATTAGGTAACTTTACTTAGTTCTGAACCAGCCTGGTCTAAATCTTAGGTTTCCCAAACAGGCCCTTAGAGTTATCAAATCCACAAGAGTCATTAGCCATTTATTTTTATGACTGAAATTGAAGGGTTCAATGGCTCTTTCCATAGTGGGCCATTTTTATAACTAGATATTTATAAAACTAGTTCAACCAATAATTAATTCTACTAGCCTAAAAGTTGGTAAGACAAGTGGAAGGTGGTGTATTGGAACACCTCCAATCACATTAATGATAAATTTGTTTATCTAATATTGGAAGGAATTAAAATAAAATGAGATTCCAATGGTAAATATCAAATTAAACAATCCTTAAGTTATAATAGGAAAATGTTAAAATACATATAACAATAAAATATTAAAAATATCCTTAAATTGTGTTTCATCAAATAGGATCTGCCTTTGTCTTTATGGACTGAGGAGCAATTTTTTACAGCCCACCCTAAAACACGACAATTAACAAGCTGGTTGTTGTGAGATAGACAAATTTGCGGCTCCAATCTAAATTATTATAGCGAAGTACTTCAATGATTGAATCTAGCTGATAGGTTATCACAACAGCCACAAGTGACCTCACGCATACAAACACTTAGAAACAAAAACACAAAAAAAAAAAAAAAAAAAAAAAAAAACTGATAAGATATTTAAAATTACAACTGAGTCCCTAACCAACCACAATGATTTACGCAACTGATACAGACAAAAGAAGAACCAACAGATCAAACCGCAATATTATACCGGATGTGCCTAAGCACCACCGGAATGACAATATCCGGCGAGCTCAACTGCGGGAGGTGACCGTCCGACGACATGACCTCGACGATGGATTCGCCGCCGAGATGCTGGTGGAGATACTCCGCCACCACCACCGGCACGGCCAAGTCCTTCATGCTCTGGAGGATGTGACAAGGGACGGTGACTAGACCCAGTATGGGTCTAAGGTCACATTGGAAAATGGTTTGAGCCAGGCTGTAGGCTATATCGGGTCTCATGTTGAACAAGGTCCGGCTGAATTCTTGCACCGCCACCGATTCCATGTCGCCACCTACAGCCAGTGGCGCGAAGCCCGAACACCATGCCTTGTAATTCGATTTTATCGCTTCGAACAGCTGGTCTAGATCTTCTTGTTCGAATCCTCCGTAGTAATCCACGTCGTTCAAGTACCTTCAAAATATAGGAAAAATTGATTAAATAAAAAAATAAAAAAATAAAAAAATAAAAAATACTAGAAGAAACGTTTGCCCCATGCCCTTATTACCCTTATTGCCCTGTTGGTATGGATATGCTCACATGTCACTACGCCAAGAGCCTTTCACTTCAAAATTGTACTCCTAGGACTCTTAAATTTTTTTTGCCAGTCAGGAATCAAGATTAAGGCGTAACTCTAGAAACTACTGGTCTCAGTTAAAATTCATCGCATCAAATTAAGATAAATTGAATCAATTGTGCTCAAATTGGTCCAACGGTCTGACAATAAATATCCTTTTAAAGGTCATCATTTTAATTTTTCACAAAAATACTATTGTATAAGTGATTTCACAGACCTTTAGGGGTAATCTTTGCTGAAATCTCGACATGATTATTATAACCTGAAACACTCTAATCGTCAATTTGAAAAAAAGAATTAATTATTATAAAATTTTAATAAATGGGGCCACCAGTGGCTCTGGAATTTACGCCGGAGGATGGGTCGTTGGGTACGGTATTGAATCCAACATCTTACTTTCTGATCACCTACCGACCAAGTCTATCATCGACGTTAACATATTCCGATTGACTGCACAACGGCTTTCTCCGTGTTCAAGAATTAGTCAAAAGCCGAAGGAGTGCATATATATATATAGTTGTTGAAAAATTTACCTTGGAGAGGCGGCGATCATGACGAGTTTAGAGAAAAGATCGGGACGAGTGACGGAGGCGAGGGCGCCGACGATGGCAGAGAGGGAATGGCCGACGAAAATGCAAGACTGCACCTGCAGCTCTTCCAATATGGCAAGGAGATCATAAGCATAGCCATCAAGGGTCGAGTACCGTTCGAAATCAAAGTAATCAGGATTGGTGGTTCCAGCCCCCATATTATCAAACAGCACGACTCTGTAATCGTTGACGAGGTGAGGCACGAGGTGTTTCCACACCGATTGATCGGTGCCGAATCCATGAGCCAGCACAATGGTCTGTTCCCCTGAACCCAATACCTTTATGTTGTGAGCTTCTTCTACTATCCCCATTTCTTCTGCTGCTTTGATGATTCGCGTGGCCTTTCCTTTTCGGTGCCCTGTTTGCTTGGGCTGGGTTTTGTGGTGTGAAGTGTGAACGTGTAGGCTGGAGCTTTGTTTTTTTCTATGGGACTTGGAAATGGGCGTTGACAAGGGCTAAATGAGCACCGCATGTAGGCATTGCGTCAAGATAAGATGGAGGCGTTTTCATCAAGTACGACTCGTGTACACTGTTTTCATGTGTGTGAGAGCTGGTTTGATCACCACTGATTGGGTATCAAGCGGTACAAAATTTTAATCACGCAGATCAGGTGATCATAACAGCATGATTGATTTCTATGATCTTTGTATTGGCTAGTAGCCTGTCACTGTCAACACAGGCATACATAACACCTAGCTCGGACATGTGGGCTTCTTGTGTTCTTCGGCTCATGTCATGTGTCTCTCATTGTTTTTAGGTGAATTTTAGATTCATCAAATCAGGGAAAAATAATTAAGGTTGAATATAAATTGCAATTAATTTTTTAATAAATGACTACTAACTTAACTAAGAATGACTGGTTCTTATAATTATTTACCTATAGCCTGACCAATCTGTAATTCCCCCTTGTTTGCTTGTTTGCTTGTTTGTTTGTTATGTATTTTTTTTTATTTTATCTGGGGGTTTATATTTATGAAAATAAATAAAGTGAAAGATAAAATAGGAAATAAAATAGGAAATCAGTCATTGTTGTGTCCAATTTTATTTTTATATCGTTATTAATCTCTTAAAATAATTTACGGGAGATTGATAAAACTTGTGTGTTTATGAACTTTTAATTAATTAGTCATGGTTAAAAATGGGCATGCGCCCAATGATGATGATGGCGGCCGGGGCTACCGATATACTTTATTTTATTTGCATAATAAGTGGGCCGTCGTGTGATCAATGGGTTGGGTAATAGCCATGGATCAAGTACCAACCTCTCATTAACAAAGTCTCTTTAAAGAGCCAAACGTCTGCATACGCCGACTAATTAGTAGCACAGCCCACTGCTATTAGCCGAGAGAGCATCTGGCCACGGCCCTTGGGAGCGCTAATTTGGAAATGTGTGTACACACTTTCCAACAATAATGGCCGAATACTTCCATTCAACGTTCACTCAGATGCAAAATGCAGATGCCAAGGACATATAAAAGATCCCAAAACTCCCAATTTGCATCAGCAGTGATTCTTTTTCTCTCAAACTAGACTCTGGTTTTTAAAATTCGGTTACTACTTGCAATTGGTCAGCTGAAAGGTGGTTTCGGATGGTGATACCAAGGTGGGAACCAGCTCGAAATTTTTGGCAAGCAAAATAATTCAAGGGTTCAATCTGATTTGGGTTGAGAGTTCCTCCAATCTGTAATTAAGAAGTTCGGTTCATTTTGTATAGAGTAAATTAGGACAAAGAAAGTATTATACGAGTCAAACCTAGAAAATAGTCTATTTAATTCGTCTTAATTTGTGCTTCAAATTGGTGATAAGACGTTTATATATAATACAAAAATGGGAAGAAATAGACTTGAAGGTGCAGATGCCACCCTCTAAAAGTAATAGTTGCGTATAATTGTGATATCACATCAACGGTATTACAAGCCGACGGATTGTTCAAAATAGGTATGTTAGACTTGATTGACATATCAAATAACATAATGAACAATGGAATATATATATATATATATATATCAGGCTTGACATGCCGTACATGCCTACTTTGCATAGCTACCATTAACTCATGCTACTATGTAAGTAGTATCACAATTACATAAAAAAAATTTCCCACCCTCTATATACGCATGCCTCTATGGTGGCAACACCACCAAGATATTTATACAGTTGGGCTGAATTCATTCACCCTGGCCACCCAACGTGTGCTAGAGTGCACGTCTCAAGGTGATCTCCATGTAAAAATCCACCTTCTGAAACTTTCTTCTCATGCATGTTGGAGGGCGCACGTCAAACATTGCGCGTGGCCAACGGAAGGGACACAAAATGACAAGGAGTTCTCGGAGGGCAGTCTTTGTTATAGTTGTTTCTAATTTTTTTTAACATGAAGATGATAGAAAATTAGGTAATATATAATTAGAATTATATATATATATTTGGGAGAAAAGAAGAATAATATATAATTAGAATTTTTTTTATAAAAAAAAAAGTGTTATTTTTTTCATATGTATGTCAAATATATTAAATTAATAGAAAATACAACTCAATTATAAATGAAGATTGATTGGTTGGTTGGTTTTTTTTAATGTTTTCTAACCAAGTTGTTTTTTTGTTTATTTTATTTTATTTTATTTACCCATGCCTTACTTGAAGGAAAAGGAAAGATGAATGATAATAGTTTGAAATTTTTATTTTCATTGGTTTGGTTTAGATTAAAATGACTCAAGCATAAAAATATATATATATATATATATATATATATATATATATATATATATATGTATATATATATATACACAATGTATGTAGGTTACCTATAATCTCATTCATTGTTCAAGTCTATATCAAAAAGTGAAAGAGTATTGAAAGTAATTAATAGATAAATTTACCCATTTCTAATTTTAAATGATAAATTGAAAAACATTTCTACAATAACTTTTGTAAAATGATCAATATTGGAATTGTAAATCACAGCATTTGTCTTTTTCAGAGAAAATATTTTTTGGTGACCACTTTTCACCACCATATTAATAAAAAGATTAGCTGTCAACTTGATGCAAATTATAACCACCAATGTTATCTGCTTTTAGTTTCACGTGGGGTACGCTACCCTTTTCGAAAAAATTACATTTTGATAATCACTTCCCAGCATAATACCAACAAAGGCTGCTGTCTATTAACTTACTACAAATTTATTATCAATGTAATACAAATTGACTATTAGTTTACTTTTTTTTGGTATTGCTCTCAATAGTGGCCACTAAAAGGTAATATTTTGAAAAAGTATATCCTTTAAATGACTGACACGTGGCGCAACGGAGGCTGAGAATTGTGTTCTCTCAGCTTCCATTATATACATATATATAAAATAGATAATAGATAATAGATGTGTGCTAGGGCACAGCATCATGTGGGAGACTCCTGTGGGTGCACTCTGGTTTGTCGAGGACTGTCCAAGCAAATTAAAAGGCTATTACTGGGAACCACACATGGTGGACCACTGTTTTTCATCGATCCTCTTATCCTTCTTTTCTTTTCATGATTATTATATGGATTTTTTTTTTTCCTTGGAGATTATTATATGAGTTGGATAATAAGGTAACTAGTTGATATATAAAGGAATTTCCACTCCAACAACGATATGTCTAGTCTCAGAATTAGGTACGTTTCAATCAATGAAATATCTGGTATTTTGCATTAAACAAGTTGTATGGGATAAATTCAAAAGGATATATGGATTTTTCTTCTTAAAAATGGATCGGAGCAACAGAGGGGATAAAACATATTATTTAAGAGTTATGTAATTTTTTCAAATAACCAAACGACTTATCGAATTTGGACTGGATTAGACAATTTCTGTTTCTAGTTGATTAACTAAAGGATGATCAAATTTGACTTATTAACAAATTAATTAAGAACCTAATTATTAGTTAAGATTTGAATTAAAATTTAATCTCATTGACAAGCCTTATTTGCGACCGCGGTGAGGACCTAATAAAATGCAGGGTTCTAATAAATAAATAAATAATTGAAGGTAAAAATGAAATAAAAATAAAAATAAAAATGTGACTCAGTTGAGTAAAATGAACAGTTAGGAGACCTGAAGATTATTGAGGATCTGGTGCCAACTTGTCCATCAAGTGGTCCAGACCATATGTCACATTTGGAAGTTAGGTGGGTGAAAATGACATCACAGTGCAGATTAGGACCTTTTGGCCCATCGTTCATTTTCCATTAATGGCCATTGTAGGGACCACCCCTCTCTCTCTCTCTCTCTCTCTCTTTCTTGTTTTTTGGGTGGTAAATGAAGATGACATTTTAACCGATAACTAGACAGACTTGTCCGATTCAACAATGGTTAACTTCTATTCCCACCCACCCCCCCCCCCCTCCCGGGGCGGCGGCCGGTCCTTCTCTCTTCTTTATTTATTTATTAAAAAAACTTTTACTTATCCAAAAATAAACAATAAAAACTTTTATTTCTAGTTATCCCACAGAAAAAAAAAAAAGAAAAAAAAAACCTTCTGTCCCCTGGGAAGTGAGGAAGTCCTTCAAATTGAGTCAGAGGTAGTTGCTATAGTGCTGGTTTGATTGGTGACATTAATTGCCCTTCTTTCGAAAACGGGATAAAATTGCAAAATAAAGGGGGGAAAAAATAAAAAATGGGAAGGAGAGAAGAAAATCTATGAAAATAGGGTTGGGAAGTTAATTTTCTTCTAGATATTTTGGGTGTGTTCTCTGACATTTTTCTATTTTAAAAAAAGAAAAATGAAAAAACGGAGAAAGCTAATCGCCCAGGATGATATCAACAACTTGCCCACGGCCACAGGAGCTCCATATAACATAATCTAATCCGTCCTGATGTTCTCATGTTCCTTTGCATTTATCCTGCGGTTGGACAGTGTTCACCACATGCTTCAATCTGTTAATTCGATCAGTGCTTTCAATTATTGAAAGAAAAAAAAAAAAGAAAAAGAAAAAGAAAAAGAAAAAGAAAGTAAATTACACGAGATTTCACAAATTATAAGTCAGTCTAGCAAAATTCTATTAAGCTTTATAAATGAAAAAATAACCCTTAAAATTTTAAATTATGATACTTTGTCTCATCCATCAATATGTTATTAAAAAATTGGGTAAAATGCAAAAAACCCCCTCCTATTATTACCCATTTTGCAGGTTAACCCCCCTCTATTAGAAAAGTGAACAAAAAACCCCCTATACTGTCTTAGGGGGGTACGCCGTTAACAGAAACATGGAAAGTCCTTTTTACCCTTACCTTTTGTTGAATAAAATAATGTTATCAAATTAAAAATTATTATTATTATAATCCTAAATATTTATCAAATTTCCTATCAGCCACGGTTGATTTTCTGCTATCAAATGGGGCGGTGGTTCCCGGATCGACCCGCTAGCAAACCCCCCATCTGATTTTCCAAATAACATAAGAAATCAAAAATGGAGGACTCGCCTCAGGTGATTGTCAGATCTGCCGGAGGGAGCGTGTGTCGCTACGGCGGGTCGTAATGGAAGACTTATTTGTGGCCTGAAGGGAGAGCGTGAGGTGAGTCGGCAGCGGTGTGGCTTCGCCGGATGAGGGTCATGGAGAGGGAAGGGGGTCAGATCTGAACGAGGCTGATCGCGAAGGCACACCAGTTCGCCAGTTGCATGAAGGTGAGCGTGAATGTGAGGTGAGTTGACGTTGGAGCGTGAGGGGCCTCCCTTTTAACTTGGCTGTGAGAGGGAGAGGGAAGGGATGGGGATTTGGTCGCTGACGGTGTAGCTTCTTCGCTGGACTATGTTGAGAAGGTTGACCAGATTGTGTTGAGAAGCTTCTTCACTAGACTGTGTTAAGAGGGAGAAGGAAGGGTTTTGGAAAATCAGCCAGGGGGGTTGGGTTGGCTAGCGGGTCGATTCGGGGAAACACCGCCTCATTTTTTTGGGCCATTGGATCGTGTTTAATGAACGTGAAGTGTGTGTATATATATATATATATAGGGGTTATATAAAGACGGAAATACGACCATGGCAGCCATGGTCGGTCTTGCTTGAAAGCTGAACTTCGGTGAAGGTTTTTGGTGGGTTTTGGTTTGCAAGGTGACGTTCTTTCACGACGTTAACCCACAGCCCTCTCCGTCCATGCCCAACTTAGAACGAAGATAAGTGCAAACGGTGGTGGTGGTGGATCTGAAGGGGTATTAATGGAGTCGCCGGCGAGGATGAGGAGAGAACGGAGAGGGAGAGAGTCAGCATAGAAAGAAAAAAATTAAAAAAAATAAAGAAGAGAGAGAAAGGGCAAAGGGCATTTTTGTCTTAAAAATAAATTAATAACATCACATGCTTGGCATGTGATATTATTCCGTTAAATTTCTTAACGGCATGTGGATGGAGGGGGTTATTTGCCAACCCTACACAATATGAGGGGTTTTTTGATGGGTTTTTTATTAGAGGGGGGTAACTTGCAAAATGGGTAATAATAAGAGGGGGTTTTCTGCATTTTACCCTAAAAAATTTGATGGAAATAGAATATATGGATATCACGTTATGCCATTAATTTTAACGAAAATAGACCATAAATTTAACGAAAATTAGTATAGAATTGGATAGAGAAGCCAAAGTGCCATTGCATAATAATTCACCGAAATTATTTGTTCAATTTTAGAGTTTAAGAATATTTTGTAAAACTCGTCTATAATTTAAAGTGAATTTCATGTAATTTACTATAATTTTTTTTAAAAATATAAAAATAAAAATAAAAATAGTGACTTAAGTTTACATAGACGTCTCATCTGATATATGATAAAAATAAATAAATAAACCTCAGAATCACCTGTGGACACTTCTAAAATTAATAATTGCCATTTTATATTGGCAAGCGCAGTGTACACTGTACACCTTCATTGTAGCACATTTCACCAACCTTGTGCCACTTCTGCCAGTTCCGCCGTGTAATCCCAAGAATAATGTTTAGGCCGCCCAACAATAGCAAGTTGATTCACATGACCCTCACCTTTTCGATCTGGGGTGGCCGTTGAGTACCATAAAAAGCCTCCTGAGCAAAATAGCCAGAAAAAAAAGAAAAAAGAAAAAAAAGGGAAATAGAAAGAGAGAACCACTTGGGGAGCCATAACGCAATAAAAAAAAGAATATTACTTGTCTCCACCTAGGGTGGAGGAGTTCTTTCTCATCTTTATTTATTTTCTGTCACGTGTCATAAATATTTTAGAAAATATGAATTCTAAAACACAAACAAACAAATAAGTTAATATGGATACGTGGACACACATTCATGTTAACATAAACATGTAACACTTAACTATGGATTTGTAAAAATGTGTTTATAATTATGCAAACATGAGAATGCATACACACAATCAATTCTCCTTATTTATTTAGAGAAGTGGCGAAATATGAGTGGGAGGGGGAAAAGAGCTCTTCCACCCAAGGGTGTGGGCATGGGTGGAGCCAGGGGGCCTTGGGGGGCACGTGCCCCCTCTGCCTCAACCAAATTATTTTTTTGGGAGAGATATTACTATTTGATGACTATTTCTCAACATAATGCCAAAAAGGGGAAGATAGTAGTCATTTTAAAGTATATTTACAGTCAATTTGTAATACGTTGACAAAAGAAATCCTTTTTTTGGTATTAAATTGAAAAATAATAACTAAAAAGTAATTGTTAAAAAATTGCTTTATAGGGCATTTAGTTCTTAGTTCCCACTTCATAGAATCATAGCACAATGCCCCCTTGGAGATAAATCCTGCTCCTGAGGGTGGGGGTAAGTATTTTCCTAAAAAAAAACTGGGTTATTTTAATATTATTATTTATTATTAATTTTTTTTTTATAGTAATTGTAGACATGCAAATTATGACAATTTAAAACATGGTCCACATAACATATTTCTTGCATCGTGTTACATTGAGTCTACTCATATTATATTTTGATCAGCGCATATATTCAAATCACATTAGTATTTACGAGATGAAATTTTATATATAAAACCCATAGAAGATTCATTATCTAAATATTTGATATTTACATTCAAAATTTGTAAACCGTCACCCAAATTAGAAGAAGCTATAGTCTCTCAATGCGCCCATGAGGATATGCTTACACAGCAGCCTTTCTTGGTACAAGATTCGCTGCGCCATGCCTGGAAAGCAACATGTCTTACCTGTCCCTCCCTAAGGAAAACCCATCCACCAATTTCCAAACCCTATGCCCCCAAGATTCCTTGAGGTCTCCACCC